>JAVJIX010000025.1:4865000-5215000 GCA_036785185.1 Paratrypauchen microcephalus | reverse complement strand
AACACACATCTGTAGTGAATGCACCAAATGTTAAATAAATGCTCTTTTTGGTGGATGATCTATTCATCCATCAAACTTTGAAATACATTTAGGCTTAAAAACAAACAAAACAATTATATAATTATATTAATTATTATTATATTAATATGATATATAATATATTATATAATAAATATAATATATAATAAATTATATATTATATTATATTATTATATTAATATTAATATTAATTAATTATATATATAACCATATATATTCAGTTTCAGTTATTTATCCACAATTTTTTGTTTAGTCTGGTTTAGAAAGTTGCTTTCAGATATGTTCATTATTCATCCGCTACTTTGACACAACCAGTGTCAGTAAACTACATCAGATGCCCTGAGGCACACAGACAACTACAGCGTTTGAATCGCCACATGTCATACTAACATATACAAGAAAAGTGTTACAAAACACAGGCAGGACGGGTCTTACCCATGGGCACAACATGCCAATCTCAATAGTGAGCAAATAGCTCAACCTGCTGTTTAGGAATCTAATACAAAACTCTTTTGTGTTTGCGGTACCAGAATACTGTATGTATGTGTTGACTGTACCAGGGTCAGCAGACATGGTTCATTCGGACTTAATATAGATGAGGTCCAGGGAGCTGTGGCTCTGGCTCGTATTTATCTGGACTGTAGCTATATTTAGGGGTTTGATCTCCACTCTCAGCCTATTGCCCTCTAACAGCTTCTCCACTTTGCACAACAGACCTGTGCTCAGTGTCTTATCATTGATCCAGCCTGTAAGGATGTCTGTTTTTCCTTTTACCTCTTTTAGAGTCACTTCTACCTGGGGACATCTGTCCTGATTCCTGCATGTGCTGTTTCTTAGGGTTATTCTGAGACACACAAAGAAATTCCCATCCTTTTGGATGATGAGGTCTCCTAACTGTCCATCATCAATTGGAGGATAATTGGGGTTCACGCCATACCAGGTGATGGTGTTATTTGAGTGAACTGAAAAAAAAAAAGTTTAAAAATTTTGAAGACTTAAGATATTTTCATACAGAACAATCATACAGTAATGCAATACAGTGAAGATTACCTCCATTGGCCTTATAGGTAAACATTATGGCTTGGGCAATGTTCTCAGGAGCATACTGATGAAAAGAAAAATAAACATGAAATAAACAAACATCAAAAGTGCTGAGAAAGTGTTTCAATAGAGAGAAAACATGCAGCTTTTCCCCGAATGTGGTCACAACGTCATACCAAGCTTCCTTTCATGAGCTGCTGGGTAGAGTGTGACTTCAATGCTTATCGGGTATACAAAGCCAGATTATTTTCTTACCGTTGGGTCACTGTGGCTGCCAGAGGGTATGGGACTCTCGTTTGCATCTCTGTTCGGGGACTACGTACATGACATACAAATCAATTACTTCAGTGTTCATAGGTTAAAGGGCCCATGTTACCCTGTTTTCTGATCTATGTTATCATGTTGTTTCCTCATCACAAACATACCTGGTGTTGTGTTTCTTCACACATGTTTAACACACAAACCCTGCATATAGCCCGAAACACTCCGAAAGCACTCTGTTCCACCTTGTGATGTCATAAGACAATACTGGACATGCTCCACTGTCTTTTTAAACGCCATAAATATTTGGATAATTTCAGCCCTGGAATTGCCAATCTACTGAAAACATAAAAAGGAGATGTTAACATGAAATGAACCACTACATGACATCACAAGGTGGAATAGAGCATTTTAAGCTTTGGAGACGTAGACAGACCAATCAACCAGGCTTAATCAAACATGTGCGAATAAAACAAAATACAACTCCAGGTATGTTTAAAACATATTCACATTACATTATATGTCAATTTTGCATAATATAGAACCCTTAATGAATAGTTTGTATTGGAATGAGAGCAAACTGAAGTTAACAACAACAACAAAATATTAAAAATGAATAAAAAATGTTCATATTGTTGCTATGATGTCATGTGTTATGATATTGTTGCGTGTTGTCAAATACGCCGCACATGTTGAGTTACTCAGCACCTGCGACCACAACAGAGCGCAGCTGTAGTACACAGGTGCCACACTACTACAAACCCTGACACTCTGATAAAGCCACAAGTTTCTAATGATTATTATTTTTGCTAAATATTTCATTATATCTACCATTTATTATGATGTATTTTACGATGTGTGGAAATAAGTTATTGTAGTCTTACCTTCCCAAAGTGCCCCATAGTGAAGAACAGCACCAGCAGAGCAGCCTGGCAGACAGATAGCAGGACAACCCACCACAGCAGCACCCGTATCAGGGTCTTGTGATTGGACTGGGGCATGGTCAGGGTCGGGGGTCTCACAGGAGTTAGTAACAAACTCAGAAGTTGAAGTGAGAAGTGTGCGTAGTGCGTAGTTTCCTCTGTGTGCAATAGCAGTGTAACAGCTTCCTGAAGTCTCTGATCACTGCCTCCTCCTGAGTGTCTTTTTAATACTACATAAATGGTACTTTCCCCTGGTGCGTACAAGACAAACAGAGGAGTGAGATCGCATGTGCACAGTATTGGGACAGGCCCTTTTTTTCTTTTATTTGCTGTACTATACAACATAAGAGGAAGCAGCTTCACTAGTCAGGAAAGGAAAAATAGGAGAACTGCCATGAATCACGATCAACTTCTGTTTTAATGTGGTCCTACGTGTCATCGTCATGTATAGGATGACACTACATACGAAAGTACTTAATGAAACTATTAGTGTAAAGGTCAGCAAAGAGTAATGTCATTTATAAGACATTGTTTATTTTTGTGGGTATAGTGACAAATTCAGTAGGCTATTTTTCTGCTTTAGAAATCATCACTGAAAGAACTATCCCGCGGTTTTATTATAAATCTCAGAAATTGGAGAGCTCAAAGTATCCAGTTGATACAGTGAAATGGCATCAAGCTGGGGGTGCTCTGCACACATTAGCAAACGCTGTTTTAAATCTAAAAAAATACAACATAGATTTCAAAAATATATTTTCAGGAGCATTTTAGCATTCATTTTTACGTATTTTCAACAAAAAAGTTGAGTGAAAGGCTAATGCTCCCTAGCTTACTTGATAGGGACTTGTTTAACAGCACAAATGAGCCCATCTGTTGTGGTTCCAACTGCATCAGTTCTTTATGGTCACATTGTGTTAATAGATTAAAGTCTAATAGAGCTTCAGATAGAGCAAAGCCTAGAGTTAGCGTCATATCCCCAGGGAATACTGATGGCCTCTAGCCTGGGAATTCCCAGGCCGCTTCCGTTCGTTTTGAACTGGAAGGCGGCCTGGAAACTCGTCCAAGCGAGAGTCCCAGATTTAGGGCCCCAATCAGAGAGCGGGGGAGGTGTGGCAAGACGGTGACGCGTACCACATGACAAACGGAAGCTTGTAGTTTGAACTGACAACTGACATGATTGGCTATGGACTTACGTATACGCTCAATGATAGACATTCATAACGCCCAATAAACGGCCGTTGGCAATCGCTAACCACACCTCCGCTACGGGATTTTTCGAAGCGAGTTTCCAGACCCATATCTCACTTGTGATATGGTCAGGTGTTAACCAGACTAGATGGCCTCAGCTGCAGTGTCACTATATCAGCCTATTTCTACTTTATATTGTTTCATCTTCCGCTGCTGCTTCCACTAATACTCCATGTATAGACCTATAATACCACTGCTATTGCTACGATTTCAGATGAGAAAACAATTACTACGATGACTCTTATCACACTGGTGCACACTTCACTGTATAAGATATTGATAGATACAAAAGGAAGTAAAAAGTGTGACTAATATTCAGTTAATTTGGCAAAAATACTGATGACATTATGGTGAATAAAAGGCTGCTAGTAGAAGAATTGATTCATCTCAGCTGATCATGAAATGTCATTTAGATCAACTTTATAATGGCTGGATTTCCCTGTCTGCAGCTGAACAGCCTGATAGTGAATTTTGTTGTGTGCTCTTTGCCCAGGGAAAGTTTTGTGGTACCAAAACAGGATGCCTCTGGTCCAGGTTTGTGTCAGCAGAGCAGACTTTACATCTGTGTGTTGGGTAAGTTTTATATATACAGTTTAGGTGAATACAACATGCCCAGACTTGCAGCCATCTCATGTTCCACTGTGGTAATTCCAAGAGCTCTATAAGGCAGCAGCATTTATGAGCATACATTTGTTTTTTATATCAGATACTGCTCACATAAAAGGGTGGAAAGTCTTGTGGGTCTGTAGATAAAACACCCAAATGTAAAAGAGAAGTTTGCTTTCAATATTGAGATCAGAATTCCCATACAATGAATAAATGTCTCATGTGGAACAAGATAAATGTCAAATGATGTAGGTAGCGGCAGCAAGATAAAGGAGAGTGATAAATATTAAGAAGGAACATATCCCTTGCCGCAGGTATTTCTGTAACCCATTGGAAGACCTATGTCATTTTGGTCTATACAACACTCAACAATGGAACCATTATTCAGGGTCAATAGCACAATATGTGGATTGCCCCACACTGACAGTAAAAATTCTCCTCCCTGGAGTCAGCAACTTATAGTACAGGGAAGACACTCATTTCCCAAACAATTTACTTCTGAAGAAAAGGTCATTGATTAAAAAAACAACTGTTAGACCTTTAAACTTTGTTAAACCTGTTAAAACTTTAAAAACACTGGCAATATTATTTACACTCCTTAGTTTGGAGATGCTGTGATCCCTCATTCTCCCAGAAGAGGTTCACCGTATACAGATGGTTTCAACTGCGGTCACTCAGTTTCAGCTCCCATCCAGAAGCCGTTGTCAATTTGTTGGAATTGGCTTTGATTTATTTTATTGTAATTATTTATGTATTATTTGAACAGAAATGGTGGACTCTGATATAATCTTCCAGCTGTCTACAGAAGTGTCCCCAGTCCTGGGAACATGAAGATGGAGCAGGTGAGACAGCCAATACACAACACAATTTCAGTTCACAATTACAGCCCGTAGTGAGAAGAAGTAATTTGGAAATAAGAAACTGACCTGATGAGATCATCAGGTCAGTTTCACTCTAAAACTCCTCCCTTCGGGGACATTATCTTCTTATTTCCAAATTTGTGAGTAAAATTTTATGAACAACTAGAATATGTTACTGACATGGGGCATTTTCCACGGTTGGTGCACTAAGTAATATTTCTGGTGGTGGATGTGTTGGCCTGGGCGGCTCTCAGGAAGGGAAAATAGCATGCTGGGTCGGTCGTGTGGGAGGGGTGTGTGTGCCGGGCGAGGGCTGTTCGACTTCACTTGCGGCTTTAATTCTTTCTTTCTTCTTTCTTATTTTTCTTGTAGCCAACTCACCCATTTTTCACCGGGTGAACAATGATGAAAACTCATGAAACTTTGCCAACTTTTAAAACTCGTTCTTCTCTAACTTTTGGCTATTTCCATTTTCCAAAAATAAATTAAATGGCGTGTCAGTGCCCCCAAACAGCTCAAAAATGCATTAGGGGGTATACAAATGAGGGCAAAAAAACATGAAAATCATGAAATTTGACACAGAAGTAGATCATGACAAGACAAGGAAAAAATGCTATTACACCAACGCCGTCCACTGCACCAGGGGTCAGCAATATTGGATTAAAATTTGCTAAGCATGAGTCAGCATTTTTTTGGGTAAATTTCATACCTTTACCCACTCCTAGGGTGTTCATCTGAACAGGCTCAAATTTGGTACACATTATCTCAAGAGGTGGGACATCAAAAGTTATTCCAATTTTTGACACACGTCATACAGTCTCTGAGCAGTGAAGCAACAAAAAATGAACAACAATTTGGACACTTACAAATGGCTCCCATTTGCACAAACGAACTCAGATTTCAGTGAAATTTGAAACAGCTGTTAAACTCCCTGCCCTAAAGCTACTGAATGTGTAAACATTTAGAAAAATGGCAGGAGTTAGGAGTTAGGGTTATGGTAATGGTTAGGATTAGGGTTGGGACTATGGTTAGGGTTATGACTAAGGTTAGGTTTAAGGTTAGCGTTTAGGGTTTAGGGTTAGGCCTAGCATTAGGGTTAGGGCTAGGGGTTAGAGTCATGGTTGGGGTTTACGGTTATTAGGGTTAGTGTGAGTCCTGGCGTTTGTGGGGCTCGGCATTTGCAGGGCGTGGTATTTAAGGGGCACGGTATTTAAGGGGTGCTGCGTTTTCGGAGCACGGTGTTTGCGGGTTGTTGCGTTTGTGGTATACAGCGTACGCGAGGGCTGATCACTGCCGCTTGTGGCTATATTTGGGGCCAAGCAGCAAAGCTGCGAGGCACCCATAGTGTTTCTACTGATTCTTATTATATTATGATTATTATTATAAAATATTCTTCCACCTCTGGGAGTCTATGGCAACCCCTAGAACCGTCTGGTAAAAAGTTGTGAAATTTTGCATGCACATTCCAGCCAGTCTCCTCATTACCCACAGCAATTTATAGGCCCCCACCCCCAACCCTCTAGCGCCACGAGTAGGTCAAAGTTGCCCTCTAGGGCCACCAGCAGGTCAAAGTTGCAGGTTTGATTGGCTGTCACGACAAAACAATAAGAGATATAAAAAAAAATCCAGGCATATTTCTGATGAGGCTCAGTTCAAAGATGCTATGTACCAAATTTGAGCATAATTGGTCCAAAATTGAGGGAGGAGAAGCATTTTGAGTGTTTTTCATAAAATTCAAAATGGCGGAAAATGACGTCATAGGGTGTTGGATTCGGCTTGGCCCAAGGAGTCCAGGGATGCCAAGTTTTTGAAAATTGGACATACGGTTCAAAAGTTACACGCAGAAATGTACCTGAAAATTCCTTCCGTACGCCCGATTTGCAAAAACTTGGAATCCCTAGAATCCTTGGGCCAAGACGAATCCAACGCATCCTATGACGTCATGTCCGCCGGAATAGAATGTCCGCCATCTTGGCGGACATTCTATTTTATGAAAAACACTCAAAATGCTTCTCCTCCCTCATTTCTGCTTGTAACTTTTGAACCGTAAGTCCGATTTTCAAAAACTTGGCATCCCTGAGATCCTTGGGCGAAGACTGATCCAACGCACATCATCAAATTGACATGCGTTGACATGCCTTTCAGCTCTCTCAATGAAACTTGGTGCGCAATGTACCATCCATACAGAATTAGCCATACCAAATTTGGTGCACATTGGCCACTAGGGGGCGCTACAACATGCAAAAATGTGTTTTGGGCGAAGACTGATCCAACGCACGTCATCAAATTAGGCTGGGTCACTGCTTGGCCCCACATTGCTGCTTGCAGCTATATTTACTTTTGTTTTTGTTATAGAGGGATTATCAGACTATGTCACTTCGTACTATCAGGGCTCTCAAGTTTTGAGCGGGGTCGTGCGTGAGACTGTAATTTCGCTTGAATTGCGTGAGAAATGCCGTCGAATTGCGATTGCATTTACACATAGCCCTGTGTAAATGTTTGTCTAAAGAGCAAACTTAAACTACATAGCAACTAATGAGAGTTATGATAAAAGGAGAAGTTCAATTTGTCAACTGGACAAAGTTTGTAGTCTCATCTCGCCTCTCGGATGAGCGGCGAAACGTTTTCAACCAAACAAACTTTGTCCAGTTGACAAATTGAACTTCTCCTTTTATCATGGATTCTACCTAGACGACTGAGGGACTTTTCACGCATAATGAGAGTTATATAAATGAAGTTATTACCTGATGGTTCTCCGTTTTGTCATTCACTGACAGTTAGGGTGACCATTCGTCCGGATTTCGTCCGGACAGTCCGGTTTTAGAGCCGTCTGTCCGGCCGTCTGTCACGTGTCCTCCTTTTTTACATTTTGTCCTCCTTTCGGACCCTCGTTGGCCACCGTTGCATAAATCGTCATAAATCCCCACCCATTATTTACACTTGCCACTCTGCGATGTTCGCCGTTTCCCAATTCAGCGAATGCACGGTTCGGAGTGTGGTCTCAGCCTGCAGTCGAGGCGGTGCATACTCGCTGAGCCCTGAGTGCAGTCCGGGGGATTACATGGGCGTCTGCGAAATGGAACAGATCCCGCCTCTGCTCAATGAGCCGGGTGGTCTGCTCCTTGTTCCCTACAGACAAAAATATTATTCTATTGCGACTAGTAATACTTGGAATTGGGACATGGCCAATGTTCCCCCTAATTTTTAATGTGTCTGAGCAAACACACTAATTCCCTGAGCGCTCCTTGGAGCCCTGTGCGCGACATCCAAAATAAGATAAGATAAGACTTTATTGATCTCACACAGGAGAAATTTACTTGTCACAGTAGCTCCAGGCGCCCCCCCCCTCCCCTCACGCGGCTCGCACTTTGCAGATACTATTAAAAAAATGACCCCGCAGCTGAATAAAAAGTGGAGATCCGCTCTTTCATCCCTGATTTACAGTAAACGTTGGACATGGCTATATCCATGTTGTAATATCCAGCATTACAACAGCCCTCCCCCAAGGGAAAAACAAACAAGGTGTCCTCACTTTAGGGCCTTTGTCCTCCTTTTTGGACACAAGTGTCCTCCTTTCCTGTTTCATGCCGGTGGTCACCCTACTGACAGTGCAGTGCGCGCTTAGACACTCGCTGAGCGGCGTGGGGAGGAGGGAGCGGGGCGAGGAGGAAGGGGGGGGGAGTTTTTTTTCGCCGAAAACGCGCGGTGCCTGCATAAACTGAGCCACACAGACCGATTTTCTGGGCACAAAAAAAAAAAAAACAGCGTGAGAAATGCCATGTGTGGCGTGTGAGCGTGTGAACACGTCGAATTGCGTGTGTCACACTCTCAATGCGTGAGACTTGAGTCTACTATACTATACTGCACATGTCTCCTGCAGAAAGAGCCGCTGTCCTGTCAGGGATCATGTCAGTGTGTCAGGATTCTACTCACTAATGTTCATTTAGCATCATAACTTATCTTATCACATGGTGATAAACTGTTTTAGTGCTGACAACAGCGCTAGCTGTTGCAACTTCATGTTAACCACATCTATAATGTGCTTTCACGATTCCTGTTCACTGACAATGGAAAAAGTGGTTACAGCAGTGGGCAGTTTTACCAGCCTCCCTAACCTTTATTTATTTATTTTTCAAAGAATTGTAATAGACCACAGAGCTGGGGGTGGGGATAGAACAAACCTCAAATACAGAATTAGGTTACTCATGCATTGCGTCAGTGTTTATGTATATACAATATTTTAACAAAGAAAGTTGCAAGAGTTAATAGGTGAGCAGTTACATAAAATAGTTTGAACGAGAACAATACAACTTGAATATTATAGCTACCATACATTTTGAGTGTTACTCAATGTATTTTTATTTTATTTTTTTTTACTTATAAGGACACTATCTTTTAGCTTTCTGCACTTTATTGTGTATCAGCATCAGAGGTGGGTAGAAAAGAAATGATACTTTTCAGAGTACTTTTCTCACTGCTTACTTTTACTCTTACTTTAGTAAGCTATTATACAGTGTACCAGCACTCTTACGTGTAAAGTAAAAGTTTTGGTTCCTCTTCCCATTGTGAGTGAGTCTACAATTGACAAAAGCTTTATGTTGACAAGATGAACTGATTTGAACATTTGTGTTTCTTGCACTGCGCCTTCAGATATGATTTAGTTTGTCTAATTTTTTGTGTATATCCTTTGAAAATATCAGCTTTTGTTCCTTATTTCAACATTTTGTCCAATTACATTCACTTCAAATTAAAAATCAGTTATGAGCAGGTCTAGTTTTCCCCAAATAGCCTACTTTTTTACTCTTACTTGAGTAATTTCTTGAATTATTAGAATTATTATATTTTGAAGTAATGTTATTCTTACTTGAGCACATTTTGGATACTCTATCCTCTGATCAGCATGTAACCCAGTAAAACAACTGTTCTCCACAAAAAGACATTCACTGCCATCTAGTGATCAGCAAATACACTTACAATAAAGAACATTCAGAGTCAATAAAGTATGAAAGAAATCTCCCTGGATGCTTTATTCTTAGCTGCGTAGCCTAGTTTACAGTCCTTACGTGTGATAGTCTAGTTTCTTTCCGGCACAATTATTAAAACAACTAATGCTCATTTAAATTGTTGTAACACGTCTAAACCACTGTCCCATGACGTGCACTTCTTCTGAAGTGCTGCAGTCTTTACAGCAGATGGCAGAAAACTACAAAGAGTGAACATAAAGCCAACATCTGTGTGTGTGTGTTTGTGACCATCAGCCAAGCACTTTACCATAAAGTGGAACATTTAAACCTGAGCCCTTCTTTAACTTTTACAATAAATGCCTATCAATCACTGAGGGACAATAGCGCCTCTATTTCCTCCGCAAACTGAGGAGAGCTGGAGCCCCCCACCCATCATGACCACTTTCTACCGAGGGACCATTGAGAGCGTCCTGACCAGCTGCATCACTGTGTGGTACGGGAGCTGCACTGAACAGAACAGGAAAGCCCTGCAGCGCATAGTGAATGCAGCTGGGAGGATCGCTGGTGTCTCTCTCCCCTCCCTCCTAGACATTTTTAACACCCGCCTCACCCACAGAGCGTCCAGCATTGTGGATGACCCGAGCCACCCCTCACACAGCCTCTTCAGCCTCCTGCCCTCGGGGAGAAGGTACCGGAGTCTCCGGGCCCACTCCACCAGACTGTCAAACAGCTTCATCCACCAGGCTGTCAGGAGGCTGAACTCTCACCTGAACTCCCACCTTACCCATCTCCCACCCCCCACCCCCCATATTGGCATAACCTGTATTCCATAAAAAGACATTTCACTCTAGACACTTTAAAACACTGCTGCTAAGGACTACTGTTGCACTGTTGCACATTTACATTTACTACTGGAATTTTACTACTGTTGTACTGTTGTTTACTACTGTTATTGCACATTACGACTGGAATTTTTACTACTGTTGTTTATAAGATGCGTGAAGAGTCCCTCCCTTTCGACCAAACAAACTTTGTCCAGTTGACAAATTGAATTTCTTCTTTTGTCATACTGTTGTTTACTCCTGTTATTGCACTAGAATTACTACTGTTGCACATTTATTTTTATCTTAACTTCAATGCACATTCTATTGCATGTTACCATTTCACTGCTGTATCTTCCATTGCTGTATCTTCCATTGCACATTTTTGATGCACACTGCACATTTTTGGACATCTGTATATAGGTATTTATTTATTATGTTGCACTGCTTTCAGATTTTAGATATTAGACTTTAGTTTAACTTTAGATCTCTGTCTTAGATAGTTTTTGTTGTGTTTTGTCTTTATATTGTATTTTTAATTACAATATCACTTTAATTACGTAATGTTTGCACTACTGTTCTGATGCTGCTCATCTGAACCTTTTGTTATTTGGATTGTTTATTGTGTTTTTCTTTTACTATAGCTATATTTTAGGTATTATTATTATTATTTAGTGTTTTATGTTTGCACCTTATCACCGAGACAAGTTCCTAGTTTTGTGAACTCTGTTCACTTGACAATGGCAATAAAAATCTTTCTGATTCTGATTCTGATTGTACACTGTCTTTTTTTTGCACTACCTGGCCAGAGAGAAACGAAATTTCGATTCACTGTATGTTGAACACATATGGGAGAACTGACAATAAAGCTGACTTTGATCTTTGATCTTTGATCTTTGATCTTATCGTGAACAGCAGAGCACTTCCTCCGGCTGAGTTTTACTTTGAAGGCGCAGAGTTCACGTGGGGCGGTCACTGTGCGCGCTTTACAGATGGATGTCTTCTGGGAGAGCGAAGCCACAACACGCTCCCAGTAAAACTAAAACTTTAGGAGATCACATAAGTTTTAGGCCGTCAAGGGTTTTAATCAATATCCACATCGTTTTACGAAGGTTTCATGGACTTTTACTTTCAACTTTTACTTGAGAAAAACAACTGTGAGTGACCCGCGCAAACAAGCGGCTTTGGACCAAGTTCTCGCTGTCAAACTCGTTGACATGGGTTTGCTGCATGGGCGACAGCGAGACTGAAAACTTAGGATTTTTACACAATCTACCCTCCGCGCACATTACTCTGAACGCGCTCGTAGCCTACAGCAGACAGTCTGACACACGGACATGCAGAAGTTTAACTCCACCGGCGGACACAGCGACACGCTGCCCCGGGACGCGGACCTCCAGCTGCGGCTGGCGGACTGTGGAGCCCCGGGAGAGAACAAGGAGAACGGAGCTGGAAACCACTTTCTGAGCCAGCAGCCGGAGCAGACACCTCTGTGCACCAAGAGGAGAGTGCTGGTCGGCCTGGATGTCATCTGCCTCTGTGTTGGTGAGCATTTTACACTAAATGACATTAAGATAAGACTTTATTGATCTCGCACAGGAGAAATTTATTTGCCACAGTAGCTCCAGGACAGTTTGAGCAAGAAAGAAAAGTGCATGCAGGCAATGATGGAAAAAAGTAATTAATAATAAAGAAATACGTAATAATAATAATAATACAAGCATCAACAAGAGAGCATGGGAAAGATATAGTAGTATATATAGTAGAGAGGAAGAGTAGTGGAGAGTGATGTATGGTTAAAGTTAAAATGTCAACTATTGTACAACCCAAATATGAACCCAAGTGTTCCCAGCTTCAGTTCAATAAATGAATCGCAGAGGGCTAAGTAGGTCTGTATTTACCCACAACAACACAATACATTATGATATTATAACATTTTGGAAACTTTGGCGTGCTTTTTCTAAAGCCCCTGACAAAGCCAAACACAAACATATAAACCCTCAAAGTCCACGCGTTATTACACCTGAATGCGTTGTGTTAAAGTGCACATTTTGTACAGCAATATCCATTGTTCTCTAAGGTCATAATGTTTTATAATGGGCCCCCCTCAAATCTTGATACGTCATGTTGTTGCGTGGCTTTGCCTTGGTAATCTGATTAGCTCTTTTATTGCTAACATGTGGGTGTAAAATGTGTCAGTGGATTTGTTGTGAAATTCTGGCATATGGATTACCCCGAGGAAGGAAATTGAGGCCTCAAGTCTAATTTGTGTGGATAACAAGATAAAACAAAAACACCATACATGCATACTAATGCCCTTTACAGCAGCAAACTTGGACTGTTTAGTGAGCTCAGCCTAAAAGTTGTGGTAAGGAAAAATGCAGTTACATGGGGATTTTAAAAGTTAGAAGAGCAGCTCAAGTTTTCCCAGAAGTCAAAGGGAAAGAGTTCAAAGCAGTTGAAGAACTTAAGCCAAGTTCCCTTGTTGCACGTGGGGCAGCAGCGAAGCGAGGAGGGGTGAGGAAGGGGGGAGCTCAGCTGGCAGCAGTAGAGTTGTCCCGGGAATTCATCAGTTTCTATGGTAACCCCTAAAGTTCCCGGGAGAAGAACGTGGGAATGGGAATAAAAACATGCCCCGGACTTGTGAGGAAAAGTGCATGCTGCTGCAGCACAACACGCACTGCCAAATTCAAATGATTTACAGTGCTCAGCTGGAGAGAAGGGCAGGCCTATAATTTCTGTCAAATTAAGCAGAAAATCTTCACATGGGGATTAAAAACAGCAAGAGAAGAATGTTACGTCCAAATGGCTACTGACAGAAGCTGAAATTTCAATATAACTGGTACCTATACTAATTTAATCAAACGCGTTAAGGCATTTTGATACATAAAAACGTATAGAAAAGTTTTCAAATCACTTTCAATGAATTCAATATTGTGTGTATTGCAATATAAGGAACATGATAAAGCCGCATATAGTTTAGTCAGAGATGGCAGGCAGATAAGAAAAGATCCATGGGGTAGACTGGGGTAGACGAAAAAATTTCAATTGTATGTGTCAAATGATGGCACCGTATTTGATTGTATTTGATTTGAAGTGATTAAAGTTGACAGGCTGCCGGTTACCTCACATGACTATTACACACTTGTTTTTGGAGTGAGAGTACTTCTAATGAGAGCGATGTAAACAGTAAAGAGGAGTAACCTGTCCAAGCAGAATGACAGGTCCTCTGCTGGGTTGGCAGTTGGAGCTTGTGGGCCCCCATGTAGACAAACTTAGACTTAGACTTAGACAAACTTTATTGATCCACAAGGGAAATTATTTGGATACAGTAGCTCACTCATCACAATATAATATATAACAGAGAGTAACAAAAATAGATGGCATAGCAAAAAAGATAGCAAGAGACAGGTGTCAAATGAGATGTACTTTTATTGTTATAATTCTAAGTCAAAATAAAATAGAAAAATAAGTAATAAAATAAAATATAAAATCACAGCTGTATACAGGAGACAGGAACAGCAGTGCAATAATGTACTCATTGACAAAGCATAAGGTTATCTTAAGACTGAGTTGTTGTACAGTTGTAGGGAGTATTATCTCCTCTGTCCCTCTATGGTGTGGTGCAGTGGGTGAGCAGGAGTGTCCGTGATGGAGAGCAGTTTGTCCAGTGTCCTCCTGCCACCCACTGTGACAAATGTCTCCATCTCCCAGCCGATCACGTGCCCAGTTTGCAGATCACGATGCATACTTCTTCTCTAGCTCTCCCTCCCTACAGGTACACAGTTATTAACTCTTTTCCACTCTTCGCACTAAATGTTCAAAATGGGAAGTCGTGTGCTGATTCAGGATCTGTCAGCACCATGAGGGGAAATGGTTTTCGTAGCCACAGAGACAATTTCTGGTCACGTTCTTTGACAAATTTGCAAAGTTGCTTGTGATGGCTTCTAGTATCCTTCCTCCTCTGATGACCTCAGGGGACATGGGTCTATTTACTCTTACAAAATGTCAGATGTTAATAATGATGAAACGAATAAAAGATGAAAAGATGGGCATTAGTCATTTTATTATTAGTGTATATATTAGTCACGGGCATTAGTCATTACTGTATAAATACTTTATTTTCTTCTGGTATTTCTAGTACTTCTAGTATAACGTGATAAGCATCTATATTAGGCTAGTTTCTGATGTTATAATATTGTTTCCTCATCACAAACATACCTGGAGTTGTGTTTTGTTCTTCTCTCAAACAGAAAACAGTCTGATCCACCTTGTGATGCTATGTGGCTCCACTGTGATTTTAAACTCCATACCTTCACTAGAATCACACGTTTGTTGCTGGCATCAACATTGGCCTATAATATTTAAAGTAGATGGGGGACAGTCATTTAAAACAGCTGCAGATTTTTCTGGATTGTGGATTTTTCTTTTAGATATATGACATCATGCAGTCAGTAGTTGTGAGTATGACTTGACATTGTCATTATAGAATTTGAAAGTCTTATTTATGTTGACAGTTCCGCAGTGTTTTAGATTAGTTGGTAATGATAGTTAAAGTAGTAGAATCAGAAGAGCAAGCTCCTTAATTTGGCAGTTGTAGTAATTGCTATAATTATTAATTAGTCATATAGGGGTTATTAATAGAAATATGGGCAGAATGAGAAATAGTTAATAATAGCTCATTTAATGTGAGCCTCTTCTACACCCAGTGGGACCACAAAATCAGTATCGAAGTATATAAATGGCCATGCTATTTTTATTGCTACTTATTTAGAAGTTCATTACCATTTTTATATATATTTTTACTCTGTGTTATTAAAATACAATGTGATGCGTGAGCTAGTGTGTCCAAGTAATTTCCCGTGTGGATCAATAAAGTCTGTTTAAGTCTAAATCTAAAATAGCAAGTGTTCATGGGGGTGCTTCCGCCTTTAATTGATTTTACATTGAGAAATTGTCACCCCTCTCTGTAACTGTTGTAGTGAGCCTCGTCATTTTGTCTTAAAATGTTCGTATTAACCCTCCCTACATGATCCTGGTGTTTTTTATTGAGCTATTTTGTCTGTAAATAAAATGCAAATTTGCTCTTATAACTGCTAACCATGTGAGTTCATGTGACTGGAGTCAAATACTGTGGGTGACATCACACTCCCATCACACTCCCTTAGTCCACTTCTTTATACAGTCTGTGTTTTAAAGATCAAAAAACAGCGGATATAATTTTCCTCATAGATCACTACTAGTAACACTCATTCATAATAATGGGCTCATTGTATCAAGACAAGAAGCTACTCCTGTCTACTTCCACACGATTACATTTCACTTTTCGATTCCTGTTCAGTGTCTATCTCTCATGTACCCATCACAGCAGCTCTATCAGCAGACAGCCCTGCAGCCCTGACCTTAGCTTGTCTCATTCTGATGCGGCGTATCATCACATACTGGACATGAATTGAGCCCCTTCATCTGGCTAAACCCACTTATCTCTGACTAATGTAATTTTCCTTTCAAAACTGCACCACTGGATCTGGACTTTCTGACCCACAGGCATAATTCGTCTTGTACGGGGAGGGACCCCATTCACTACTGTTACTGTGCAGGAATTTCACCCCCAAGCATCTCTCCCTCATTATGTTATCAGCAGGAGTAACCCATAATGATCTTCCTCACTCTTTTACTTTTTAATAGTGGCTGGCAATATTGACAAAAAATAATATCTCAGTGTTTTGTTTTTTGGGGAGTTTAACAGAATTATTATAATATTTTTGCTCTCCATCACAAATGGAAGAGAGCATTTTGAGCTTTAGAAATGTAGACAGACTAATAATAAGTAAGGATTAGTCAAGCATGTGTGAATGAAACAAAACACAACTCCAGATATGTTTTTTTGATGAGGTAACATGGCTTAAAACTCACAAGAGACAGCAGACTATATATTACCCACCTCTATGAGAAACTACTGAAAAGTGTGGCTTTATTTTGAATTGCATCACGCGTTTAATTTCATGTAATTCGTAGATTTAAATGTCTCGCTGGATGATCCCTCTGTTTCCCAATAGTCCAGGCTTGTTCCCCTATTGTGGCTGATATGTGCTGATATTTACAGTGCTGTTCTGACTTGCTCGCGGATGATGGACGACCTACAAAGACGAATTGTTCTGGTTGAGCTCAGTGTCAGAAAGTTCCATGTAAACGACATACCTGAACGTCCCAAGTGTTTGTCTATGGCTAAAGGAGAGTGTGCAGGCATTCCTAGTGGGGGAAAGAGAAAAGGAGAGGAGGAGGGGTGGAGAGAGAGAGTGTGAGCTGCCCCGTGGTCACGTCAATAAGATCACGCGTCTAAACAGCATGCAGGGGTCAGGAGATGGCTGTTTGTCATTTTGGTTGTGCGTGCATGGACAGGTCTATCCCCCTCATAGTCTGTAGTGCGTTTGGCCTTATGCACAGGTGGTCTTTCGGCTGTCAACACCCCAGTAAAGGCAGTTACAGACTCTCTTTAAGTAAAACGGGGAGATGATTGGAGGCGGTGTTAGGTAAAGGCCCCATTAGCCCGTAAAGATTAGGAAGATTATCAGGACTTCCTTGGGGCTTGTCTTCTAACAACTCAATAGTCCTTCTTTTCAGATAAACCTGAGTTAGCAGGATTCGAAAAACTTAAATCTGTTTTATTCAACATGATCAATTATTATTTACTACTGACAGTTGCACATAAAACTAATGTTGCACATTATCTGTAAATATGTACATAGCACCTAGCCTATATTTTCATAGTGTATATTCTGTAAAGATTGTTTCTATTTGATTATATTTTTTTTACATGCTTCTCTTTATCTTATTTATCTATTTTATTTTTTTTATATACTCTTGGCATGCAGTGTGGGCAGCAAAGTAAGAATTTCATTGTGCAGGGAAACGTGTTTCTTTACTGTGCATATGACAATAAAATCTTTGAATCTTGAATCAACACTACATTGTGTGTTGAACAAAAACATAAATTACAATCTAATGAAAACACTACTGATTATTATTCTGTGCCAGCAATCTTAATACATTTGAAGTTGTCTGTCAAGGTAGTCCTGCTCAGCTGGTCAATTAATCTTCTGTATCATTTGAAAATATTTTAGAATCAGTAGAAGAAAAGATTTAGCTTAGATTTAGGATCACTATTTTTGTTGTAGGTCTACACGAAGGAGCAAGCCAAGACCCGCAGTACTTGCTTATGAGATCAGCTGTACCTCTGGGGCTCCCCTCTTCTGTAGCAGCTTAACTTAGCCTCCCCCTTAGGCCACCTCAAGTCATCTGTACAATTCGTGTTGTTATTGAGTATTTGCATATGTGTAATTTGGCAGTTAGCCACCTTTTCCTGGTTATGTTGTTTTGGCAGAAAAAGTTGTCAAGTGAGTAAAATGGTGGGAATTTGATGCGTCATAACATGCCGGTGTGTCACTTAAAGCTGGTATGTTCTGCCATGTGCGGCATTGTTGACAAATCACACAGAATATTGGCTTAAGGCCTTGAAGGTGCACTAGCTTTTTTGGCGGTCTCCATGGAGATATTATAGCATTGTGGGGATTGCTTCACAGTACAACATGATTCTTATAGTATCTTTATGGAGACAAACAGGTAACGCAGTTCAGATCTGCTCACAGTAGGATTATACGTTTATGGTATTTTTAAGTAATAATTTCATCTCCTTAAATTGAAGATGCATTTAATGCTTTTCAGTGGAACATTCCAGGGAAAGTAATGACATCTTTGTGAAGACAAGCAGGTGGCAGATCCCCTCACCAGAAAAGTTGTATATAGTACACCTTGAAAGGCCTTCTATTACGCAAAACTGACTCCTGAGCTTTAGGCCATGTTATAATGCTGTTACCTCATCAAAAACATACCTGGAGTTGTGTTTTGTTACATTCACACATGTTGGAGTAGCCCTTTGTTATTGCTGTCTACATCTCTAAAACTCCGAATGCTCTGTTCCTCCTTGTGATGTCATGTAGTTGTGGTTTTCAAGTAAACAGCTCCTTTTACCTTTTGTTTCATAGAGACTGGATATTTTAGGAAATCATCCAAATGGTTCTAGTGAAAAAACTTGGAGCACGTCCTGTATTAATTACCATGTGACATCACAAGGTGGAACAGAGGGTTTAATGTTCTAGAGAAGAACTCGGCCTAAATATGCAGGGTTTGTGTGTTAAACATGTGTGAATGAAACAAAACACAACCCAAGCTGTGTTTTTAATGAGTAAACAACATAGCACGACATAAAATGGCGTAATATAGGCCCTTTAAGTGAAAATTGTGTTGGAAAACCTTTGAAACCAAGCTCATTTTAAACAGCGCCTGTCAAATCATTAGTCACTTAGTTTTGCTGACTCTTGTGTCCTTGTTTGCTAATACATTTCTTTCCCATTTGCATCCATTAGTAGAATCCCTCCCTGAACAAGCTGCAGCTGGTGCACTCACTGTACTTCCACCACATTAGGGCCTTGAGATTGTCTGCACCGCCTGGAGGAAGTGGGGCGAGTGAGAGCCTGATTGTGGGATCAGGTCGGACAAGAGGCTGGCGGAGGGGTGGGGTGGGGGGGTTGTGAGGAGAGTTTTGAGAGAAGGGACAGAGAATCTCTAGTTGGGGGGCCAGGGGTCAGACCCTTGGGCGCCTGAAAGAGAGATCGGATACACAGCTGTCTGTTTATGTCTTAAGCGAAGACTCTGAGACAAGGCAAAATGTACTTGAGCCAGTAAACATCTTCAAATGTTCTTTTAATGAGGCAGCTGTGATGGTCTGCTCTATGACGGTTCCATAAGTGCCCTGGGTGCTCCTTAGGTATTAGTAGCAATGAGTCTATTAAGATGTATGCAGCTCTGTAATCCCCTATGCTCATTAGACAGAATGCCCGTTCCTATCTGTGCATACTCTCCATACAGCCCATAGCCCTGCCTTCTGTGTTTTGTCAAAGCTAATGACTCGTCCTCTTCCCATAACGGGACACCCCCCTTTGGCTTTGTGGCATTGTTTCCCATTATCTAAAACATTTCATTCTCATTTGTCAAATCTCACCTGCCGGATATTACCCTACCTCTTTCATCCTCCCAAAACCTGCTCTGATGTTGTTCCAATCTTCTGAAAAAAAACACCAAAACAGCCCTGAAGCTTTCGAAAACTCCTTCCACTCTCATCCTGCAACAATCAGCCCGTTTCATGCCAAATACCTCCGTGTAACCACAAGCTTTTGTCGGTCTCACATTGCAGACTGGCAGCTCTCACCTCCCTGCATACACCCTCAGTCTGGGCTTCACCTTTCCGCCACAGCACCACCTCAACCAGCATTCAAGAACAGAATATTGGACTCCAAACGAACAGTTTGAATCACAACGGTTGCATTTATGTATGTAATAGAATGTCCCCTGCAAAGTTTTCTTTAATATCACTGGTCTACAAGCAAAATTCGTCCGTAACAAAAGTAGTGACATTTTTCTTGGTTTAGGTCACAAATAAAGAAAAAGTAAGTCAGAAGTGCTGGTTGGCTATAGTTTCCAACATATAGTATTGGGTCAAAATAGGACATTTATGCAAAATAAGTGAAAAACAGTAGTTTATCAGAGGGTACAGTGTGTCTACAAGCAACCAGTTCTGTCTGAAACCTGTCTGCACATTCCAATACATTCATTTTAATATGTCTAGAGTTTTAACATATGTCTAATCATATAATTACATATCTTGTATACATTAGCTAACCAGCACAGTTATCAATTGATTTTCAGTTCATCTTATCAATATAAATGAGGTTTAGCCACTTTTACCTCGGAAGCAGATCGAGTTAAAACATTTGTAGACCGGTATATTCTGTCTTTTTTTTTTTTTCCCCGAAACATCTTGTTGTACCTGTAGTTTAGACCTCTATAAACATGCTCTGAAATGCAAGGGATTCTTTTTATTAGTTTATCAGTTCATATTTCTGCCCTAGTTTAATTTATTCTTTATTTGAAGGGACAGAGACATTCAGCTTATAAAAACATTCGGCTCATAAAAAACAGAGCTGTTCCACACCAGATTAAATAGCTGGTTTCCATCTACATTACCTCTCGCAAATGTTAATGCTCCCGGAGTTGTTTACAATGTGAACAGAGTCCTTTTTTTTAAAAGATATTGCAGATCAAATCTCAATGTTTTTTTCCCCCAGAATCGCTCAGCCCTAGTGCAATGTGTAAAAACAGTACTTTGTGTTTCGCACAAAGACAGTACCTCTCCAGTCAGACCTTGAGCTCCAGGAAGCAGGTCAGTGGACTGTGGAGGGAACAGGCCCAGCTGTGAGGAAGTGTCTCCATGTTCTGGCCAGTGGCAACAGAAACAACGCTGGGGGCAAAGAAAAAATCTCCCGGCTTGTTGGTGGAGACTCCAGCAAAGTATTGATTTTCTGTATAAGGATATTCAGGGAGTGAATAAATATGAATCTGCTGTAAGGTTTAAAGGGCGTTGTTTGGGGAATAGTCTAATGTGAAGTTCAATGTGTAGTAAAGCAGTTATTGAATGTGAATTAGAATTAGGCACGGTATGTTGATTCGTTTTAGCTACAGTTGAAATATGTTTTTAAAAGATGTGGTAGCCTGTGTTAAAGCTGGCCAGTCAAATGCTTTTCTCCATGGCGATGTTATTGCTTTGTCTGAAATGTTTCACAGTATGGGATTAAAACTTTCTATCTTCATGGAAACCAAACTAGACCACGGTACAGGTCAGATCTTTGGAGAATCAACCCTGCACACACTCAGAATACCTGTTTTTCTAGGTATTTTTTTTAGCTATAAAACCAATGGGAATTTAATAAATATAAGGTAGAGTTATTTAATGTCATACTGTGGAACATTACAGGCAGAGCAATGGCATATCCGTAGGAACCAGCAGGTGATGGACCCCTAGCCAAAAAGTTACATATTTAAGCATCTGTGGGGACTGAAACACAGCTATTGAAAAATGTTGGTACTTTAAGTAGGATAGCTGATAAAAAAAAATATACAGGTTTTAACTTACAGCTTATATCCTTTTTTTTCTGTTGATGTGTTGCTTGGTAATTTATGTTTGCTTAAGCACTGTTATTGTAAAACAGATATTGCTTGTAGTTAATGTGTAGTTAATGTATGCATATTCAAAGTAGTTTTCAGCCATTTTTAGTGACGGAGAAATGAGTCTTATAGCAGATGGGGAAGATAGCACTTGGCTTGTTGGGGTTTGTTTTGACTTGGTTTCTTTGTTCTTTAGTGATTAATGTCCTCCATCCGCCATCAGGACAGACTAAACAATCTTTGAAGATGGTCTATGCAGGTACAAAAAAGTCGAGCGAAAAGGGGGCATGGAAAACACCCCATCCCTATCTTGTTGCTACCTACCTAGACCAGCCCACCAAGGAAGAACAGGAACAGCTCTATCTCATAACACTTGGCCTGCCTCCTTCATGGTGTTTTGACAGTTAATGTCTTGCCAATCATAATCACAGCTTTGGTGTCAGTGAATCTTCTTGTGAAATTTAACTGCTTTTTCATTACATTCTTGAATCTAATATGTAATCGTCTCACCCGTAAACAAAGCATCTTTTTTGTTATAAATGCTCTCATCATTATGAATAGATGAGGTCACGTTGGCTCATAAAGACATCACTCCGTACATATTTTCACTGGCCCACCCAGTCCCACTGCAGAAATGCTGTTTACGAGCATGTTGCTTCGCCTGTCACGCTCCTATGTTATAATGTTTTTACCAGGGATTACCACGCTTTGCTGAGATTCACTTTACAACACTCCATGATTCAGTTCTCTGGCTTATTATTTTCCTTTTGCAGCGATGACTCGAAGGCAAACAAGCTGCTTAAAATCTGAGTTGGGAAACATTGGCACATGCTGGCTGGTGAGAGGCCCGCAAGAGGGGTGGTGGGTGTAGTAGACCACCCCTGAAGGAACTAGATCAAGTTTTCAAGTAGGCAGCCCAGGCCAAAGTTATGGGCCAGATGGAGCTCTGTTGACAGGTTGCTAATTATTTGTCCTCTCATTGTGTTAAAGCAGAACCAGGCCACTACATTCGGACATTATTGACTGCGATGAAGCTGATTACAGATAGCCCCAGGCTTGTGGCGTACAATTCACACGGTCTTTCACTACGGTTAGATCTGTGATAATGAGAAGGCCTTTAAGATGACTTGATTACATGTGGTTTCCAGGATGGAGCTTGGTTTACCAAGTTGTTTTTCTCAGGCGTTTGTGGGCTAGCTGTGGTTTGTTTGGTTGTCTTTAAAGCCTGTGTGGTTGTGGCTCAGATTAGTTTGCATCCGAGTGCGGTCTTCGTTATATGTATGTGAATCTGTCAGCATCTGTGTGCTGTATGATTGAAGGTGGGGTTCTGTTTACAGAGTGGCTCCCAAAAGAGTCTACATCTCTGACCCTCACATTCCTGAAGCACCACTAATCACCTCCGTGTGCCGCTGGCTGAAGACAAACCCCTTTCTGCAGTTGTGTTTCCCCAGGTTTTTCTCTCACCCCTTCCCTCCTCACTCCATCACACCTCTTCTACATCCACATCTCCTGGACTGTGCACTTTGGCCCACTTTAGCCTGATGGAATATTGATCTGACATTATATGACCTTAAACCATTGAACAGCTCCAGTCAGCCGGGCCTGTTGTCATTTTTATTTCTTTTTCGGAGTGAGCTCATTCTGGGCTGTGGTCATAGATGTGTAAATTAGAACCAGAACAGTTTCTCTCTCCTCCCTCCTCCCTTTTTTTCTTCGCCCCGACTTCTTTCACTCCATCTCTTTTCACAATTTGAAAAAGCATTCCTGCGTTGAGTGTGGGTGCATTGCAGAGTGCCAGAGCTGGTCCCCTCTCAGGCCTCTGTTGGCATGGTCCTCTTTTGACAATATCTTGGCCAGGTGCAGGCTCGCAGCTGCCTGACAGATGAATAGTGGAGGTGCCTCGACTTTCTGGGGCCTTGTTGTGAAGACTGTTTAAATGCCGTTGTGAAGTGCACAAGTTGTAGCAAGATGTGTGCGAAGTTTACCAACTCGAACGCTATAGCCAAGTAACTGTTACCTAAGAATGAAAATGAAAGTCAAAAGAATTATTGACATTTAAATTACTTCTTGTTAGGGAGCAAGTAGCGAGTTACTACTTGTTATTATGACACAGGACAATCATGTCAAGAATGTAGCCACAACAACAAAATGAAATCGGATATATTATAATGTTTTAAATACAATAGGCCTTATTGTGTTTTAAACCCTACTGAATAGATGTGACGGCAGCCGCAGGTGAAGATCCTGAGCATAGATAAATATTTATAGAAATTATCTATACTAAAGAATATATGATCTTCAGAATACACAGAAGCCATTACATTTTAATGTGTGATCTTAATTGAACTGCTTTTGCCTGACATCAGAGGCATTGGCATCCCCTGGGCAAGTGTGCTGTTTACCTCACAGCCCAATGTGAGCTCCATTAGACAAACGTCTGCATGCTCTGAAAATGATCTACCCGTAACCACACAACAGACCATTAATGTGGAATCACTTTATGGCTTCCTTGTCAATTCCAACATATTGATTATTACAGAGAGCTGGCCTGGAGGCAAGAATTACTCAAGGAAAAAGGGGAACAGAATTTACTGAAAATTTACTTTCAAATATCATATGGGGGTTTTCCAGTAAAGAAAATGGAATGTGTGTTTTAATGGAAATGTAATTACAGTGGTACCTCACCTTACGAAATTAATTAGTTCCAGAAGTGGTTTCGTAACGTGAAAAATTCGTAAGTTGAGTAGCTATTTCAATGGAAAAAGCCTGATTCGTTCCAAGGCCCCGATCCAATTTTATTTTTTTTTATGGTGTAACTTTTTTTTATAGTGTAACAATGTGTTCTGCGTCCTGATTGGTTTCTCAGACTGGATTTAAACTTTTCTCACGTTTGTCTCTCGTTTAAACACTCAAACTTTCATAGATTTTCAACAAAACGTATCAATATTGAAGTGTGGGGGGAAGCGGGAGGGGGGAGAAAACTGCGCGGACACGTGTGCGCAGCATGACCCCGCGCAGAGCTGACAGCAGGACTAGACCAAGGTCTAAACCTGGACTAGACCAAGGTCTAAACCAGGACTAAACCTAGGTCTAAACCAGGACTAAACCTGGACTAAACCAGGACTAGACCAGGTGGATTAAAGCGCCGCGTGCGGGTCTATTTCCTGGTTTCTCACGAGTCACAGCTGAGGCGAGCAGCGAGGAGGAGACCACAGGGAGGAGGGGACCGCAGGCAGTCTGAGCGCATGTGTGCTCCTCCTGGTTTAGTCCAGGTTTAGTCCTGGTTTAGTCCAGACCACAGCGGCTCCTCTAGACCTCCTCTAGACCTGGTCAGGTCTAGAGGAGGTCTAGACCACCACGGCTCTTGCATGGCTCTCGCTCACATGCGCTCAGACTGCCTGCGGTCCCCTCCTCGCTGCTCGCCTCAGCTGTGACTCGTGAGAAACCAGGAAATAGACCCGCACGCGGCGCTTTAATCCACCTGGTCTAGTCCTGGTTTAGTCCTGGTTTAGTCCAGGTTTAGTCCAGGTTTAGTTCTGGTTTAGATCTTGGTCTAGTCCTGCTGTCAGCCTCGCGCCGGGTCATGCTGCGCACACGTGTCCGCGCAGTCTCCCCCCCCCACACACACACACACACACACACTTCACTATTAATACGTTTTGTTGAAAATCTATGAAAGTTTGAGTGTTTAAACAGAGACAAATGTGAGAAAAGTTTAAATCCAGTCTGAGAAAAGCGTATAATGTGTGTGGCTGAGCGCGCATTATTCGAATTTTTGAGATTTCGCGTTTCGTAACTTGAATTATCTAGAGACAAAAATTTACCGTGAAGGCGTTTCGTAACTTGAAATTTTCATTTGTTGGGTCATTCGTAAGGTGAGGTACCACTGTACATATAAAAAGTGATATAAATGCCTTTTTGGTCATAAATCACTGAGTAGAATTATATTGTCAGTTATTTTGAATATCCAGGAATTAAGGCTTTTGCTGTAACAATATTTATCTAAGATACTAACAAAGTCAATTTCATACAGTACATTTATGAGTCGTTTGGATATTTTATGAAGAAAAAAGTAGATGCACCATAGATGAACTGCACTTTATCTATATCGGTCTCCAACAAGGCAACATACGCATAGATAAAGGGATTACGAGATTTAGAGATATGGAGTTTCTTCTAGTACTTGGAAATTAAACCATATTACTGCACATAACTTATGTGCAAAAAGTTTATATTTTAGTGTTTTTATTTATCCCCGTACCAACTAATGCTTACCTGCCTGACTGAAGTTTGCACTCCTGGTCAGAGTCCGCCCTATCTGCCTCTGCTTTCTGCTGGCGTCACAACTTTTCACTATCTGTCCTGCAACGTGCTTCCCTCTCGCTCGCCTTCCAACGTTTCCTCGCTCTCCTGTCTATGGAAGTAGTCCTGGCCTTTTATCTGTGTTTTGTCTTTCAAGCAGGGCAGGGTGACTTAAAATACAAAGGTCGAGTGGGGAACAGCTTTTAAACTGTCCCTATTGCAACCACTAGCCTTGGTTATCAGTGCAGTAATGTAGAAATGATCATTTATAAATATCACTTATGTTTTCTATATTCTCTTATTTACTTATTTTATTATTATTACTTATCTTGTCTGCACGCACTTTTTTGTTCTACCTTTCTTTGCACTGCCTGGAGCTAATGTGGCAAGTGAATTTCTCCTGTGTGAGATCAATAAAGTCTTATCTTATCTCATCTTATCTTATAAAACGCTTGGGAGCAAAGGTGTTAGGGCTGTGTAGCTGAATGGTTTTGCGTGTCACGTTTGAATTTTTGTGTGTTTTGGCCTGGTTTTCAGCATGTATCCTGCAGATCTGTCACGTAATTGGAGAGATTCCCTGGCTGGGACAGTGTGTGTGGGAGCGTTCCAGCCAACCAGCAGAAGCCTGGGGTTAGAGAGAGAGAGAGAGAGCGAGAGAGAAAGAGGGATGGGGTGAATGATTAGTCCCATGTTCTGGTTGCATTCCACGGGGTGACAAGGGGACATGGGATAGAGGACAGGGGACAATTTAGCATGTTTCACAATAAACAAAACAAGATATTGGGTTTATATTAAGATTTACTTGAAACACCAGGATAAGTTGGCAGGACAGCAAGTTCTATTAAATGGTTCAGACCTTGACCCCCCCGAGAGGAGCACATGATGCTGGTTTGTTTTAATTAGTCACCAACTAGAATCTTTGTGAGCCCGTATGTAGGGCAAAAAGGAACAGTGCTTAGTTCCATTCAAACAGTTTATTAACAGAATCAAATTAATCGGTGATTGCAAACCCAGAGACTGATTTCTTAGTTATGATGTTTTACTACTCACAAATAAAAACAATGCAATAACCTTTTGTGGTTTAACTAAAAGTTTTACCTTTTAACTTTTCTGGTGGAGGGTCCATCACCTGCTTGTTTCTATGGATATCAATCAATACTTTATTGTTTATTTGATAGGGACAGATACAACAAACATAGATTAACATCTGATGCAGGTACCACAGTGTTTTAGCCAATGGCTAATTCGCAACACCAGTCCAATCAATCAATCAATCAATCAATATTTATAAGGCGCTTTTCATACAAAATTGTAACACAAAGCGCCCTACAGTGGTCAAGGATTAGAAGATTGACCTTATTTGATCTCGCACAGGAGAAGTTGTTTCTATATTTGACCCGGGGACCATCCCCATGATTTTGTTTTGTTATTTAGGCTTTGGTCAGGCCCTAAGCTGGAGGATTTTACCTATGGCGCATGTTTAGGTTGGTGGGGGAAACCGGAGTACCCGGAGGAAACCCACCCAGACACGGGGAGAACATGGAGTCTCCGCACAGAAAGGCCCGGGCAACCCGAACCTTCTTGCTGTGAAGCATGAGTGCTAGCCACTCAGCCACCATGCCGCCAGGGGAAAAAAAAAAAAAAATGTCATTGCTATGCCTGGAATGTTCCACAGTGGGACATTAAACAGCTCTACCTTGCATTTATTAAATTACAGATGGTTTTATAGCTATGAAATATCTACAAAAATACATTCTGACTGTGATACATTCTGACTGTGAGCGGGGATGCCTCTCCACAGATCTGACCTGTAACTTGGTCAGGTTTGATCTCCATGAAGATCGAAAGGTTTAATATCATACTGTGAAACTTTCCATATAAAGCAATAACCTCTCCACGGAGAAAAGCATATGACGGACTCTCCATCAGAAAAGTTACACAATGCACCTTTAAGGAAGCATAATCAGACAACCATTCAAAATCACATTACATTACACTAACATTACTTTTGATGTTCTTTGTTTGACTTGCGTGGCCCGTTATAGAAGGCTCTTTAGGGCCACTGAACCAAAAGTGATTAATGAAACCCATACTTTGTCTCATATCTTGCTCCTTCATCTTCTTAATTGTCCACATTGTACATCTGGTCAGTCTCCCTTTGGTTAAATCAGCTATGTGAGGAATTCCTGATCCTCGGGGAACCTAGACATCCCGACTGGCACTCATTAAATGCCCCTGTTCACGTTTCATCTCGCGCCAACGCTCTGGTGGGACAGAAGAAGACCTCCTTTATGTTCTATCCCCATCACCTTTAATTTGATTTTTTTTCATGCTTCAAAGGCTTAAAATGTATCAAACCATCTTTTGTTTTTTTTCTCCCTTTGCCCCATCTCACCAGCCTCCATCCCATTCTTTGCATGTGAGCTGAAAGCGGTGAAGGCATACAGACGTGGGTTCTTCTGTGGAGACACGAGTATCACCTATCCATACATAGAAAGAGAGGCCATTCCCGACAGTCTGCTGATTGCTGGCGGCATTGCTATCACAGGTCTTACAGTGAGTAACATTCATTTTTATAGAGCTATAAAAATACTTTCATTATAACCGCAAATATACTGATGTTTGAGAACTGGTTTTGCAATAACTCGTTTAACATGCTTTATCTTCCTTTTCAGATAGCGCTGGGTGAATGTTTTAGAGTCAGATTCAGAGGTGTACACTCACGGGCCTTTGTTCGAAACCGATATGTGTCGTGTCTATATAAAGAGCTGGGGAGCTTCCTGTTTGGCTGTTGCATTGGTCAGTCGCTCACTAACATGGCCAAGCTGAGTGTGGGAAGACTACGCCCAAACTTTCTATCAGTGTGTAACATCACCTATTCGTCCATAAACTGCACACCGGGTAGTTACATCGCTGTGGCCCCATGTCGGCAAAACAACACCAAGCTGGTGGAGGAAGCCAGGTTAGTCTTTATACAGTGTATTTGATTTAATAAACACTTAACCCTAGAACACTTTCGCTATAAAAAGTAACAGCATCACTTTTGCCGGGTAATTTTTACCCGATATAATATACCCATGTCATGAAAAATACATCAAGATATGACCACACATGATAAATTAGAGTGGTTTTCTTTTATTTTCAACTGGTATGTGTAACAAAATGGAAAAAAAACAAAACTAAAAACATGCTCCAAAATTACTGAAAAATTAGGAATTTGAGAACAAAAAATTCCCTAAAAAAAAAAATTATAAATAAATAATGACACTGGAAACTTGGTGTTCGGTTCACCCATTGCTGGGACATGTGAGACTTCCCTGGTGAAGCACAGACTCCTCGACACAAGAACAGTTGCAGGAGAGAGGAACAAAAAATAGTATTTTTTCAGTGGGTAAAATTGACCAGTTGACTAAAATATTGTTTTCACCATACGATATTCCCTTTGAAATCACCACTTTGTGATATTTATTCATAACCACTGCACTAAATAAGGATATGTTTGTCTGTTTCCCTTTTTTTCTTTTTTTTTTTTTTCCTGGCAGCACGGTGGCTGAGTGGCTAGCACTCATGCTTCACAGCAAGAAGGTTCCGGTTGCCCGGGCCTTTCTGTGTGGAGACTGCATGTTCTCCCCGTGTCTGGGTGGGATTCCTCCGGGCACTCCGGTTTCCCCCATCAACCTAAACATGCGCCATAGGTAAAATCCTCCAGCTTAGGGCCTGACCAAGCCTAAATAACAAAACAAAATCATGGGGATGGTCCCCAGGTCAAATATAGAAACAAACTGTGCGAGATCAATAAAGGTCAATCTTCTAATCCTTGACCACTGTAAGGCGCTTTGTGTTACAATTTTGTATGAAAAGCGCCTTATAAATATTGTTTGTTTGTTTGTTTGTTTGTGATAGATACACATTCCAGGACCACTCTTACTTACCTATTTTTTACATCCTCTTGCATTAATTCATTACATTCTTACTTTCACTATTGCCGGGTCGAGTGAAAATTACCCGAAAGCCTGTAGGAAAAAGTGGGCTTTGGCTTTGCGGAAACACCTACACCTTCAAAGATGTCAAAAACAATGGTGAAGCTACCCAGGGACCCATGACATTCAGAAAAATGCAACATAATGAAAATCATGTAAATACTTTTGCTCAGGTGAAAATCACCCAGCGATAGTGCTCTAGGGTTAGTGCACTAAGGGCGAGGCTTATTACAGTTTTAATATGTAACTCATTGAATTTCTCTTACAGGAAGTCCTTCTTTTCGGGCCATGCGTCATTTGCCATGTACACCATGATGTATCTAGCAGTAAGTATTGTCTAGGACCACTCAGCAAAGCATTTGTCTAATCCTGCGTTCAAACTTCAAGTAGTGCTCAAACGGGACTCAAAATTGGCAACCCTAGTAAGAAATGTCCAAAATCCCATGAAACAACATTGAAATGCACTATGTTCCTTTTCTAGTGGAGGTCGTGCCACCTGCTGGTCTCTATGGAGATGTTAGAGCTTTGCATGGAATGTTCCACAGTAGACCAATTAAAGTAATCTATCTCCACGGAGAAAAACAAGTGACACCACAAGTTATAGGTCAGATCTGTGCTCATAGTAAGAAAGTTTTTAGCATTTAAAATATTTATAATTGAATAGACGCAAGATGGACAACTTTAATTCCATACTGTGGAACATTCTCGGCAAAGCAATAACGATTCCATGGAGACAAGCAAGTGAAAGATCCCTCACCAGAAAGCTTACAAAGTGCACTTTTAAATGTTGTGCTAATTAATGGTAATCACATTTTGAACATTTGTAAAAAAAACCAAAAAAAACAAACACTTTGTATTTATTGAAGACAACCCTTGAGGCCCTGGACGGTGTGCGCAATGATTAACCAGATAAAATAATTACACATGCACAAGCACGTTGACAAAGATATGCACTGGTAAAGACATTCACACGTCCCTGATGGAGAGGGAAGAGAACTTTGAGAGAGGCCAAATCTCGTTCCTACTTTCGAGCTTAAAAGAAGCAACGCAGAGAGAGACAGAGACGAGGGAGTTAAAGAATGGAGAATGTTTTTCCACTGGGAACATGAATAGTTGAAGAGACTGGGCAGACAGAGGAGGCCTTGTTGTGGATCTCATTTAGCACAGAGAGAGGGAGGAAAGAGAGAGAGAGAGAAGGGGGGGGGGCATGCTGAGAGATCGACAGACTTCTTTCAGCGCGAGTCCCCACTCCCGCCCCCCAAAAACTCTTCATCTTTCTTCTTTTGCTCCGAGTCGGCACTGCCCAGTAATCATCGCCACATTGTGCTGCAGAAATGACAGTTAGAGGGAGACAAAAGGACATTATTATCCAGATAATGTCCACATTCCTCTCGCTCTCATTCTGGGGTCCACGTACTGATTGAAACGGAGGATGTGAGTGGGATTCAGTAACAGTAAATAACAGTAATACGGACCAAATATTATGTTAATAGTGAAAGAGAGATGCCAGAACAGAGGCCGGTTCCAATGACATCTGCTGCATTGGATGTGGAGAAAGAATTAAGACCATTTAAAAGAAATTTAAAAGTGGAATTTTCATTTGGTATAAACAAAGATTGAGTGCTCATTGCCATACTGCCCATCTGTTACCACTGGGTTTGTGCAAGTTAACCTATGAATACCCCCAGATTTTTGTGGTATTATTATTATAGTAGCCAAGAAGGTTTTTCAGTATTGGGACATAGTTTTTTTGGGGGTCTTTTGTTTTTTGCAACTTTTTGACAGCGTAATTTACAATTTTATGAAACTTTCTCAAAGCCACAAATTGAGGAGTTGAGAATAGATTTGTGAAATAACAAACTTGATACCAATTTCAATACCACAATGGCAATGAAAAAACACTTTTTTTTAGAATACAGTGTAATTATCAACCCAAAATAACAGTAGTTTCTTGAGTATTACCCTCTGAGTCAACACCATTCTTAAACTATAGATACTTCCTCAAATGAGTATTTTGGGTCATTACTACTACATGCCATTTGACTGCTTCGATGACGCATATTTGATTGTGATAGAAATATAAAGAAAATAATGAAAATCAAATAAATAATATAGCCGCAAGCAGCGATGATCGGCCCTCGCTTGCTTGTCCTCGCCAATGGGACGCCCGGCAAAAACTTTGTCGTAGCCAAACCAAATTTGGTACACAGAAAAACCGTTGCTAGGCGATCAACAGGAAGTCAGCCATATTGGACTGAGCACGTGACCCAGCGCCGAAGGCAAATTTTCCTGTCCTCGTATTTTAACAAACTCCTCCTCAGGTTTTTGACCCAGACTCACCAAAATCGTGCTGGATCATCTCGACAAGTGGGACATTAAAAGTAATTAAAAGCGTTCTAAAAGACTGAACAGTGTTTCCATGAAAACGCTTTTGCCGGGCGTCCCATTGGCGAGGACAGATGTTTGGCCTGTTGCCATGGCAACACGGGTATAGCCATAGGCGCAATGTATTTTGATTTTCCAGGGGGTGCTGTCGAGCCATTTTTAAAGATTTTTTAATACAGATTATTTGTAAATTCCTTTTTTGGCATTCTTGAATTTTGTGCAAAATTTTGTGAGTTTTCGTCGGTGGGAAGTACCCGAACCTTGCAAAAAGGGGGGGAGGAAAATAATATGAATAAGAGTAAATAATAATAAGAAAAACCAGAACAATAACAATAGGCCCTACGCTTTAGCGCTCGGGCCTATATATTGAAATGCTAAATGAACGATAATAAGAAAGAAGGAAAGATATAAGACTGATGCACGATTAAAGGAATTATAGGTCAGATAAAATGCTTAAGAGAGTAAGAGTCAGGTGCATTACGCAACTTTTCTGATGGAGGATCTGTCACCCGCTTGTCTTCACGGAGATTGCTTTGTTTAGAATGTTCCACGGTAGAGATTAAACCTATCTATTCACAGAGAACAACAGAACCACCCGTAATGAATGAACGCTAGATAGATATGTTTAATGTCATACCATGGAACATTCCAGGCAAAGCAGTCACATCTCCAAGCATGTGACACCCCCTCCACCAGAAAAGTTGCACAATGCTCCATTAATTGTACTTGTAATTTTGTGCACATTTGGCTTATTTCAGAAAAAAATGAAACAAAAATGACAAAAAAAGAAATCTAAAAAAAGTCGAGAGAATGAATCCAAGACACAAAAGTCCAAAACAGACTGGAGAAAGACAAAGCTCTCCTTGTTTGTGACAGGTTTCTTCTCCCCTCTGCATTCTATACCACAATTCTCCTCAGCCCAGAGCTAGCACACACACTGTTGCATGCAAGTCTTTCAACCGCCTGTAGTGTGTAGCCTGGAGCTGTTAGTATGTCAGACTTGTATGTACACGCCACCCGGACTGTGGCCAGCTGCTTCGTTTTAATGCAGGAAGAGTGACACCTGCTCGCTAAAGGTACAGCACATTATAGGAATGTGGACCACGCGCTCCCCAGAGATTGACCGCCCCGAAGCCCCCGGCCGCCTCATAAAAGTCCACGACATGCGCAGCCATCACCCCCTGACCTCATTTTACAGCTCCACAACTACACGAGCACAATGCTGATGCAGGAGACAGCCAGGGATGGACAAAGGCAGGAAACGGCCTAAAGATAGCATTAATGGAGTCACGTCGACCATTTTCCATAAGCAGAGAACAAAGGATCCAAATCTGTCCCGAAGTCATGTACGAATTTAAAATAAAATGTTTAGTTTAAAGGTTGTAAATTAAAAATAAACTCTTGTGAGCTTTAAGACATGTTAAAATGTTGGTACCTCCTCAAAAACATGCCTAGAGTTGTGTTTTGTTTCATACACATTTTTTAGTTTATAATTAGTCTATCATCTCCATCTCCAAAGCTCAAAATGCTCTGTTCCACCTTGTGATGTCATGAAGCAGTACTTTTCAAGTTAACAGCTACCTTTTGCCTTTCGTTCAGTAGAAACTGGCAATTCCAAGGGTGGGGATATCCAAATGATTCTAGTGAAGGTGTATAGAGTTTAAAAGCACAGTGGAGCACTTCCTGTATTACCATATGACATCACAAGGTGGAATGGAGTGTTTTCTGTTTGAGAGAAGAACTCAAGAAGAAGAGAAGAACCTAAATATGCAGGGGTTGAAAAACAGCATTTGGCTTGTTTGCTAAGTTTTAATAAGCCCTACGACTAAATAAAAGAACAATGTTTTTATAAATTAATGCCCATATCCTAAAAAAACCTCAGTAAATGGGGTAAACTGGATTACATTTTCTTTCTAATCACATGTCATATTTTACTTGTGTTTTGCAGTTCTATTTACAAGCTCGGTTGTCATGGCGAGGAGCCCGACTGTTGCGGCCGCTGATTCAGTTCCTGTTGGTGATGATCGCCATCTACACTGGTCTGAGCCGCATCTCCGACTACAGACACCACCCCACCGACGTGCTCACCGGCTTCATCCAGGGGGGGCTCACCGCATACTGGGTGGTACGTCCCAATCACTGTTGTCTATATTCTTGATAAATACTACATATCTTGGTATTGTCCTAATCTTCATTGGTATAAACAGTGATTGACGGGATGTGGTCTGTGTATACACGTCTTCTGAGTGTGCTTTTTTTCCCTTTAGGCGTTCTACATCTCCTCCATGTTTAAACCTTGTGCTCGTCCAGAGCTGTCGCCCACTTGCATGTCTTTGGAGAGCCCCCTGTCCAGCCAACAAACTGTCTGTTAGCATCGACTTAAAGGAATAGTAACGGTTTTACAATCTGAACCTAATTTCGGTAATAAAACAACGTGATTTACTCACTCATAGTACTTTGGTTTCATTTGGAGCATTTCCGGAGATTTTGTAGTTTAGTGATATCCGTAATGTGAGTGCTCGGGGCATATGGTTGCGGTAACCAACTGACACAAATTTTAGCACTTTTCAGATGACAAAAGCTCAATGTTAGTCTACAGTTTCGCTGGAGTCAAAAGTGGCCTGTAATCCGATATCCATCCATGGTTTCGTGTTTGGGTCAAAGCAACTAGCCACAGCTTCAATAACTCCGGATTGTGATGAGGAAGCCTGTGAAAACTCAACTTCGTCCAAGCTGTCATTTTGTTTTCACAACCAGGATAAATGCATGTTCGCACCATTTCGGGTTTTCTCAAGCGGAGATGTTTATGACTGTAACCGAGAGCTGAGAGCGTCATGTTATCTGCAAATCAGCTGTGAATGCGCACTGTCCTCGTCATTCAATCGAAAACATGGATGGATATCGGATTACAGGCCACTTTTGACTCCAGCGAAACTGTAGACTAACATTGAGCTTTTGTCATCTAAAAGTGCTAGTTTTTGTCATTTGGTGACCGCAACCGTATGCCCCGAGCACTCACATTACGGATATCGCTAAACTACAAAATCTCCGGAAATGCAACAAATGAAACCAAAGTACAATGGGTGAGTAAATCATGTTGTTTTATTACCGAAATAAGGTTCAGATTGTAAAAACGTTACTATTCCTTTATCAATCGTCCAAGCACAGTAAAGACAGATGGACTACAGCATTGAGTTTTCACAAAAGGGAACCTCTATGAAAGAAGAAGAAGAAGAAAAAACAATCTAATCCAAAACACAAACACAGGAACCTAACTCACGTGAACCACAAAGCACACTCGACTGCAAGTCTGACCCGTCCAGTGAAACAAACTGCATAGCTCTATTTCAGATTTTTATATGAAAACATGTATTTTTGAGAGGACTTTTAGAAGCTGCTAATGTTGATAGTTTATTTTTCTTTTGTGATGGAGGTCAGTGTAAGCCCTCGTAAACCCCACTGGTATTTCCTTGTTGTTGGTGGAGACAAGAGGATGACATTTGGCGCTTTCCTGGAAACATCCCAGAGTCATGTGACCAGCTATAATGAGGAAATCCAGATGTGCCCAACTCTGGATCAACAAATCCTGCTCTCTGACGCCATCTTTAATCACTATAACTAAACTCTATAGCTTGTTTCTAAGGAATTAATGTTTATTTTCGTCTACTGTTTTGTTCTAACCACTTTTCCTTGTGTCAGAGGAGGATGTTTGACTGAATTAGTGAACTTTGACCTTTGCCCCGGACTCCTGTCTCCTGACCTGCACCTTGATTTATGCCACTCTTAACAGGGGAACCCTCTTCTCCTGTGCCTCTTATAATTAGCACTTGAAAATACATAATGCAAACTAATTATAATCAGTATAATGTATTTTATCACACGTTGAATAATCAGTGTTTGTTAATGGCAAACTTATACACTATGTTTTTTGAATGATAATTATTCAATTGAATGTAAATATGTATGTAATTTTGAAAAACACAAATTCAAAAGTATTAGTTCTTGTTCGGACAGTTTTACATGTGTTTATTTACATTTGTTGTTCAGGTACGAAGATTATTTTTTTCAATAGTTTATGTTGTAACTACTAGACTGAGCCACAGTTATATCTGAAAGCTATATTTTTGTGTTTGTAGTTATTATTATTGTATTTCGTCTGTGAACGCCACTAAGGCACAAATAACCACTGTACTCAAAAAACCAAACCAATAAATGAATGTTGAATATTTGCAAAGGGCTATTTTTGCATTGTAAGGAACAACTACAGTAATGGTATGGTATTATCTTTAAACATGTAATAACTGGCAATAACTAATGGAAACACAACGTATCTGTCAATCAATTTAATTTCACAGTAATATGGTTGGACTTATTCCAAATGGGTTTGGCATTATTCCCTCATCGTCGTTATTATGATTACTGCTAATTCTATACAATCAACTACTGCATTGAAGGGCCCATTACAGCATACGCTATTTTGTGATCTGTTTTATTGTTGTTTTCTCATCACAAACATACCTGGAGTTGTGTTTTTGGTTTCATTCACACGTTTAGCAAACCTGGCATATATTCTGTTCTCAGACAGAAAACTCTGTTCAACAGGAAGTGCTCCACTGTGTTTTTTAAACTCCATACACCTTCATTAGAATCATTTAGATGATCACCGACCTGGAATTACCAATTTCTACTGAACTAAAGGTAAACTAAAGGTAAAAGGTACATATCACAAGGTGGAAAAGAGCATTTTGAGCTTTAGAGACTAAAAATAAAGAATTACTCAAACGTGAATGACAAAACACGACTTAAAAAAGTGTTGATGAGGAAATTCTAATAAAAAATAAAACAAGAATTAAATTAAATTACAAAACCTATAAAATAAATGATATGTATCTGGCCCCTTTCCGCCATAGTTAATTTTATTTAAATGAGTTTTCCGTGAGGAATTGTGAGACCAAATATAAACATTGACATAAATGATTTAACCTTTGTCCACTCCAGCTCTCCTCAATTTTTCTTTTATTTCTTGGGCTATTTTTCTTCTCCTTCACGCCCCTTCCTCGCTCTGGCCTTTTCCTGCTCTCTGGTCCTTTTGGAGTGCACTGAAGCATGATGGGATGTTTTAGGGGGTCGTGCTACCATGGAGATGCTAAGTCCGATACAGATTAGGGCATCTAAGGTTTTTTTTTTCTCTCTCTCCTTTGCTGAACTGTTTCCAGGTGGTGAGAAGAATGAAAAACAGAAGAAGAAGGAGCTGTAATGGCTGCCATTATGTTAAAGGAGAGGACTGGGTTGTGTGCAGTGTGAGTGGTGAACAGTTGGCAGAGCAGATGGGAGGGCGTGGGGCTACAGGGTGGGAAGAATGTGATTGTGGTTTTGTGGCATATTTTGTTTCATAATACAGTAACTAAGGAGACGTGTTTGATTGCAAGGCGATGTCATATTCGTGAGACAGACGTACTGGGGCTGACAGGTGTGTCTGGGTTCAGTAGAAGTAATAATAAGAGACTATAGGACTAACGAATGATGAAGTCCTTGTTGTTATAGGCAGTAGTAGTAGTAGAAAATGACAGTTAGAAATGGAAAGTGGGGGTTGGAGCAGTGTGTCAAAAATTGATAATATTGCAGTTGTTATTCTGAGGTTATGCAAAATAAGATGATTGATAGCAACTATAGTAAAAAACATTAAAAATGTCTGCGCAAAGAGGGATTAAAAATAAAAAAGAAATTAAGCTTGCAGAGTAACCTTACAAATAATGTCTGACTGAATACTGTCATCAGGATAATAATATAAAGAAAAATATATTTGACTACAGTCAAATTAGTTCATGATGTTTTTCAGAAAATCCAACACATTTTTAGAAATATTTTGATTTGTTGTACTTCATCACAATGTGTAAAAACATTAACTGATAGTGGTTGTAATGAAATTACATAAATATTAAAGAAATAATAAACAATAACAATAAATAAAGTGATGGAAATGACTGTTGTGGAAATGACAATGTTTAGCATTTCTTTTAAAATCTTATGACATATTAGCATGCTAATCTCTGTTTAGAGTTAGATTAAATATACTCAAAATACACAATATAAAATGGTATTTTTCTCATTATTTGTACATTCAAAGGAAATATGAGGTGTTTGGAAATGACGGCCAATAAACCTACTCTTGGTTTTGCAAAACTTGACCTTGATTTTTGATCTTGTTTCCCTTCCTTCCATGGAGCTAACGCTGCTATGCTAACATGCGCTCCTGTCACATCACAACTGATGTGGTTCAAGTCGACAAAGGTTTAAAAAAAAGTTAAAAGTTACATTTTGTGGTGGTTGGTGGAAATGGCAGTGATCCCTAGAGACAGGTGTTCTTTTTATGAAAAATAAATAAAATACTAATACAGTATATAATACTATATGTTTCAAACACATGATTTTTTTCATTAAAATAAGGAATTTCTGTGCCATTTGTCAATGAAGTTACTGTTGAATCAAATTTAATTTCAGTCTTATGAGGGACTGAAGAGGGACTGAGAATCCAAAACCTGGCCAAGGGACAAAGGACATATAGCAAAAACACTCAATATAAAACTTTATATCATAAAAATAGTCATTTATCTATCATAATTTTTTTTTGTAAGTTGTCTTTGTGTCTAGTAAGTGCAGCATGAATAAAAATTGACAAACGTGTTTTTGTTTTTTCTTATTTCTGCCTGGGACACAAATTCTTTGATAGTTGGAGAATCACCCATTTATTTTATACCCTTAAGTAATAATGTAACGCCATTAACTAAGTATTGATGTTTGGTTTTGGGATTAGCTGCTGTGACAGGTTTGTATGTCTCTTGCCATAGTCTGGGGTTGTGTTCACTGACATCTGCGCACGTCTGGCCTCCGCTCTGAGCTAACCCACAGTCTAACCTGATGTCTCATTTACCCTACAGCCTGCCCGAGCCCCTCTGCCCCATGAGGAAGTGTTCAGGGGTCACTGGCACAGGACCACCAGGCTGTGTGTTCACATTACCCAAGGCTAAGCAGAAGAGAGTCTGTGTTTACTCAGAGCACACACAAGGTTCAGCAGCGAGGCCACGCAAAGGAACAGATATTTGAAGATATTTGAACTCTCATAACCAGGTGAAAGCCTTTACGAGCACTGTTCAATGTGAAAAAGACAGCAAGGTAAATTCAGTAACAGTAGGCCTGTTACCATGATCCATGAGCATTTTATTGTTAGGCTCAGTATTTATCGTGTACATTTTCTTTTCAATAATGCTGAGATTTTAGTTATTTTAGTTGTAATATGAGAAGTTTCAATAAGCAACTTCTTCTAATTATTTTTTCATTTTACTATTTATTTGCTGCAGTTCAGGCCTTTAAATGAGACTTTCAATAATAATAATAATAATAATAATAATAATAATAATAATACACTAAATAAACTTCATGAAGTAGTTTATATTTCTCTGTAGCTTCAATATTTATTATTGTGACAAGCCTAAGTAATAGTGGTGTAAAGTTAATATCAGCAATATTATTAGTAGTTGCTATAATTTTAGTTATAGTAGTGGTCGTAGTAGTAGTAGTAGTAGTAGTAGTAGTAATGGTATTATAGGAGGAGAAATAGTAATAGGAGCAATGGTCTAGTTGTCTAACTGTAAATAGGGGAAAGTCTTGTTTGAGGGGCAAAGTAGTAGTAGCAATAATAGTTGTGACATAGGCATTAGAATTTGAAATTTTACGTTCCTAGTTATACATAAAAAAATAACTTTCCTTCATTCTTTCAGCGCAGAGGGAATTCCTTGATCGGATTCTTTGAAAATTGTGCAGTGAAAATAGCTCTGCATGTATTCACCTGCATATGTCTTCAGCATGTTATTTTTTCATTTAAGATAAAATCAGGACAGTTGCAGCCAAGACAAATTCCTTTCACTTAACTCTTGCTTGTCAGTTATCTCAAACAAAAGGCTTCTAAAAATACATCACAAAGCACTTTTTAAATCATATCTACTATAATTCCAAATGACTTGTTTCATGAAGTTTGGAGAATATGCATATGTACAAAGTTATAGCACTGTGTAGGTCCTGTAGGTACTGTACTTTTGCTACGGGTATATGTCATGTTTTAGTCATTTTGTTTGTCTTGTATTTTGGCTACAGGTATATGTGATGTTTTAGTCATTGGGTTTATTGTCTTGTACTTCTGCTAGGGGTATATGTGATGTTTTAGTCATGGTGTTTATTGTCTTGTTTATCAGATGTTTTATGTCCACTGTGGGCCTAGGGGGCGCTGCAATTTCAAATCCTGTGTGTGCAACCTGTACATAATATAATATAATATAATAATAATACATAAGATTGAAGAGCTTTGTATGTAATGAGGAGGATCTTGAAGTGGATGCGCTGTGGGATAGGGAGCCAGTGGGGTTTTTGGAGAACTGGGGTAATGTGGTCTCTGGTGCGGGTGTTGGTGAGGAAGCGGGCAGCGGAGTTTTGGACATATTGCAGTTTTTGGAGATCTGAGGAGGGAAGTCCGTAGAGGAGGCTATTGCAGTACTCAAGTCTAGATGTGATAAATGCGTGGACCAGGGTTTCAGCAGCGGATGGGGTCAGGGAGGAACGGAGGCGGGCAATATTTTTTAGGTGAAAGAAAGCGGCCTTGGTGATGTGGCGGATGTGTGGCTTAAATGAGAGGGTGGGGTCGATGATAAATCCGAGATTTCTGATCTGAGGGGAAGGAGTGACTGTGTGACTGTCAATGGAGAGAGTGAAATTCTGGATGGAGGGGAGGAGAGATTTGGGACCAGTAATGATGATTTAGGATTTTTTGCAGTTGAGTTTGAGGAAGTTGATGGACATCCATGATTTTATTGCAGAGAGGCAGTTGGTGATGGACGAGATAACGGCAGGGGTAATGGATTTGGCAGAGAGATAAAGCTGAGTGTCGTCGGCGTAGCTGTGGAATTTGAGTCCGTGCTGATGAATTATGTGACCAAGGGGAAGCATGTATAGAATGAAAAGTAGGGGACCAAGCACCGAGCCTTGAGGGACTCCACGAGTGACTGGGATGGTTTGTGATTGACAGTTGTTTATGGAGATGTAGTGGGATCTGTCCGAGAGGTAGGATGAAAACCATGATAGGGCGGAGCCAGTGATGCCAATGGTGGACTGCAGACGTTGGAGAAGAATGGAGTGATCGATGGTGTCAAAGGCGGCAGATAGGTCGAGGAGGAGGAGGATGGAGAGAGAACCGGAGTCAGAGGCAAGGAGGAGGTCGTTAGTGACTTTTAGGAGTGCGGTCTCAGTGCTATGGTGGGTGCGGAATCCAGATTGAAATTTTTCATACAGTGAGTTGGAGTGAAGGTGTTGTTTAAGTTGAGTTGTGACAGACCATTCAAGAATTTTAGACAGAAATGGAAGATTGGAGATGGGACGGAAGTTATTGGGGTTTTCAGGGTTCAGACAAGGTTTCTTGAGTATTGGTGTGACAGCTGCGACTTTGAGAGCAGAGGAAACAGTGCCGGTGATGAGTGATGAGTTTATGATGTCCAGAATAAGTGGGCTGAGACAGGGTAAGCATGATTTGACTAGAGTGGATGGAATAGGGTCCAAAGGGGAGGTGGAGAGTTTTACATTGACAAAGTAGTTGGTGAGATCAGATTCTATGTTTTTTTGACAATAAAACTGACTGAACTTTGAACTTTGAAGTATAGAGGTGGGTTATTTATCAAAGCACCATTTTGAAACTGTTGTTTTACAGATGTGCAAAATTAGACCGTTTAGTGTATTGTTGTCTACTCTATAATAAAATAAAGACTATTTAAAGGCTACAAAATAAAAAAAAATAAAAAAATAACACTTATCATCAACAGCCTATTTCAGAAAAAATATGTGAAATATATCCTCCTGAGACCCGGCCCATTCATTAGTGTCCTTTATAGTGGACATTGAGTCTATCTTTTAAGTGTATCTTTTAAGTAGAGATAGTTTGTGGCTGGACTATGATTAAAAAATAAATAAATAAATATAAAATATAACAATAAGAAATTAAAAGGGACTTTTTGAGATGACTGTACAAGCTTGTTAGAGATGAAAAAAAAATGTTTTAGTTAGGTTGTTAACTTGACATGGATTTAACACTATTAGAGTCCATTACAGAGGGCATGTTACAAGATTATGAATAAAAATAAAATGAACAAAATGTAAATGCTAAGGTGTTCATTTACCTCCAAATAGAAAAAAAAATTAAATACACTTTTTTATATTATGTAAAGTGTACTGGATACATGTATACTTACTTCTTGTGCTGTACTTCATTAATCTACTGGAAATAAATAAATAAAATAAAGTACATCTAGCTGAAACAATAAATTGATGTGATATTTGGACCTCAACAAAGGCCATTATCATGATCTGTTGGATTAGAGTGAAAAAATGTATTAAAAATATATCAGTTATTATTGATCTTTTTAGTCAATATTGTACAATTCTATTATAAGCCATAATGAACACAGTCTGTGCAACATGGCCTGGTAGCCATCTGTAGCTTCTAGAATTAAAAGGAAATAATAGGCTCTTTAGTATGCCCTAGCTTAAGCAAACTACTCCATTTCCCTGCTTTGCATATTTTTTAAAACTGCCAATGACAGCGAATGAATGGGCAAGCTCCAGCGGTCACTTTGCAATGGGCACCCAGTAGGTCTCCCTTAAAAGCTCATTTGCATGTTCCAAGCTAAATCTGCTCTCTCGGTCTTTCCTTGTCTCTTTAAGATTCAAATGTCCCGTGCCAAGTTGGGTGTTTGAGTAGGCAAAAAAGAAAAGTCCAAGAACAAAAAAGAAAAGGGGGGGTTGCGTGCTGGTTGGTGACTGTTTGCCATAGAAGGAAATTCCCAGTGAGTCTGTGGGCGTATATCTGTACATCGATTTGAATATGCAGCACCAAAACACCTGCATTCTTCATGTATCAGCTGTTCAGAAGATGTACACACATAGATAGCAAAAGAGTACACAGTCTTCTTCATCTGATCAAAGATTATCACAAAATCTGAACGTGGTAGAGGCAGTTTGACAAAGGCGTTTTCGAGCACACCTACATAAAGAGCGTAGGTCTTATCTTGGACACGTCTTCAATACAAAACATCTTATTTAACAAAATGTACAATGTCAACTGCTAAAGCCACTGTAATGACTACTATCCATGAAGACGACATTGCTTAGCCGAGGATAATCCACAAGGCGGCATTAACTTATTAAAGAAACCCGCTTTTATTTCATTTCATATGTTTAATCGGTTCAAAATACCTGGAAAAGCATTCTTACTGAGAGCGCTGACCTATAAACTGGCGTGGTTACCTCATCGGACGGCTCTATGGAGATTGATGTGTTTAATGCTGTTTTGTGGATCATGTCAGACAAGGCATTAACATCTCCATGGAGACAAGCAGACGGCGTATCCACCTCCAGGTTATAAACACACCTAACTATATGCTACCAACACTACTTACTTCGAAGCCTAATCAGTTTAAATTATTTCAAAATACTCATTAAAATGCAAATAAAGTATAAATTTCTATGTTTCAAAGTAGTAATTAACCACGTAAAGGGAACATATTGCACTATTTTCTGATATAATGTTGTTTCCTCATCATTAACATACCTGAAGTTTTGTTTTGTTTTGTTTCATTCGCATGTTAAACACAAACAAGTTCTTGCAAACGCACAACACTCCACCTTGTGATGTCATGTGCTAATACAGGAAGTGCTCCACTGGGTTTTTAAACTCCATTCACCTTTGGATCATTTTAGCCAATCTCTACTGAACAAAAGGTAAAAGGTACTGTCACTTCATCACAAAGTAGAACAGAGCACTTTAAGATGAGATTAACAAACCGAGATTACTCAAACATGTGTGAATGAAACAAAACACAACTCCAGGTGTGTTCATTCTTTATACACATTCAACATTGTTTCATACTTCACAAGAGTCAGTTTTGTGTAATATAGGACCTTTAATACAACAAAGTTTATTCAAAGTCTGTTCACAAATGTACTTCAGTAACGTATCTGTACTTAGCAATGGTTTACCAAAGTTATGGATGACTAAATGCCCATATTTACATATTTTGGAGGTCATCTGTTGTTTTGTCTTGCGCATATTGAAAACATCGTCCTGATAAGACATGGCGCCATCATGTGTGACGGTTTACTTTAGCATGCTAAATGCCGTCAGGTGGGATGACATTAGCGGTGTGTCCATACAGAAGATCTTATTGTTCAGCCGTTGCTTTTCCCATATTCCAGAGTAAATATTTGACCACGCATGTTAACAATTACATTTCTGACTTAAATCTTCCAATAAACCTGTGTTATCTTGTGTTGTAGACGAGACATGTGGCGAAAGGAGATAGGAGTGTTTTGTTTTTGGTGTGCGGTCTGAAAAATGGGAGAAGCCTGCAGTGTGTGTCTGTTTGTGCTATAACTTATATGCTGCTGAGGAACGCTGGAATGTAAAAACAAGATGTGGGGAGGAAAAACACTTACAAAAACCTGTGAGGTGTCAAAGATCACCGTAATGCAGTCAGAAGAGGTTAACACTGCAAAACTACCCCCCAAAAAGAAACAAAAGAAAACATAATCATGATTTTTTTAAAAGGTCTTCTTAAAGGTCTTATATTACACAAATGCATTCTTGTGAGGTTTAAGCCATGTTATAATGTTACTTCATCAAAAACATACCTGGACTTGTGTTTTGTTTCATTCACAAATGTTTGAGTAATCCTTTTGTATTAGTCTCTCATCTCCAACGCTCAAAATGCTCTGTTCCACCTTGTGATGTCATGTAGTGGTAGTTTACAGTTACAGGTAGTTAACAGCTACCTTTTACATTTAGTTCAGTAGAAATCGAAAATTCCAAGGCTTTTTTTCCAGGGCTAAATTATGATGATGATCCCAGGGTAGGTGTGTGGATGTTACAAACACACTGGAGCACTTCCTGTAGCACCACGTGACATCACAAGGTGGAACAAAGTAGTGTTTGAGAGAAGAACTCATCTTAAATATGCAGGGTTTGTGTGTTGAACATGTGGGAATAAAACAAAACACAACTTAGGGTGTGTTTATGATCAGGAAACAACATTTTATAATATTATAAAATAGATCCAAAAATAGCGTAATATGGGTCTTTTAATTAAAATCATGATTATTTGAACAATTATAGGCCTTATATGTACTGTTAAAGTTTAGTGGAAAAGACTTGACTCATGTTTTATTACACTACTACTACATTATACCACATACACACCTCAAATAATCAGCCTAAAAACTAAACTTAGCATTAATACAAATCCATGAATGACACAGCATCTTATTGGATTGTTCCACAGCTGTTTCGTTTGCTTTTTTTTCTGCTATTTTTGCTAATGAATCTCTATGGACGCTAAGCTACATCTGGCTTTGACGTTGGATCACTAGCTGCATATTTTTTGGCCATTAGAACAAAAAGCTGTCCGAATACTCTATAGACTCTGAACTTAATATAAAATAAATAAGCATGAGGACAGTTGCACTTTTGGAGAGTTTGTTCTTGAGACTCGTACTGTAAATACTCTATCTTGTTTTTGGAGCCGCAGGTATTTCTTTATTCTTTATTTAATAGGGACAGTGCATATTAATGAACATCTACAACATTGCAGTGTAAATACACCAAATTATAGCACAAATGCTAATTTCCATCTGCAGTCCCTAGACAGGTGACACCACAGCAAAAACAACAAAAACAATGACAACTGACAATAACAGCAACATTAAAACATTAAACATAAAACATTAAACATAAAAGTGTCCACAAGTTCTACTTTAGCCCTAGTTTAATCCTCGTTTACTCCTAGCTCAGTCCTGGTTTAGTCCTGGTTTAGTCCTGGTTTAGTCCTGGCTTAGTCCTGGCTTAGTCCTGGTTTAGTCTTAGTTTAGTCCTGATTTAGTCCTGGCTTAGTCCTGGTTTAGCCCTGGTTTAGCCCTGGTTTAGTCCTATCACAGTCCTGATTTACTCCTAGTTTAGTCCTCATTTAGTCCTAGTTTAGTCTTAGTTTAGTTCTACTTTAGTCCTAGCTCAATCCTGGTTTAGTCCTGTTTTAGTTCTGGTTTAGTCCTAACACAGTCCTGATTTAGTCCTTTAGCCACTGTTTCAAGTATGATATGAAACATGTACATGACACATGAAAACAGGTACATGTATTAAACTATGTGAACACTGGTTTTCTCTATAATGTATCAGGTCTATTTGCTAAAACAAAACAACCACAAAACAGTTTGTTACACTGATAAAGTTGTTTTTTTCCCACTGGCTTAAACCCAAAATGTACAAATGTCTGATCTGAAAAAACAGACAGAAGGTCCTGGGTAGAGGTCAAACTCTTTGGGTATGGGAAGTACTCACTTTTCACAGCATAAGTAGCAGCAGAAGCAGCAGCATCTAAGTAGCTCAAGTTAATGTAGTGGTGCAATAAGAAGAGGTATCCGACATAGTATCTGATATTGTTGTATATGAAATAATAGAAGTTATAAGAGGTTGTCGTAACAGCTAGAGATAGATTGATATAATGGTTGGCCAATATTTGCATTATTTAGCAGGTCAACTACGGCCTTAAAATCTCCAGCAGACGCCGATATTTTGTTTGGGCCAACCTGCTGCCTAAGGAATATGCATAAAGCTGAATTTTGGACACTTTAATACAAAGAGATACTACACAAAATGCGACTACACTGCTCTCTTATCCAGTTTGTAGTAAGAAAGGATTATAAATGAGACTGCAGTGAATTTAAATTGCATAATTTGGCAGGAATGATCAAAATCTGCCTGCGAACTGACCCTAAAACAACATTAATAGGCTAGTATTAAAGGGAGTTGTATGGTGGTAAGGGTAGGAATAGGAGTGATTGGTTTAGCAGTAAATCCTTGGTCAAAAACATATCCTTATTCACTTATAAATAGCAAACCTGTATACTTGTTCATAGCTTGTCATATATACTAATAGCTTGTTTACTTGTTTATAATACATCTGTTTATATCCCCTACATAGAATAACAACAAAGTACTCCCACATGTCCATATTGCCCTCTTTATTTGTACAGTATTGTATTGTATATACTGTATTGTATATACTGTATATACTGTATTGCACTTGTATATACTGTATATATCGCATTTGCTGCTCCTTGCACTTCTGATTAGATGCTAAATCACATTTCATTACCTGTACATGTGTAATGACAATAAAGTTGAATCTAATCTAATCTAATCTAATCTAAATATCCTTTTTCAATTAATAATTTCATGCTATTTAAAAAAAAACTATGATGCCATTTTTTTACAGTGTATTTCCAGTATATACCTATTATTATTATTATTATTATTATTATTATTATTATTATTATTATTATTATTAATTTACGTGAAAAGTCCCTCAGTCGTCCAGGTAGAATCCATGATAACAGGAGAAGTTCACCTACTTCTCCTATTCACCTACTTCACCTATGAACTTCTCCTATTATTAATTTACTTTTTTTTTTTTTATTTCCCTCCAGCTGAATATAAAACACATTAAATATAATCATTTTCATACATGCAGTACACAGCCCCAGAAGAGTGCCTGGTGGGAGCAGAGCACAATCTGTGGATGAGCGTTTTGTGTGGGTAAGTAAGGGTGATGATAGCCTGTGCCGATAGTTTAATAAGCACGCAGCGCACATAGTATTCCTGTAATTCCTGGTTGTAAATGAGTTGAACAGGCGAGTAATTCATGTCTTTGTACATACCCGAATCAGCGTAATTGGTAGCTCAGGTGTACAGGACCAGATCAGAGCAGAGACTGTATTTTGCTACTTCCTCAAATAAATCAGATCATTGGGTCATTACATTTACTCTGTTACATCTACTTAATTTCATGTTTAAAATAGTGAAATGTGCATGATATTTTGCATGTTTAGTTATATACAGGCTTGGGGAGTAACGGATTACATGGAACGGCGTTAAGTAAAAGGATACAAAAAAAAGGTAACTGTATTCCCCTACAGTTACAAAGAAAAAGACGTACTCAGATTACAGGTACATTTAGTGAAAATGGGGATTACTTAGCAGGATTACAATTTGAAAGCATTTTATGTTATTTCATTTTTTCATTTAAAGCCGGAGGTCATATGTAGGGAAAACAGAACGTACAGACTCGCGGCGCACGACACTCTGTGAAACAAACTTGCAGCGGTGCGCGCTGTGGAATACACTTGCAGCGGCTCGCACTGAAATTCACGCAGGTCGCGCACTACGGACTAAACTTGCAGCGGGCATGGTTTCAAAAAACGCATTTAGCGGGTGGAAATTTAGGGAGAATTTTATTTTTGAAGAAGACAAAGGGAACAACATCACAGTGCAGTGCAAATTGTGCCTTCCAGCGGTTAAACACCTGTCAATGTCCAAGGATTCTACTTCCAATCTCAAGAAACATTTACAGGTAAGATCGCTAATATTAACGCTTTGATAGTGACAAGCCCTAAATGTCCTGCTTCAGTCATGTTGTGTGTGAATATGAGTCATTTCTTTGTCTTGATTCATTGGTAGGAGCCAGTTTCGAGTTAGCTACCGACTAGCAAACTATTAGCAAGCTAGCTAACGTTTGCGGTCACAAGTACACTTTGTGCATTTGTAGAACGATATTACAATATTTAAACATTATCTAGGCAACATAGTCAACTGATCCATGAAGACCCTTTAGACAAATCCGAGCAAAGCTGTCGTTAGATGGAGGCCAGCACGCAAGCTGGACGAACATCCTGTCCAGCTGCGGAGATCGGGCAAGATGACTGTCCCGGTAAAACTAAAACTTTAACTGAAAATATAATTTCGTTGAAGTCATAGGTGTTTAGGTGTTTGGTTTAGTGAGTGACCTTGTTTACTAGTGACTTGGCTTATAGTGAGAACAGTTGTTAAAACTACACATAGAACTGTACTTGTCCTCCTAAAAACGTTTAATTGTATTGTAATTTTCTTGTTTTCTTGTTGTTATAGGATATTTGGTGTTAAAGTAATCCAAAAGTAACTGAAAGTAATCAAGTTACATTACTTTAATATTATAGTACCGGGATTACGTTACTAAATACATATTTTAAGGAGTAACTAGTAACTGTACCGGATTACATTTCTAAAGTAACCCTCCCAACCCTGGTTGTATATGGTTGTAAAATAAATAAATGTCACACACAGTTAAGCTGCACTTTCCTCTTTTAGCTCAGAAAGTTTTTGCATAACTGATTATTGATTAGTGGATTGATTGAAACACATGTAATAATGATAAAATTAATGAATCAAGATAGAAAAGTTTAATGCATAGACTGTATAAAGAAGTGGACTAAGCAAGTGTGAAATCACCCATAGTGTTCAGATCCAGTCAAATGAAGCTCACAAGGCTAGCAGTTATAAGGGTGAATTTGAAGTTACATATTAGGAACAGGGACTGATTTACGTACAAAATAACGAAATAAAACCACCAGCATCATGTAGAGCAGGTTAGTACAAACATTTTAAGACCAAAATGAGGAGCCTGGCAGCGGCCGTTACACAGAGAGTTTTCCACGTTTTTTTTCAATGGAGCCGAAAGTGCGCCCATGGTCACTTCCTGTTTCAAACATGGCAGCTAGCGTGTTAGCTATGCTGACTTATATACACTCTATGGTTTAATGTCATACTGCAGAACATTTCAGGAAAAGCAATAACACCTCAGATAAGCAGAGTGTGTAACCAGAAAAGTTACACAGTGCACTTTAAAATGTTGGAGGCCCATTATGTGTTTACTTGAGAGCAATTCTGGCTACCTACCACTAAACAAACTACACCGCCCCTGCAGTAGCAAGGTTAGTTTAGTGAAATGACATTGACTTTGCCATTAGCTCTAACCTTGGGAGGTAAGTGATGCCTGGTGTCCTGTAATTATGGAGCTCTTCTTCCTGGTCTTGGTGACAGATGATGATGGCGGCAGAAAACTTGGTGAAGGAGATCTCATGTTGGAACAAGAGGCATCATGAAAAAGGCATGAGACCGCCTGTCTAGACAACAGCTGTCTGGAGCTGGATGTGCACAAAACACTTTTACATCCCCGATAGCAACATTAACCCACTGTGATACTTTAAATGTAATAGTCAAACACATCAGTGACTTTCAAAGCACAGAGTTGGCAGCGCATGATATTTTGTATAAAGCAATAAAATGAGTTTTCCCAAGTGAAAGATTGAATGAGCGATACAGACTTGTCATTACTTGGTGAGGGTACTGTCCTCAGTGTTTCCTCAGGCCCACAGTTAAAGGTAAGGCTCAGGTCACAGTGACAGAATAAGTGGAAGATGTAAGATTACAGTTCTGAATTGTTAGTACAAGTTAAATATTATAAAATTCAAGTTGGTGGTACTTGGTTTCGGTGGTACGCCCTACATGGGGCGTACCACCGAAACATAACTGAAGTGGCTGATATCAAGAAATCCTACCAATGGCTGGAGAGGGCTGGTCTGAAGGACAGCACAGAGGCCCTCATCCTGGCTGCACAGGAGCAGGCCTTGAGCACCCGGGCAATAGAGGCCCAGATCTACCACACCAGACAAGACCCAAGGTGTAGGCTGTGCAAAGAGGCTCCTAAGACAGTCCAGCACATAACTGCAGGGTGTAAGATGCTGACAGGGAAAGCATACATGGAGCGACACAACCAAGTGGCGGGCATAGTGTACAGAAACATCTGTGCAGAGTACGGGCTGGAGACCCCAAGGTCAAAGTGGGAAACACACCCAAAGGTTGCGGAGAATGACCGAGCCAAGATCCTGTGGGACTTCCAGATACAGACTGACAGAATGGTGATGGCGAACCAACCAGACATAGTGGTGGTGGATAAGCAACAGAACAGAGCCGTAGTGGTGGACATTGCAATACCAAGCGATGGTAACATCAGGAAAAAGGAACACGAGAAACTAGAGGAAGAGCTGGAGAAGGCCTGGAAGGTGAAGGCATCAATGGTGCCCGTGGTGATCGGAGCACTCGGGGGCTGTAACCCCCAAACTGGAGGAGGGGCTACAACAGATCCCAGGAAAAACATCAGACATCTCAGTCCAGAAAAGTGCAGTACAGGAACAGCAAAGATACTGCGCAGAACTCTCAAGCTCCCAGGCCTCTGTTAGAGGACCCGAGCTGGATGAGAGTGAGAGATCAACCACCGTGGAAGGTGAGGAGCACATTTTATATATATATCAGCCCAAATACGCAGGGTTTATGTATTAAACATGTGTGAATGAAACAAACACAACTCCAGGTGTGGTTGTGATGAGGACACATTATGAAGTAGATCCGAAAACAGTGTAATATTCATTCATTTTCTCCTGCTCTTCCGTAGTTCAGGTCGTGGGGGCAACAGTCCAGACTGACCTGCTGCCTAGATCCCAATGCAGCAGCCCCCATGGATCCTCCTGCGGGTGGTGGGTCCACGGGAGGATGGCCCCATGTTTCTTGACACAACCAGCCTTGATGTACTGTGTGGGGGCAAGGTGGGGTTAAGTGTCTTGCCCAAGGACATTCATCTGTGATCTGTGAGGGCTGAGATCGTACTGCCAACCTGTGGGTCAGTGGATCTGACCGCTCAACTGATGATGTATTGTAGAGAGTGGGATTCGACCTTTGGATCAGTGGACAAACGCTCTACCAACTGAGCTACTGCCACCCCACACAGTGTAATATGTGCCATTTAAAGTCTCCTTTTAAACAGTGACGATAAAATCTCCAGTGAAGTTACACTTTATTGTCTCTGTGGAGATTCCACCTTTGAATTTTACCCATCCTTATGGGAGACCCTCTCAGGAGCACAGGGACCCTTCTCCAGATCTTGCACTAGGACTGGTCAACTGAGGACCAGCTAATCACTACAATAGATGCAATACAAATAAATCCATTAAGTTATTGTGCCTTACTTCTTTTACATTGCCTTTTCATTGCTGCATAAATCAAACATGTCTAAATCTGACACATAATTAGTGAGCTTCAACGAATACAAAAACAGGTGGGACAAATCACTGCAAGGATGTCCCCCAGATCATATTAAACCATCATTATTAATTTCAACTTGACAAACAGTATCCAAATGTGTGAACAGACTGATGGCATTTGCTCCTCTTGTATTCAATGTGTTGGAGCTTGTAGGTTGTATTCCAGGTGAACGCGCTCTGCCTCGGTGATCTCAGCTTTGTTTATTTAACAGTGAGACCCGACCAAGTGTGAAGAGAGAAGGCCCGGCCACAACTGAACATGACAGCAAAAGACACTCTATTTAACTGACATTTAAACAGTGGTGAAACGTAATGAAGTACAAAAGTAAAAGTGCAATACTTAAGTACAGTTTTTAGGTATCTGTACTTTACTTACTTGTACATTTTATAGTGAATACTTTTTACTTTTACTTCACTGCATTTGAGCACAGCTATCTGGACTGAAAAGTAAAATGCACTTTTCTTTATGGTCTGAGAACTACTTGTTGAGACTTATTTTTTGGCACATTTAATTTGAGTTAAGGTCCCAACTTTGAGCAAACCAAATACACAAATGCACAAAAGAAATAGAAAAAAATAACAAATCAATTGAATCACTTAAAATCCGCTAAACTCATTATTAAAATCACTGAATTTACCCTGTAATTGTTCTGAAAATCTCTGCAAAATAATTTTACTATACTCTTTAAGTACTTTAATACTTTTACTTAAGTAGATTTTTTCATGTGATATTTTTAATTTTACTTGCGTAATCTTTTGCCCTGGTGTCTGTATTTTTATTTAAGTAACAAAATTGAGTACTTTTTGAATTGAGTCCCCCACTGCATTTAAACACTCTTAGTATATCTGCCCTTTCCTGTCATGTCAGAGCCCCAGGTTAATCGTGATAAAAACTAAAATTACACAAAATTGCATTTAATGTTTGAACATGAAATAAAGAGAGTGCATAGTTTCTCATAGTTCAGTGCAACATGTTGGTGCCTGTATATTACTATTATTCCAGTACTACAATTTCAGTCTTGATTTCTAAGCTAAGGAAATCCTCAATAATTGATATATTTTTTAATACCATTATTACAATTAAAACACCACTTTATTCAGCTCAGCATGAAATTCTATTTATTTTTATAGTCCAAAAATCCCACCACCCCCTTGCAGGGTTTCTACAAATTGTGGATTTAACCAAGAAAAAGTTCAAGCAAAAAGAAAATCTAATTTTTTTTATTTATTTTTTTTAATTTTACGTGGTCTTTTCGACTGTTCATACAAAGATGAAGGCCATACAAACTATATTAATACACCTATCATAATAAAAACACTTTTATCCAGTTCAAAATTAAATTCAGTTTAATGGTTCAAAATCATAGCAGCAGTCACCTTGCAGGGCTGCCACAAATTGTGGCAAAGTTAGAAAATTTAACAATGAGTCATTTCATTTCATTCATTTCATTTTACTTGGTCTTTTTATTGATGGGACACAGATGAAGAACAAAACTATTAGGAAACAAAAAATAATACCACTATCATAATAAAAAAAACACACTTTTATCCAGTTCAAAATCACAACAGCAGTCACCTCGCAGAGCATCTACAAATTGCAGATTTAAAGGAAAAGTAACGTTATTTTACAATCTGAGCCTTCTTTCGGTAATAAAACAAGTCGTTTGACTCACCCATAGCACATTCGTGTCATTTGGAGCTGTTTGGTAAAAGTTATGTTGTAGCGTATCCGTTAGCGTGAGTACTCGGGGCATTACTTTGCGGTCTCCAAATAACACAAACTTTAGCACTTTTCAAATCATAGAAGCCCGATGTATTTAGTCTACGATTTCGTGTGGTCAAAAGTGGCCTGTATTCCGAGAATTAGCCACAATTTCGAGTAGATGAGGACGCCAGTGCGCATGTGCGGACTGTGCTCTCAGCTCCCGGGACCCAAACATGAAACGCAAAGCTGAAAACTATGGATAAATCTCGGATTACAGGCCACTTTTGCTTCAAACGAAATCGTAGATTAAGACATCGGGCTTCTATGATTTGAAAAGTGCTAAAGTTTGTGTTATTTGGAGACCGCAAAGTAATGCCCCGAGTACTCACGCTAACGGATACGCTACAACATAACTTTTACCAAACAGCTCCAAATGACACCAACGTGCTATGGGTGAGTCAAACGACTTGTTTTATTACCGAAAGAAGGCTCAGATTGTAAAATAACGTTACTTTTCCTTTAATCAAGAGAAAAATAGAAAATATGACTAGTTTCTTTCATTTTACTTGGTCTTTTTGATTGATCAGACACAGATGAAGGCAATACTACTATTTTACTATTTTGTATTACACAGTATTATTTTGACAAGCCTACTTCGGGTTATGTAATGAGTTGATTGAGTGCATGTGTATGTTCTTACTGAGGACACGGCAATGACAGCAGGTTGGGTTCAAAATACTCAAAATACAGTACAGGGACGATGTGGAAAAGACCTGTGAAACACCCCACATCACCTTCTGTTACTTGCTGAATAACAACTTGTGTACAGTTTATTCTTATGGTGAAAAAGCATGCCATTTTGTGTATTTTTCTTTCAAATAAATAGGCAATAAGGATGTAAATATTTGACTGTTTTAATGTACATACTTGTCTTAGGAACTGTAGTTTTACTGTTGTACTATTAATAGAGACATCTGTATTGTGTTGTACTTGAAAATATACTGCAAGTTTGTAAAGTAATAGTAGCAGTTGTGGTTGTAATAGTTGCAGCAGTAGAAGCTGCAAAGAAAGTAGGAGCAGTAGTTGATTTAACAGTAGAAACAGCAGTGGGAATATACAACAAATAGGCCAATCAGTACTTTTTCCATCCCAGTAGTGAACACATTTCAAACAGTAGCCAGGTCGATTTGACTTTAGATGAACTTAAACCAGGTTTCAAACACAATGCTTTATTTTCTGACAGATCTCTCTCGGGAGAACATGGAAAACAGATTAATACAAGCTGTCCACGTTGCACAATATACTATGTCTCCTTTTTTGTTTCTAATAAAACCCTAGCCTAACTGCATTCTTTGTGTTGTTTCTGAGCCCAGATACGTACCTCTTACACAAGTCTTTGTGGAGCAGAGGTGTTCCTGATTGGATTGTTTGATTTTGATTCCTTTTATAAGAATTTCTCAGCAGGATCAGGTGTCGGTGCTGAGGAAAGAGGGTGCAGATCAGATGTTTGTGAGCAGGATGTGGGCGGAGCTTCAGATTCTTCACTATACATCTCAAATGGCTACTGCCCTTTACCTCTGTGTACCATAAAGCCTTCTAGCACACATCATGCGGTCTGTTTTAAGGTTTTACGCGTTTGTTTTTACCCCATTTTTTGTGTTTTTATTGTCTTTGTTTATGAAATATACTACAGAAATAAAGTGGTTTGGATTGGCTTGGATCAATATGATGAAGAATAGAGTACATTTGGAAGTGAATGTCATGCAACAGTAATGTCGTCATAATGTTAAACTTTCAAACTCAATTGTGATGCTAAATAAATGGCTGGATATCACAGCAATAAAAAACAGCACTTTTTCAGACAATAGAATGTAATTATCAACAGTTAATAACAGTAGTTTTGTAACATATAATAGTCTTATAATGGTACAGATATGGATTATATAAGACCATTCTGATTTAAAAACAAAACAAAAAAATCCTGTCCTTTTTTTTCCTTTTTTGTTTTTGGTTTAATATCAATACTGTAGTTTCATTTCAGTAATGTCTGGTATTGATTTCTGACAACTCTAACAGTTTTAATGCACTTGCCATAAACATAAACTGAAATATTGGTTAGATCCCAACTCAGACGACTGCATACTGATGTGCCTTTGAGCAAGACACAGAATCAGAACAGCTGGTCACAGTACGGAGAGTGAATCAGTAATGTAAGGAAACTGTGAGCTTGAGGGTAAAAAATGTAATACTTTTATTGTGGTTGTAAATGTTTACGGTAATGCTTATTCTTGATGATATCCACATAAAAAGAGCAATGTCATAAGGCGTAGACATGTGTTATGATATTGAGATGTACGCAGTGGGCCGTAGCATTGGACAGAGCAGAAACAGTCGTGTAACCACAGCGGGTTTACACTTATTACCATTATATTTGAAGGTGCCCCCCGTGACTCCGAGCTGTTCCCTTACACTCACTTTTATGTCTGGGCTCGCAAAGACACTTTCTGCTTGAATAATATCGTTGTGAAACGTCTCCACTCTGGGAGAAGATCTTACCCCGCCACATCACAGTGTGAACACAGCACTGAATCTTAAATGGAGACACTTCTAGTCTGGGCACAGTGTTTTGGTTAGCTTGTGGCTGTGGCATATTTGGACCCACACATGTAGCCGACTATACGTAAAGCCTAAGAATGTAAGTTCAGTATTGCGTTTGGATTTACAGTGTGTGGCAGCTGGTTCGGATTGTGGGCACTGCGGTTAAAGTTAGTGTTGGAAAAGTACACAAGTAAAAAATGAAATCAATACAGACAAAAAATATGGTAAATGCTGTTATGTAATGAAAAATTCACAACGCCACAGTATGTAACTTTTTAACCAAAAAATAAACTAAAATAAGAAGGAGGGCCTTTTCCTTTGGCCATAATCTTACACGTTCCACCTACAGAAGTTACATACTGTACCGTTAAGTAAAAGTATGTCTTGGGAGCGAAGAAAAAAAACACTGTCTCAAGACATTTTTACCTTTAAAAAGTAGTTCATGGCCTGTTGCCTTGGATGGGAATTGTATGCAAAATCTGAATAAAATATTTGTCCATCATTGCTACGTTTTAAAAGCAACAAGCATACTTATTCTAAAACTGAGTAGTTAATTTTAGTTGATGATTAGAATATGAATGAATATATAAACCTTTACTATAAATACTTTGTAGACATGTTGTAGTGTACATTGACTACGGTCTGTGTGATTGTCTAAATGTCTCTTGTAAGTGTAAGTGGGAGTATGCGTGCATCAGTCTCTCTTGTGTGTTTCGAAGGCTCGTAACTCCTCAGCTCAGTTTACACTGGGTCTGTGCTGCAGAGGGATGCCTCCCACTGTCACCTGATATCCATGGAAAATGGATAAGACCATTGGCTCATTTCGACAGAGCTCCCCTCCAGAGAGCCCGCTCCATTTAGACTCTTTTCTTTTTGTTTTATGCCAGTCTGGAATATACTGTACATGTAATGTATAAGGAATAGTGACAGTCCTCAAGAGGTTCTTGTGTAGCAATACTAACCAACAACACAATGGTGTGCCAACTAATAAAAATTAAATTAGTTACAAAGCGGCCCTGGAGTAGACTGAATGAGCCAAGCCTGCCTCTGTGTGCCACCCGTCCCTCTGACCACCGCAAATCACTCACCATTACGCCACATTCGCATTGGGCAGTGAAGTGTCTTGCCCAACAGCAGTATGCACTAAAAAATCACTGCAGCATGGTATTCCCAGGTCTCCCTCACAAGTCCTACAGGCTCAAACCTGCTTTATCTCCCAGGTGAGATGAAATAAGGTATTCTCAGGGAAAAACACATCATAACCATACAACTTTAACAATAATGTCTAGTGCAGTTCTAGTAATAGTCGTATAGGGCTGCAACTAATCATTATTTTAGTAGTTGACTGTGAACATTTTTTCATTACAATATTGAAAAATCCTTTTTTACAAGATAAAGAAATATGGTGACTGAGTGTTTCTAGATATGGAATATTTGCAAATAAAGTATAAAAGAGAAAGTCTATATGGGAAACCTGAACTTGTCTATATTGTCTACATTTTGATTAATAATACAGGATGTGTTTTAGAGTCTGTGGTCCAGTTAATGATTATGAAAAATAATTTTAGTTGCAGCTCTATAGTTGTAAGTCTCTGATTTGTTATAGATTAAAACATATTTGTTAATAGTGTAGAGGTTAACAACATTGTGTGGTGATCTGCTGTGGAGGAGAGGTAGCGAGGGGCCCATACTGAATGACACATGTGCTCTGTGTTTTCTCACTGGACCAGAGAAGATGCACCTCAAATGATCCATGCAAAACCAGGGCAGTCCCATGTGATCTGTCAGAGCAGGCTACAGCTCAGTCACGCTGAGGGCTCTATCCTCCCCATGGTTCAGATATGTGGACAAGATGGACAATATTAGACACTTAAGAATAAAGTACAAGTCAAATATATCAACAATGAGCATAAAAGGAAGAATTAAGAATTAGGTTTACTTCAAAATGTTATTGCTCAAGAGGAAAAACAATGAAAATGCAAACTTAAACAGGTTTTGAAAGTACTGAGTGAAAAGCTCTAAAATATTACTTATGCTGCAAACAATAACATTACAAATCCTACTAGGACTGATTTCTTCTCTAACTGCACTTTCCAACTGCTGCCCTGTGACCAGCAGCACAAGGGCCTCCCCTTGTGTCAAAAGGTGCACAACACAGAACACAGAACACACAACACACTTTACTTTCATTTTGACACTGGTACATGGTCACAAGCTTGATTAAAACTTTATATAGCAATTTGTGCCTTTAAGATTGGTATAGTTCAGTGTTTCTGGTGATTCTGTACTTACTAGTAATCCCCCTCATTCATAACTTGGGAGTATTAGTGCATCTTGGCAACACAATTCTGACGTCATTGTGAGCTGAGGTCACTTTCTCTTTCGTGACTTCATGAATTCTGCAGGAAGTAGGAAAAGGACAAGGCAAGGAGAGAGCACATGAGCTCCTGAGCGCTGAGATTTGGTGTTTGAAACCTACCTAATGTTTACTCCTTCCTTCCGTGGTTTTCTTTGGGACTCCACTATATGACACATTTGACTGAAGTGAGGATCGAGGAGAGAGCCTTTCTCAAATCACTTCCTGATTGCTAGAAGGAAGTTCTTCAACAGCACTTAACTGTTCAGCGTCAAAATGACTAAAGAACTTTATATTTTGCTTTTCTTTGCGTTAAATGGAGTGCATCTTGTGACTACGGAAGGTATAGAAGGTATGTAAGGACACATTTTTTAACTTTCTTGTACAGTGTAGTGTACAGTGGCGTGAGACTTAACACTAGCTCCGCAATCTACATTTTCTCAAAGTTTAAGCTATTTTTCTTGTCTAAGATTTGCATTGGTGATCATTTCTTGCTTTATTTGTTACAGAGTGCATTACAAAAAACATTACATGTAAAGACATTCAAAACTCTGCTGGATACAAGTTTTCTATTGAACCAGACAACAAAACCAAACCTGTGCATGAGATTGAAATCCAAAACAAAATTGAGGTACTGTATTTACTTTTCTGTTATTGTTTTTTATAATTTCCATTACTTCTTTAACTGTTATTTTGTAATCAATAGTCTCTTGCCCATTGGAAAGGTGGAAAATGTGACTTTTCACCTGAAGTTATATACTGTGATAACAAGTCAATAACAACACGTACATGCAGCAGTATCCGTATAAAATTCATATACAAGTACAAGGTATGAAATAGTCCCAAATGTGGGCATGTTTGCTGGAGGGGGGATGGTAGCCAAACTAAATAATCTTCACATTATTTACTTTTTTAGGACAGAGTCTCTGAAAGTTGTCAGATTTACAAGATTATAGGTGAGAGAGTATTTAGTGTTTTACTATCATGTCTATCAACTATAACTCTATTTTGGTCATTGATCCCTTCTGTTCTTTCAAAACTTAGCTGCAAATCCTAACCCTGGCCAGAATTCCACTGGCTATATACTGCTCAGCATTTGTGAGTGAATCTGCTCCACCATTTTTATATAGTTTGGATTTATTGACAATGCAAATGCAAAACATATTACAATATTACTATTTTTCTTCAGTCTTTGGAGTCTTTGGAGTCTTTGGAGTCGCACTCGTGACATTTAGCATAGACTTTATCATATGGCAAAAAAAACATAAAGAGTGAGTATTTTTAGTAGATTTTTTTTTACTTGTGGTGCCTTCTCTTGAAAAGCTGTGCTTTACAGGAAAGGGCGTGGTGAGGGCTCCTCATTTTATGATTATCTGCGCCAACTCAAGCAGCGCTGCCGCTGCAACAATAAGGGGAATTCCAGTAGACCAGTGGATGGTGCATGGTGAGAAGAATTACTAAGCTATTATTGAGGAATTACAGTTACAGTTAATAAACCACTCTTTGGTACATAGTATGACAACTGCTTCATATGGTTGAGTCAGTAAAATGGATATGACACATAGAGCAGTGCAAGACATTTTACACACCGTGCCAGTGTGTGAAACTATATATACTATAGTTAACCTGGTCCAAACTGTAGTGTCTAACAGTGTCTAATCAGTCAGTCATTTATTTTTATAATTTTTCTCTTTAATACTCTCTGTAATCTCTGTTGCTGTTGTGGTGGTTGTGGTAGTAGTGGCAGTAGGAGTTATAGTATCAGTACTAGTTATTTTTATAGTTAATCAGCTTCTGACTTCTTTTTATATCAAGTTAAATTAATATTTAAGATGCTATTTAAATACCAAACAACTTCATTGCATTTATTTTTCTTAACAGTGTTGAGGAAAATAATCGCAACTGCAAACAAGAACAACAACAACAGTTACTGAAGGGGAAAAGGTATGGCTGCTAAAGGTCCTATTATGCAAAACCTACTCTTGTGAGATTCAAGCCATGTTAGAATGTTGTTACCTCCTCAAAAACCAGGAGTTGTGTTTTGTTTCATTCACACGTTTGAGTAGCCCTGCATTGATGGACTACTTACATTGCCAAAGCTCAAAATGCTCTGTTCCACCTTATTTTCAAGCTAACTGCTACCTTTTACCTTTTGTTCAGTAGAGATCGGCAATTCCAAGTCTGAAATTATCCAAATGATTCTAGTGAAGGTGTATGGAGTTTAAAAACAGTGGGTTTAAACATGTGTGAATGTTTTTGATGAGGAAACATTTTAAAAAAAAAATAGCAGAAAATAGCGGAATACGAGTTCTTTAATTAAGTCCCACAATGGCCATTTTAAAATGACAGAAAAACTACTTATGTGGTTTGTTTTTTACAGTGATAACACAGAGTCTAATAGTGGAACTGCAGACATTTTGCTCCTTGACGAGACCCTTTCGAAGTCAGTTTTAGATTTTCAAATTTGGAGAGTTTTGAGATTTTGTGATATTGGTCAGTCATTTTTTGAATTGCAGGAATGATGCCAAAGGTGTACCTGAGGTCAGTGGGGTCTTGCCACAAAATAACTTGAACGGGTGAGTGTTTGGTTGTTAATTCCTGTCTAGTATGCATCATTGTGTCCTCCTTCATAGTAACTAATATATTCATTACAATTTCCTAGAAACATGGGACACGACCCAGGAGGTGGAAAGGCAGATACAAAACTACACTGGTAATTTCTACACACTAACATGACACAAGAATACATTTAAGTTTGATTTCAACAACAGTTAGACACTGAAATTGAAGTGTTTCTTGTGTGGATTTGTTACCATTAAGTCTTGTGTATGCCTTGTTTTAAAAAAAATAACATGATAATGATTCAATTAATTCAAGAACAAATCTATGACTTGTTTTTTCAGCAATGAGAACCTGACTCTTGGTGAACCCAGAATCAATTGTGACATATACAACGGATGCTGTTCATTTCACAAGCAAGGGTAAAACATCTTAAACATTAATCAAATTTCTTATTCTTTCTCTCTCTAAACTATAGGGATGGGCAAAATGGCATAACATTTATATTGATATGAAAGAGAAATTAGCCATAACTACATAATAATGAAAAATTAGTCTAGACAAAACGCTTGAAAACTGTGGCCTTTAACTATCTTGTTTCTGGCTTTTAAATTTATAATTTGCAAAGCTTCCCCAGTCAGTGTTTATGATGAAAAATTAACACAGTTGCCATAACAATTAACAGAAACACAGAAAGAGAAGTACTCAAAATGGTGCCAGTAAACAGGAAACAAAGATTATGCATATTGCAACATTAGCATTTTATATCACCCCCAAAGCAACAATATATTATGAACGACATGATAGGGCCCAACCAAAACTTGCACACACCACACCAAAACTGGGTCTAAAACTGGACTAGACCAGGACTAAATCAGGACTACAACAGGACTAAATCAGGACTATAACAGGACTAAATCAGGACTACAACAGGACCAAATCAGGACCACAACAGGACTAAATCAAAACTACAGTAGGGCTAAATCAGGACTACAACAGGACTAAATCAAGACTAGAACAGGACTAAATCAAGACCACAACAGGAGTAAATCAGGACTCCAACAGGACTAAATCAAAACTACAACAGGACTAAATCAAGACTACACAGGACTAAATCAAGACTACACAGGACTAAATCAAGACTACAACAGGACTAAAATAGGACTATAACAGGGCTAAATCAGGACTAAATCAGGCCAACAGGACTAAATCAAGACTATAAGAGGACTAAATCAGGACTACAACAGGACTAAATCAAGAATACAAGAGGACTAAATCAGGACTACAGCCAGACTACATAATCACTAAATCAAGAATACAATAGGACTAAATCAGGACTACAACGGGACTTCATAAGGACTAAATCAAGACTACAACATGACTAAATCAGGATTACAACGGGACTACATAAGGGCTAAAACAAGATTACAAGAGGACTAAATCAAGACTACAATAGGACTAAATCAGGTCTACAACAGGACTACATAAGGACTAAATCAAGACTACAACAGGACTAAATCAGTACTACAATGGGACTACATAAGGACTAAATCAAGACTACAACAGGACTAAATCAGGACAACAGGAATAAATCAGGACAACAAGAGCACTAAATCAGGACAACAAGAGCACTAAATCAGGACTACAACAGGACTAAATCAGGACAACAACAGGACTAAATCAAGACTACAAGAGGACTAAATCAGGACTACAACAGGACTAAATCAAGACTACAAGAGGACTAAATCAGGACTACAAGAGGACTAAATCAGGACTACAAGAGGACTAAATCAGGACTACAAGAGGACTAAATCAGGACTACAACAGGACTAAATCAGGACTACAACAGGACTAAATTAAGACTAGAACAGGACTAAATCAAGACCACAACAGGAGTAAATCAGGACAACAGGAATAAATCAAGACTACAAGAGGACTAAATCAGGACTACAACGGGACTTCATAAGGACTAAATCAAGACTACAACAGGACTAAATCGGGACAACAGGACTAAATCAGGACAACAAGAGCACTAAGTCAGGACTACAACAGGACTAAATCAAGACTACAAGAGGACTAAATCAGGACTACAACAGGACTAAATCAAGAATACAATAGGACTAAATCAGGACTACAACGGGACTACATAAGGACTAAATCAAGAATACAACAGGACTAAATCAGGACTACAACGGGACTACATAAGGACTAAATCAAGACTACAACAGGACTAAATCAAGACTACAACAGGACTAAATCAGGACAACAACAGCACTAAATCAGGACTACAACAGGACTAAATCAGGACAACAACAGGACTAAATCAAGACTACAAGCGGACTAAATCAGAACTACAACAGGACTAAATCAAGACTACAAGAGGACTAAATCAGGACTACAACAGGACTAAATCAGGACTACAAGAGGACTAAATCAAGAAAACAACAGGACTAAATCAGGACTACAACAGGACTAAATCAAGAAAACAAGAGGACTAAATCAGGACTACAACAGGACTAAATCAGGACTACAATAGTACTACAACAGGACTAAATCAAGTCTACAAGAGGACTAAATCAGGACTACAACAGGACTAAATCAAGACTACAACAGGACTAAATCAAGACTACAAGATGACTAAATCAAGACTACAACAGGACTAAATCAGGACTACAATAGGACTACAACAGGACTAAATCAAGTCTACAACAGGACTAAATCGAGACTACAACAGGACTAAATCAGGACAACAACAGGACTAAATCAAGACTACAAGCGGACTAAATCAGAACTACAACAGGACTAAATCAAGACTACAAGAGGACTAAATCAGGACTACAACAGGACTAAATCAGGACTACAAGAGGACTAAATCAAGTCTACAACAGGACTAAATCAGGACTACAACAGGACTAAATCAAGAAAACAAGAGGACTAAATCAGGACTACAACAGGACTAAATCAGGACTACAATAGGACTACAACAGGACTAAATCAAGTCTACAAGAGGACTAAATCAGGATTACAACAGGACTAAATCAAGACTACAACAGGACTAAATCAAGACTACAAGATGACTAAATCAAGACTACAACAGGACTAAATCAGGACTACAATAGGACTAAAACAGGACTAAATCAAGTCTACAACAGGACTAAATCGAGACAACAGGACTAAATCAGGACAACAACAGGACTAAATCAAGACTACAAGAGGACTAAATCAGGACTACAACAGGACTAAATTAGGACTACAATAGGACTACAACAGGACTAAATCAAGTCTACAAGAGGACTAAATCAGAACTACAACAGGACTAAATCAAGACTACAAGAGGACTAAATCAGAACTACAACAGGACTAAATCAAGACTACAAGAGGACTAAATCAGGACTACAACAGGACTAAATCAAGACTACAAGAGGACTAAATCAGGACTACAACAGGACTAAATCAGGACAACAACAGGACTAAATCAGGACAACAACAGGACTAAGCCAGGAGCAAATAAGGACTGCACTAGGAATGCAGCCTAAGTTGACAGAGTTTATAGAAAAAGACAGCAATACATGTCACTGGGGAGTCTGCTATCTTACCTCTTCATTCTGCCTGTTGCTGAGGTTTCAGACAGCTGTCATGGGTAGTACCTCCATCCCCGGCCGTGTTTTGAGGAGTTTGTGGAAAAAACGAAAAACACCCAACCACTGCTGCCTAGCCAAAAGAACATGGGTTGATTTTAGCACACAGTCCATCTTCATTTCTTTTTGTCTCTATGTCCAGATCTGCTGAAAAAGAGACAACTGACGCTGGTGGACAGCTCAGGCCAGGACATCAACAGCAATGAACCCCCTGTAAGTACAAAACCTCCTATGAATATATTTAAAGTTGCACTGCCCAACTTTTCTGGTAGAGGGCTGCTTTCCCTGGAATGTTCCCCGGTATGACTTTAAATATTTCCATCTCGCATTTATTAATTAGGGGTGTTTAAATTGCTCAAAAATATAATAATTCCTTCTGTGAAAGGGGTGACTCTCCACAGATCTGAATTGTAATGTAGCGTAGTGCTGTAACCTGCTTGTCTCCCTTGTGATATATAGGTTTAATCTATACTATGGAACATTCTAGACAAAACAATAATATTTCCATGGAGACAATCATGTGACAGACCTACCGCTAGAAATGTTACACAGTGCACTTTTAAGCAGTTCTAAGATATAATGTCACTTTTTTTTTTTTTTTTTTGCAACAGGATGGGGATGAAGACGCTCACTAGAAATACACGAATCATGTTAAATAATCATAGTCATAGTCATAGTCATAGTTTGCTTTATTGTCGAAAAACAATCATGTACATGTACATAGAATGAATTCAAAATTTCGTTAACTTAATATGTTAAGTTAATAATATTCATACCTCTCACAGCATGGTACATTTTCTGGCAACATTGTTTCATTGCATTGGCAAAAATCTACATTTTAAAATAATTTTAGGTGGTGTTTTGTTGAATTCTATAGTTAATATGTCTAGAATCCCTCAGTCGTCCAGGTACAATCCATGGCAAAAGGAGAAATTCAATGTGTCAACTGGACAAAAGTCTACAGTGAATAGTTTTCTTTTAAAATGGCCCAATGGGTGCACCAGAGGGCCAGCAACTGTACCATTGCTGTGAGTATTATAATAATACAGAAAATATGATGTATATAAACTGACTGTAGTTGTGCTTCCATGATAGTGCAATAGAAATTAGGCCTGTCACAAGAATTACTACATCGACGTTCAATATATGAACGCTGGAACAATATATTTTGGGGCTCAGTACTTATTTTGTATTTTGTGTATTTTTTTTGCAATATAGTCAGAATCTTTGTTATTTTTGTAGTAATATGATAACATTTGAGCTGCAGAGGATTGAAAAAGTCTTTTAATGATACAGTATATTTAAAATGATTCACTGGCATTATCTCGCATTATTGTTATTGTCTCAGTGGCATAAAGCAGTTTCAATGTTATCGTTTATCGCAGTATATTTCTGTAGCAATATGTTGTGCTTCAAAATTCCTTATTGTGACAGGCTAACAAAGAAACATATGCATTAACAAACCAAATACAAAATATCAAAGACAATACATGGAAACACAATTATAGTTTTATATTCTACAATTATTATACATTACAATGGGATATACTTTGTGTAGAATATAGACCCATTTAAAAAGGGTGAGAAATCATAATAGATCATGCTGCTCTTGCGGTATTCTACAGTTTCTCTTGTGCAGTGTCATTTATTTACTTGTACATATACATTTATTTTTTTGTCTCATTTGACACGTTTCTTTTGCTATCTTTTTTGCTATACCATCTTTTTTGTTACTCTCTGTCATATATTATATTGTGATGAGTGAGCTACTGTATCCAAATAATTTCCTTGTGGATCAATGAAGTTTGTATAAGTCAAAGTCTAATAACACTGATATCTTATTTGCTGTATTCCTGTTGCCACTAGGGGGCAGGAAACAGTCTTCTATTCCCTCCTTTTTGTTTTCATCTGATTGTATGAACCATAGTCTGCTCTGATCACGCATACTCTTAAACATTTAGTCCGTAAATTTAACCAGCATGTTCTTGTTATTTCTACATTAATAAATGTTTAATGTGATTCTAATTTCCCAATCACTGTGTTCACTGAAACTACTACAAATAGTGTAAAACTACTGGCTGTGTTTAATCAAATAAAATGTTATATCTGGCGTTTACTGGTTTATTTACTGTATTTGTTTTGTATAGCCTAATTATTAGTACTATTAATGAGCCTTTATAGTTTAACCAGCAGCGTGTACAGCAGGATTTCCAGACCGGCTGGCTGGAACCGTGGAGAGTTTTATGGCTGGAACGCGCTGCTCCTTTTGTCAGTGGCTGATACTATTTCTGTCCCCCGTAATGTGCAGTGACCTTGAAAAGCCCCTCTTTTACCTCTTAGATGGGCTGAGAGCCGCGGGAGAGCGTGTCAGGGGTGAGGAGGAGCGGTGTTGTCTGGATGGTGTTACCGCTCACACCGCCCAGGCCCGACACTGCCCCCGCTCAGGGAGAGTCACACACCGGGCACTGGGCCTCCAGGGCGTGGCTAAACATGGGCCTAGTCCTCCCGTGTGTCTCCCACAGTTTTGTTAGCCACTTTGTAACATATTGCCGAATTGATTAGACTAAAATCATATTGTGAAATTTAGGTAATATTATAAGCAAAAAAAAAAGAAAAAAAAAGAGACCACTGCATTTTTTTTCTGAAATCAGCATCTCAGCATCTCTACATGTATTACAGCCATTCCATTCCAGCGTCTGAGGAATTCCAACACAAACACAAAGCTGAGCTACTTCAGTTCTTGCACCAGGAGTGGAATAAAGTCACCCAAGAACAATGTGAAAGAGCATGCCAAGACGCATGAAAGCGGTGATTAAAAATAAGGGTCACTGCACCAAATAGTACTGATTTCTGAACTCTTCTTAAGTGTAAACATTAGTAAAATGAATTTGATCTTGTTTCTTTGCATTGTTTGAGGTCTGAAAACATGTATCTTTTTGTTATTTTGACCATTTGTCAGTTTCTTCAAATAAATGCTCTAAACGATAATATTTTATTTGGAATTTGGAGGAAATGTTGTCAGTAGTTTATAGACTCAAACAAAAATGTTCCTTTTACCCAAACACATACCTATAAGTAGTAAAATCAGAAAAAACTGATTTGCAGTGGTCTCTTATTTTTTCCAGAGCTGTATATTCTTATGTAGGTAGGCATAAATATCTACATTTTAATTGATAAATTTGGTTTAGACAGTAATGACATCATCTTGAACCTGTAGGAATGGGGCCACTCATTAGAATAAAACCTCAATTGTTTAAGCCTATAAACAAAGATCAATCAAAGAAAAATGATAATTTAGTATTGACATATTATTAGTTGATCAACAATTATGATTTTCTTTCAATATACAGTAGTACACCAGATTGTGACCTGTATCAGTACTGCCCTAAGAGACCTATTAGGCCAATTTGGAACAGTAATGTTGGTGCCCAAATAAGTTTCAGACATACCTCAATGCCTGGTTAGGTTAGGGATTGTATCTTACTCTTCTCATTCATCCATCTTCGCTCATTTACTCCAGTACACAGATGATAGCTGTTTTCTCTTCAGTAAGAACCTTTGGCATAAGGTACGTAATTATTGACCCAAGAAGAAATCATTCCTCAAACATACTCAAAGTTCTTTGACCCGGAACCTTTTCATGAGCTTAATATGGATACTGTTTGCAGTAATTGTCAGGAAGGTCATCCGCACATTGAAATCTTATTGTTTGCCCAGTATCATGTGTGCAATAAAAGTAGCCTTCAACATGGGAAAATTGCAGTTATGCTGTAATTAGCTGCCAATGCCACGCTCTGATGCTCTTCATATGAGCCAATTAGTCTCCTGTATGACTTCACTGTGACTGTGGCATTGTGGGAAATGAAGTGACTGCTCACACAGGAGTTGCAGTGGAGCTAAATGTGTCTAATATCCAGGAGGACATTTTGGTCTTTGTGTTCCCTTAGAGATCTCCTGCTCATTGGCCTTCTTATGGTGACTCCACAGTACAAAAACACACAGCAGCGTGACACTTACTACTCAGGATGAAGTTGTTATTAAAAGATTACATCAGGGATCACACTCGCAGTATGATTAATTAACTTTGACTGATGCTTTGGAGAAACAGGACTACACATACACTTACTGTAGATGAGTTTCTTGAGAGCTGGCCTTCTAATACAGACTCTAGTCACTGTAGTGAGACAAAGCCCCCTGTTGGCGAGATTAGCATGCGGACGCTCATCCCTCTTGTGTGGACAGCTCAGACTAAAGCCTGGGCCAAACACTGACACTGCTGCAGCCTGCTGCGCTAGCTTTGTGATGGTCAGTTTAGTTGGCTCAGAGCATACTACAGACTGGGGGAAAGCAAGCAAGGGGTGTTATACGGAGGGGGTGAAGATATGCAAATTATTCTTTGTTACTATTTTCTGGTCTATGTTGTTTCCTCATCAAAAACATAACTGGAGTTGTGTTTTGTTTCATTTACACATGTTTAACATAATACTAGTAAAAAAACACATATGATGTCATGTGGTAATGCAGGAAGTAATCCACACCTTACGCCTTCATTAGATTCATTTGTAAAACTTCAGAACTGGCATTGCTAATCCAGTGTTGTATAGTAACGAAGTAATAATACTTCACTACTGTACTTAAGTACATTTTGGGAGACTTTGTACTTTACTTGAGTTTTTAAAAAAATGATTGAAATGACTTTTACTTTTACTTCACTACATTTCCGAATTTAATTGCATACTTTTACTCAGATACATTTTCATTGTGCTGTTTAGTTACTCGTTACAAAAAAAACCCTCTACTGACTGAAGGAAGTCAGGACGTGCCTGGGCTTGTTCGCTACTTGACAATCAGCCTACACCTGTTGGTTTCATGCAGCTAATTTAATACATCCCTGATGGAAGAGGAGACAGCATCCATGTCGGCTACAAATGAAGGGAATATTGTATTCCCCACACAACCCAGATGTTTTAAAACAAGAACATTTACTACACGTCATTAGTGCTACCGTACCATAATTATTAAATTACAAATAACGTATTTTGTGCCTGCATTTACTTGCTCATAGGACGGCGTTTCATGGATATCGCCAAACCCAGTATCTTCGACAGTGCTCCATATGACACAAAACTATGGGAGCCGAACATGGGGGCCCAATTGCAAAAAACCCTCTTCCTCCAAAAACACGCCTTCAATGGTGTTATGTATGCCTTATTTTCAGGTTTTGGGGGGGCATTAAAAAATATTAAATTCAGACTGCCTTTGCTTGATACTTTTACTTGTACTTTTAATTACATTACTTGTCATACTTAAGTACAAGAAGTTCCAGATACTTTAAAGGGATATGCCACCCCCAGGTCAAATTTGGGCATCTCCCCACAGTCCAGAGACTAAAACAAGTGATGAAAAGCGTTTTTGTGGTCACCCAGCCATTGTCCGAGTCTGTTAGCAGTGACCGCCGCGCGCAGCTGCTGCTCCTCCGCGTTAGACTGGAGTCTAACGTCGCCAGAGAAAGATTTCGGCCAAAAGGAATTAATTTGCTCGATGCTTTTCCCAATTACTTTCTGTGTAGTGCGCATTCATATCGAGTGCAAATAAATGTGCAAATCAACACGGAGAGCTTGACTTGGTCATTTTGGGTGGGAACTATTTTTCAGTGCGGAAAAAGAAAGCCGAAGCACACAGCACGCAGCGTAACGGGGGAACTCCCTTCCTGGTGCGTAACAGGGATTCCCCTGTCAGCGTGGTGTGACCAGGAAAACGCTTTTCATCACTTGTTTTAGCCTCTGGACTGTGGGGAGATGCCCAAATTTGACCTGGGGGTGGCATATCCCTTTAAGACTTTTACTCAAGTAACATTTCAGTCAGTGACTTTGACTTTTACCAAAGTCCTTTTTGGGAGGGGCACCTATACTTTTACTTGAGTTTGATTTTCCAGTACTTTATACAATACTGTGCGAATCTCTCCTGAACTAAAATTCAAGTACAGTTAACCGCTTCTTGACATCACAAAGTGGAACAGGGCATTTTGAGCTTTAGAGACATAGACAGACTAATAGTAAAGGGTTATTCAGACGTGTGTGAATGAAACTCCAGGAAAGTAACATGGCTTAAAGCTCACAAGAATTCATTTGGTGTAATATAGGACCTTTAAAGCAGAGTGATCAGTATAATATATGCTTTGTGTCCCAAGCCCAGAGAAACAGAAGATTTTGATCAATTTGCGAAATGTCATTTTAGATTATGCTGACCTCAGACATAAGATTCTGTTCTTGCCTTGATTCTGAGCAGTTTGCCTTTAGTGGTAGTTTCCAGTCAAAGCCAAGAGATTCCCAGAAGCTGTATCTGCATATGTTTTGGTTCAAATGGGGGCTGACTCAGGACCCCACCCTCTCTCCAGTCCCCTTCCTCCCACCACAGTCCACACTAGAGCAGCAGAACACTAACCTGCAGGCCATGAATAAAACATAACTGCCAAAGTGCTTAAGGAAATCTTTTCATTTCCATTTTGAATTATGCGATCTATACACTGATGTGCATCTACTATGATAATCACTGTTATTACACATGTATTCATTTAGCACCCACAGGATCACACCACAGCAAGCCCCAAGCTACTACCATGTACATATTTTCTATAGATTTTATTTATTAAGTCTGCTGTGGTATCAAGTGATGCAAACTCGAACAGATAAGATAACATTTGTTTGTCTCACAATGGGGAAATTTTATGTTGCAACGAACAGTTTAAGAACAGCAGGAGAATAGAAATTAGTCACTCAAAAATCTAGATAAATAAATATTTGAAAATATAGTTAAATTAACACAACACTGTCCTAGATATTTTCCTATTTGAACCTGGGACCCTTCAAATTCATACAGAAAACTTTAAATTTTCACTGGTTCTTTCAAACTGGACATCTTTATGAATCATATCAAATACAACAAAAATCCATATATAATTTTGGTTTCACTGGCAAAGCCTTTACAAAAATGGAATCTATAGATTCTATGGAATCTAGAAATATACTGTTCTTTATTCTCTATTTATTATTCAAATCTATTAATAATCTGAACCCAGTGTCACAGTTTCTTTATCCTAAAAAATTAAAGTTTGATTTACTTTGGGTATGGCCAAAATGTGGATAAATTATGTAATGTAATGTATAAGCTGTTCTCATTGGTAGATGGCTACAAAAGTGTACAACTGTATAACTGTACAACTGTATATAGCTGGGATTGATATTGTATTTTATACTTTACTACTTACTTTTCTATTTAATACTGATTTATACATATACATTTATTATCTTTTTAAAATTTGTTTATAATTATGTCTCATCTGACACTGATCTGTTGCTCTTTTGTGCTATTTTTGTTACCCTCTGTTATATATTATATTTAATGAGTGAGCTACTGTACCCAAAACAATTTCCCTTGTGGATCAATAAAGTTTGTCTAAGTCTAAGTCTAAAAAGTGCATATCCTGAACTATATTTAAACAGTGAGTGCTTGCTATTTTCCCTTTATTATTTAGTAGTTTGATCAATATGAATCAACCTTGTGATAAAATGCTAACACAATTCTTTACCATCCATCTTCTTATCCTCTGTTGAGTTCTCACCATAGACTCACCTCAATGATTTTGTGACATTTTTGACATTGACAATGCTGCAGCTCGGTTCCCCATGGAGCCCAGGACCTCTGACCTCCAGCGGCTCCTGGTTCACACAACACCCCCATTTCACACTGATATGATGTAGTCCACACAAATAACTGGTTAAAACAGTCCCGAGTGAGTACTGGGTCAAGTGTGCGCGAACAGACTGGGACCTCCGCTGGGTAAATGATAGACTGCCACGGTTGGGTAAGCCTCAGAGATGACTGAGGGGTCAAAGGTCACGCAAACCACCTGCAAAACGCTCCAACATGTCAGACAGTTTGGGCTATCTCTGTCTTCCCAGTGGAGGTCACTCCATGGGTACTCAACTTTTAGAGCAATTAACACCTAAAAGCCAGTGAATTTAATATTCAGAAAATGTTTTTTATGGGCTTTTAAATGTCTTATAATGGTTTTGGCTTGGACTCGTTCAAAGGATTCATGCATGTTTGAGTTATCCTGCAATTACTCCTGATACGGTTGGATAAGCTGATGGAAAAAGGCTGGCTCTGTAGTCGGTGCAAAGCATGACTCACTCACATTGTGGTTGAGAAGAGGGCCCTGAACAAGCTCCTGTCCATCATGGATAACCCCCAGCACCCCTTGAACCATCAGCGGACAGGAGAGCACCTTTGGGGACAGGGTCTGGAAGTCATTTGTCCCACACGCCATACGTCTGTACAGCACATCGCTATAAGTGATGAATGCTGCTATGTTGCTATGATGCTATGTTGTATCTATCTATCTATCTATCTATCTTATTTTAAATGACACAAAAAGGTTACGTAAGGTCAATACATATTGACAATACAGTTGATAATTAACAACATTTAAAATAATTGTCAATGTTAAGTACCAGTAAAAAAGCACAACACATTGTCTTAAAGTCATGTTAGCATATTCTGAATCACTGGCTGGTCAGTTTGTGCTGTTATTGGATATGGGTTTAGGTGTTTGTACCAACTGAGATAGGTGACGTTCAAGGGGATTTAGTGCAGCCAGGAGACACAGGGTCAGTGGTAAAGCTGTTGTAGCTGTAGTCCATATCTAGAGCTCTGGAAAAGATAAGAAACCACTGCATTTTTTTCTGAAATCAGCATCTCTACATGTATTACAGCCATTCCATTCCAGCATCTGTTGAATTCCAACACAAACACAAAGCTGAGATACTTCAGTTCTTGCACCAGGAGTGGAATAAAGTCACCCAAGAACACTGTGAAAGACTTGTGGAGAGCATGCCAAGACGCATGAAAGCTGTGATTAAAAGTAAGGGTTACTGCACCAAAATATTGATTTCTGAACTCTTCTTAAGTGTAAACATTAAAAAAAAAAGCTATGCCTTTATTAGTCCCACAGTGGGGAAATTCCAGTTCTGCATTTAACCCATCCTGTTATCAGGAGCAGTGAGCAGCACATTACTGCGCCCGGGGACCATCTCCATGATCTTCTTGCTTCGGCTTGGTCAGGACCAAAGCTGGAGGTACCTATGGTGCATGTTTTGGGTTGGTGGGGGAAACCGGAGCGCCCGGAGGAAACCCACCCAGACACGGGGAGAACATGCAAACTCCACACAGAAAGGCTCGGGTGACCCGGGGATCAAACACAGACCATGCATGCAAACTCCACACAGAACATACACAGAAAGGTCTGGGTGACCCGGGGATCAAACACAGACCATGCATGCAAACTCCACACAGAACACACACAGAAAGGTCTGGGCGACCCGGGGATCGAACCCGGAACCTTCTTGCTGTGAAGCATGAGTGCTACCCACTCAGCCACCGTGCCGCCATTAGTATTATGTTGTTTTAAAATGAATTTGATCTTGTTTCTTTGCATTGTTTGAGGTCTGAAAACACGTATCTTTTTTTGTTATTTTGATCATTTGTCATTTTCTGCAAATAAATGCTCTAAACGATAATTTTTTTATTGGGGGAAATGTTGTCAGTAGTTTATAGACTCAAACACAAATGTTCCTTTTGCCCAAACATATACCTATAAGTAGTAAAATCAGAAAAACAGATAATTTTGCGGTGGTCTGTTATTTTCTTCCAGAGCTGTATATTCATTTATTTTTTGCATCCTCTCTGTAAAGTCTGATGGAAAAGCACTGATTTTGTACAATTGCGAGATAGGGTTACAGATACAAACTGCAACCACAAGAGGTCATCAAACACACATGTACATTTTCATGAATTCCACCAGTGGACAGACTACATTTTCTCATGTAACAATAAAATAACAATCCGTCTAACCATCTAAACGTGGCGCGAGGCTTCCTCACAATCAAATCGGAGCGTGTTTGCTAACAGAGGCAGTGTGAGAGTGGGTGAGTTCACTGCTGTAAATTGGTACCTACTACGTTATTGTAATTAAAGGTTTTGGAGGGGTCTGAATGCTGCTGGAACTCCCACCCAGCTACTCTACAAATCGGTAGTATGGGCCCTGGACATTTCTAACGTATAATCAAGATCATCATTTAACACCGCAATACTGTACACGGCTGTTTATTGAGATATTAATCCAGGGATAAACAAAGCCTTTGACAAAACAAATTAACACTAACAACACTGTGCTAATGGAGTCCACTGAGATTGATATTAAAATTTGTATGAGTAAAAAAAAACAAAAAACGTATAGTGACGTATAATATCGCCCCTCTTGTGGGTTGTTGCATCCCCAGGGCAGGTCCTGAAAGAACACTATCAGCACATTATGTCAAATGCAGTAGATGGAAAAGGAGCAGGCTTAATGGTGATGGTTGTGAAGAGGAGAATGATGATTATGATGAGGGCTCTCTGGTGAGACCATTAACACTTGCAAACCCAAGTGAACTGTTTTATCTTTGAGGAAATAGACTTGTCCTTGGTTGACTGCTGGTAAGCAAAGCACCAGTGAATCATAAATTGACAGAGTTTAAAAGTTCAGCAAATGAAAGCCGACATATTTTTGCGCAGAAACACGCTTCTAGAAAGAATTTTGAAAGGCTAAAAAAAAGTGTCTTTACAACTATGACAAATGCGACAAGTCTCAAACTAATAGCTTTATGTGGCTTTATTGTATTACTGTACCTCAAAATAATGTGATACTGAACATGGCCTGTGACATATTACTTAAAGGGCATATATTACGCTATTGGATCTAGGTTGTAATGTTGTTTCCTCATAAAAAAAAAGATAATAATAATAATAACAGTATTATTATTATTATTATTATTATTATTATTATTATTATTATTATTATTATTATTATTATTATTATTATTATTATTATTATTATATTTTTTTCATGCTTTTATTATACAAACCCGGCATATTTAGGCTGAGGTCTTCTGTCAAATGGAAAACACTCCACTCCATGTAGTAATACAAATGCGCTCCACTGTGTTCCATACATCTTCACTGGAATCATTTGGATATTTTTTAACTCTGGAATTGCTACTGTTAACTTGAAAACTGCCTTCATGTAGCCTGGGAATTCCCAGGCCGCTTCCGTTCGTTTCGAACTGGAAGGCGGCCTGGAAACTCGTCCAAGCGAGAGTCCCAGATTTAGGGCCCCAATCAGAGAGCGGGGGAGGTGTGGCAAGACGGTGACGCGTACTACATGACAAACGGAAGCTTGTAGTTTGAACTGACAACTGACATGATTGGCTATGGACTTGCGTATACGCTCAATGATAGACATTCATAACGCCCAATAAACGGCCGTTGGCAATCGCTAACCACACCTCCGCTACGAGATTTTTCGAAGCGAGTTTCCAGACCCATATCTCACTTGTGATATGGTCAGGTGTTAACCAGACTAGCCTTCATGAGATCACAAGGTGGACAAAATACAACTTGAGGCATGTTTTTGATGAGGTAACGATATTATAACATGGTTTAAAGCTCACAAGTCAAATTTATATATATATATAGTTATACCCAATCTGTTGCCACAGAGCTTGTAGCAGCTTGTCCAGCAAATACCACCATCATTTTTCTGACGCCTGAGTCCACTACCTGCTCGTCTCCATGACGATGTTACCACTTTTCCTTGAATGTTCCGCTGTACAAGATTAAAGTTATCCACCTTGACTTTAAGCAATCACTGGTGTTTTTTATTGTTAAAATATACACAGATTGGAGCATGCACACCTTTCCACAGATCTGTCCTGTAACCTGTAACTGGTGTCACTAGTTTGTCTCGATAACGATAGATATATTTAATGTCATACTTTGGAACATTCCAAACCAAGCAGTAATGTAACAATAAAGTTTCATAGTGCACCTTTAAGCCCCTAGTTTGACATGGTTGAAAAAATAACTGGTCCGTTCTCATAAATCCTTTTTGTGTTTAGCCCTTCTTTCTTATTGGCTTCAGGAGTGGAGGGTAAAATGTGTCCTTTACGCTGCTCAGAAGTGGGACACTCTGAGCCAAATGTCACACACAAGTGGCTGAATTCACTTTCTTTTCACGTTCAGTCCAAATACTATCACACTTCTTCACCCAGCCCAGGTTTTTACGGATGAGACTGTGAAAGAAATAATGCCATGAATAAATCAAAATACATAAACATTCATAACACACATAAAAAGGATAAATAAACCATAACTAATATCTATAAATACAACCCAGAACTGTTTTAAAGGTCAGGTAGATGTGCTGAAGGGAAATTACTCAAGCCATTGGATTTCATTTTGACGTGCAATTTCTCAAATGGCTAACATAAGGTGGCATATTGGAATTGTGTTTGTCTCAATCATTCAAAGCCACTTGTCATTTCCACGCTCTGTGCTTCGTGTCCTTCCTGGGGCAGTCTGGTCCCTCCACTCGCCTCACAAAAACCTGGACACTACTAACATTTGAGAGGGGGATTTAATTTGTGAGTGTTTATATTATTCAAGTGGTTCTCAGACTTTTCACACTGCCTGTCAAGTACAACCAGATCTAAACCTGGACGCTATCAGGCTTAAATATGGTCTAATATGAAACTGAATCAGGACTAACGGACTAAACCATGGATACAGTAATTCTAAATAATTCATAAACCAAAGCAGGACAAAAATATGAATAGATGTATCTGTAAATTACACTGGTCTACACATTTTTGGACTCGATCTGCTTCTGAGATAAAAGTGGCTAAATCTCATTTATATTGAAAATCAATTGATAACTGTGCTGGTTAGCTAATGTATTCAAGATATGCAATGATATAATATTCATTTTCTTCCACTTTTCCATTTTCTGGGTGGTGGGGGCAGCAGTCCAAGCAGTGTTCTGCTGCCCAGAACACAATGCACCAGCCCCCATGAATCCTCCCGCAGGTGGTGGGCTCACAGGAGGACGGCTCACGTCACAACGGGCCTCGATACATCTTCTGCCATGGGGGCCACCAGTGTCCGCAGGGGGACAATGGGGGCAAGGTGGGGTTAAGCATCTTTAAGCAACGGCAGCGCTCTGTGGCAGCTGGGACACATGCGGTCAACCCATCAAGAGCGGGATTCGAACCACCAACCCCTGGATCACTAGACAAGTGCTCTACCAACTGAGCTACTGCTACTATATCTGGGTCATTCCAGAATTGGAGGACATTTTACGTCCCACCCATCAAATATTAAATAATCCACATACAAAATACTAAAACATACAGTTTCTGAGTGAATTTACTTGTCCTGAGACCAAATCTAAAAAACTAAGAGAAAAGAATGCTTGAAAATAGTTTTTTAAAATACCAAATAAGTCATGCCATTTTCCTCTTGTCCCACCCCTCTAATGGCCAAATTGAATCTCAAATAAAAACGTTAAAATTGAATTGAAATTTCTTGTTTTTTCTATAATTTGTTTCATTGCCATCTCTTGTAACTGTGGGAACATTTGTTTTAATAGAAATAATATTTAAAACAATTATTATTATTCATGGAACATGTGTCCCACAACATGCACACAACCCTGTTACCAGAACATTTTTAGTCTGGTAGAAGAAGAAGAAAGCAGTGAACCACATGATCCCCTGGACTTGACATCATCAAACAGTTTTCCAAAAGAATAGGTAGGTATCTTCTCTTCTATTTTTCATATTTTTATAAAACAGTTAGCCTTGATTGAATGTCTCACTCTACCTCATGCAACCCTGTTATGCAAATGATCAGAATAAGACATTTTTTTCCCTTTACGTATTTGCATAAATAAGTTTTTCCTCTTGATTAGTAATAACAGCTAGCTAAACAGCTAGCTTCTATTCCTGAGATAAAGCGAACATTAGCGCGATTTTGCAACCCTGTTACCTGCAACCCTGTTACTGTGATTAGAGTAAATAAATAAACCATATAAATCATAATAAAAATTTTACCATTTTACCATTGACCGTAAGCTGAGCTAATCAAGCATTTGATAGTTTATTACCAATTATTGATGAATATAATATATATATATATATATATATATATATATATATATAGTGGTGTGCCAGTAGCAAAAAACTGTCGCTGTGTCCTTAGGCAAGACACTTTACCCACGTTTGCCTAGTATGAAAGTGGTGAGTGCTGGAGGTGATCGGAGGGGGCGATGGCGCAGATTGCCAGTCTCGCTTCCGTCAGTCTGCCCCAGGGCAGCTGTGGCTACAGAAAGAAGCTTACCACCACCAAGTGCGGCGTTAATGAACAATGAACTGTAAAGCGCTTTGGGTGTCATGAAAGGCGCTATATAAATGCAATGAATTATTATTATATAATGTATTGGAATGTGCAGACAGGTTTCAGAACTGGTTGCTTGTAGACACACTGTACCTTCTGATAAACTACCGTTTTTGCTTTATTTTGCATAAATGTCCTATTTTGACCCAATACTATCTTGGAAACTATAGCCAATCAGCACTTCTGACTTACTTTTTCTTTATTAGTGACCTAAACCAAGAAAAATGTCACTACTTTTGTTACGGAAGCATTTTGCTTGTAGACCAGTGTTAAAGGTGCATTTTGTAACTTTTCTGGTGAAGCAGTGGCGGTTCTACACTTACCACACATGTTTAATTATCACTATAGAGTGGTTCTCGTTATTTTATTAACTTTCAAAAAAATATAAGTTATCATAACTTAAATAACATAAATAAAAATAATAAATAAACTCTACACATAAAAGTGGCAAAAATATATACAATCAGATATATAAATAGAACCATCAGCTGCTCGATTATGGAAAAAATCATAATCACGATTATCTCAGTCAATATTGAAATCACAATTATTCAAACGATTTTTTCAAAATTCCCTACCTACATACAGACACACACACACACACACACACACACTCTCACACACACACACACACACACACTCTCACACACACACACACACACACACTCACACACACACACACACACACACACACACACACACACACACACAAAGTGGGCTACTCTCACCTTAAACATTTATTCTTCTTCTGTCTTATTCTACAGATTACAGAGGCACACACACACACACACACACACAAACAAAAAGTTATCACACACAACTATTCCTCACTTTCCTCACACAGATTTCTCCTCAGTATAATATAATATAATATAATAAATATAACATAATATAACATATATAATTAATATAATTAATACAATATAATATAATATAATAGCGCTAAAATAGAATAGTGATATGACAAACACACATTTCATGACATGACTTACCAAAAGCAAAGATGAGATACTGTCCAGCAAATCCGAAAGAGCTCCCAGATGAAGTGTTGTCCAGGATAAGTCATTCACGTAGCCTTTATTGAAAATGCTGATCGCGTATCTCTACAAAGTCCCATGTAAAGTGTGTCTTGTACGTTGTATTCATAGTAAATACCACGGAGGGTGAACGATCGATTTAAAAGTGATTAAATGTTGCGTTATACTAACTTCGTTTACTATTGTCTTCTGTAGTTTCCGTGTTCCCGATGCGAGCGTGTGCGTTCTTGGTAGGAGTAGGAGTAGTATCATTGGTCAATTCCTGGTAGCAACTAGTGCCGTGACATTGGTCAAATCGTGGTAGTGTGAGCTGGACTCGCAGCCGGTGTACTGTCAGATTGAGACGCTTTGTCAGTTACCGCCGGGCGCAGAGAGGGAGGGGGTGAATCCTCTCTCTCTCTTCTCTTTCTTTCTCTCTTCCTTTCCTCTCGTGCCAGTGTAGGCTCCAGCAGGTCTCTGCGCTGCGCATTGGCCCTCGTGGAAGGGAATGTATTGCGCGGGCGCTTGCAGCCAGAGGGGGCGCCAATTTGCCAATTTCCTACACAGTGATATGATAGATTTTTTTTTTTCAAGCGCTCGGCATGGCGCCCCTCACGAAGTTGCGCCCTGGGCAATTGCCCCACTCGCCCCCCCAAGAACCGCCTCTGTGGTGGAGGATCCATGAAATGCTTTTCTTCGTGGAGATGTTATTGCTTTGTCTGGAATGTTTCACACGGTATTAAACCTCTTCTATTTTCATGGAGACCAAATCAGACCAAGGTACAGGTCAGATCTGCGGAGATGCAACGCTGCTCATAGTCAAAATGCCTGTTTCTTTAGGTATTTTTGAGCAGTAAAAAAACAATTAAATAAATGTAAGGTAGAGCTCTTTTAAGTCTTAAATGGCATATACATAGAAACAAGCAGGTGACAGACCCCCAACCAAAATGTTACATAGTGCACCTTTAAAGAAATACTCAAACTGCAGACGGCCTCATGTATCAGTTTGAGAAACACTATTATGGTAAAACAGGCTCTGGAAGTCAGTGAGCCCTTTGAGGTTCTATATAAAGAGCAGAGATAAGCCGAGGTGGAAAAAAAACTGGATAATGATTCATATGGGCGAAGCTAAATGGCCCGTTGTAAATAAATAAGCAGAGAAATAGTTGTTTGTTTATGTATATGCTATTGCTTCATGGTTGCCGTTGTTACCCATAATTCCTTTCTGCACCTCTGAGGCACAGTCTGACATTTGGCTACGTTGCTCTCACTGTTCAAACACCTCCCACCTCCATCTCCCCAGACGCCTCCAGCCAGTCATCCCCGGAAAGTTCATAGGTTAAACACAAAAAACATGTATTATGACACTGAAGTGTACAAAGCGGCTATCAGGACCTATATGTATGAATTAACTCAACAGCCCAAACATATGTTACACTGCATTTTATGTTAAGCTCTGTAGTGCGGATATGACTGTGACAACATGGCATACTGGAGCCTGTATATCAGCAACAATATGGACTAATTATGCAAGAAAAGTGGGGGGTTTTCCTGGTTAATTAAGGGTAATTTTTTGTTGGGGTCACCTGCTTGTCTCCATGGAGATGATACTCCCCAGCATGGCATTAGACTTATTTACCTAGCTTTTTTTTTTTTTTAATATAAGGGTGATTAAGGTTAACAGGGTGCCTCCAGAGTACTGACCTGTAACTTGGCCTGGTGGTTTTGCCTCTTCGTCTCCATGGAGATGTCTAGGTCTAGACGTCTAATGCCATACTGTGAAATATTCCAGTGTAAGCAAGTCCAGACAATACAAAAATACAAATCATTAATCAGCTACAGTGCTTTTAAAATATATGTATCAATACATGTATCAAATGTATAAATTAAATACATAAATAAGAATGATTATTTTTTTAGCTTGTTTTAAATTTTACTATATGTTGTTTCTTTCCTCTTTTTCCTTGTAATCTAACAATTTCTAACCTGTCCACGCAGTTGGAGCTCTAAAAGCATGCTTTAGTGACCTAGCCCGTCTGTGACTCTCTAGTACAAATGTGCTTTATGGAAACTCACTCAATGTCAGGGTGTCAGGCACAAGGCACCAGGAAAGAGACAGTAAAGTACTTCAGTCACAAACTCCAAAACATTTTATTTTTCAGTCTTCGGTTTGTTGCAAATACAAGAATTCATTTCTCAAGTTATGCTGCTTTTGTTGCTTTTGATCCTCTGGTGTGTCTATTTACATGGTAGGAATAAAGTAGATTCTCGTGTGGTTCCTATGTACACCGTATACTGTACCAATGACCAGTGCATCTGTGGCATTTCTGAATTTGGTTTCTCACAACCACACACGGAAACAAGTCCACTTCCAACTGGCTAGGCTGAACACAAAAGTCCTGAGGGTCCGGGAGCATCACACGCTCTCAGCCTCCCATAGTCAACAAATGGAATACTCTCTTAGAAAACAATAGCGATGCAGTCATTTTTAAATGCCTAAAGCAAAGACCAGAGCAGAGCAGAGAGGACAGGCCAGTCTTAGGGAGGGTGGTCTTCAACCTCCTCACATTAGAGTCCATGTTTACCTCCCCTTTTTACATAGTCCCGCCTTCATTATCCATTCACAGCAAAAACATCAAGGCAACTGCACTGAAATGTCCCTCCCTGTACTTTGACCAGAGCCTGTGTCTGATCTTGATAATGAGCACTTCTGATGAGTGGCTGTGTGCACATTTGAGACAGTTCTACTTTCTGTTCTGGCTCAATACAAGATATTTTTGGCAACAATAAAGAGATTTTTGAGTGATGATTTTGTAGGTTACAATTGTGTACTACATGGCCTCTCTCGACAGCTGACTACTACTATCAGATGAACTATGGACGGTAAGAAAAGCAAAGAAGAAAATACAAAATGATAATTTCATCTCTGGAGGCAGGTTTAAAGATAAATTACATAAAAATCTTAACAAATACATATCTGAAGGTAAAAGGGGTAACAGGTACATTCAGATTGCTGGACTTGGCCTTAGGGAACCACAAGAAAGTGGGGCGTACAGGAGAGGGGACACCTCTTCAGCAGGATGGGGGTCAAAAACGCCCCCTAAAGGTCACCTTTAGGTAAATAAGAGTCAGAGATAAAAGGCATCCAAACATCAGAGAGGCGAGGCAGGAGGCGGGCCCATCGCAGTAGTCCCCAGCTTCCTGTTTGGCCGCAGTCACAGGCTCGTGACCAGCTGCATCTGTCCGTCTCCCTCACTGTGGGGGGGCTCTAGAGCAGGGGGGCCCTCCCCGCTCGGCCTCCGGGGAGCCGCCTGATAGAAGGTCTGCATTGGAGCCCCGCGAGAGCCCAGGGCAGGTCGTCCCGAGCTGTAGTAGAGCTCCTCGGGGGGCTGTGCGGAGCGTGGCACCACCTCCAGAGGCTCAGGGCTGCTGTCGGGGTAGGGCGAGTCTCGCAGGTTAGTGATGCTGGTGTACAGGGAGTCACGAGCAGGTGAGTCTGCCCCCCTACTGCCCCCCTGCCCAGCCCCACTCTGTCCACTGTTCCCACTGTGCCCCAGGCTCTCAGTGAGGTCGGCCGTGTAGCTCTCAGACTCCTCGGCATCGCTCTGGTACAGAACAGACTGGGCCTGCTGCAGTAACAGAGGCTCTTCCAGAGCCTTGTACAGAAGCTCCACGTCCTGCGGGGTGCACTGGTGCCCCTCTCTGATGAAGTCCTCATCTTCATCCAGGCTCAGAGACTGTTCCACTGGACCCCGGCCCAGCGCAGCGTGAGGGCGGTTGATGTTAGCACATATCCTGTCCCCCTGATCCCCCCCTCCTCCTCCTCTTAGGTTGTTGTGCACAAGTTCGGAGATAATCATCTTTTCAAACGCCGCAGCATCCGTCAGGTTTCTCCTGGCTCCGCCCCCCAGAGTCTCCGCCCCACGAGGGTTCACCAGAGGAGGGCTGTTCCTGTCCGCACTCAGGAAGTCACAGCTGCCCCCCGCACCAGGCCCTGTGCGCAGGGAGTAGCTGTTGTTGAAGTTACCATTGAGAGGCAGGGTCTCCATCCCACAGGGGTCGCGACCTTTGGACAGCGTGCTCTCTGGACCCAAGCACACACAGGACACAGACTCATTATTCCACAGTGGGACAGAAGAACATTTCATTTTAAATATAAGATGAGGCGCTTACAGCAGAGTGAACTGTGGTGAGCTACACTTACTTGGGTCGCGAAAGGTTCCTGTGCATCAAAGGGAAAGTCATGCAAAACAATTAGAAAATACAAGCTTAGTAAGGGTCTTAAGTACATACTAAGAGCACATGATCGTAATGCATTCAGTTTACAATGTTTCAGGAGATTAACGTTAACATCATCATCCACATCATCACTTTGTCACTCATACATACAAACATCCACCTACTGTGGCCCACACAGCCCTAGTGAAATAACAGAAAACTTTATCTAACTTTTATATTTATTTACTGTTGTCAAAGAGAAATATGAATGAATAAATGATTGATTCACAGACGTGGTCACAGCAGTATTTATGCTATCACTCCACCAAGCCTTATCTCTGCTGAATTACACTGCATTGAGCAGAGCAGGAGCCCTCTCTTTCAGGCAGTGAGGATCATGTCTACTGTTAAAATTTAATGCAGAGTTTGACTTTAATCAACGTTCTTCTTCTCGAGTGCACTGGGTAATTAGACATTGTAATGAAGCGCGCTCCACACTTCCTCTCCTACTCAGTTCTAAAAATGTCCTGGCTGCCGTGCCTGTGGCCATCAGGCCTGACGTATTGTGCAGAGAGCCTCTAAAATATTAAGTACAAATGCAGCCTTAATTCTCCTCCTCACACTGCTGCTATATCCATGTGTCATTGTATGTTACACTGGACCACACATGCAGCTGTTGTCTGGGTGCTTATGATGTAGAAATGTGTTCTTTATCAATTGCAGCCTTTTTTAAAAGCACATGGCATCATGGCATCAATTGCAGCCTTTTTTAAAAGCACATGGCATTTTAGAGCGTTTTCAGTCACGATACAAGGCCCTGCATAGCACGGAGTCGGCACTTTTAAAGGTTTTTAATGACCTATTTTTAATGACTGATGGTGGTAGCTCTGCCATTTTAGTGCTTTTAGACCTGACTGCTGCTTTTGACACAGTCGACCATGCAACTCTTTTAAACCGCCTTGAAGACTGTGTGGGTGTCAGGGGGACTGCCTTAAACTGGTTCAGGTCTTACCTGTCTGGGAGATCCTACACTGTCAGGCTGGGGGACTCCACCTCGTCTGCTGCTCCTTTGCACTGTGGAGTCCCCCAGGGGTCAATTCTTGGCCCTATTCTTTTTACCCTCTACCTTCTCCCACTCGGTGCAATTTTTAAAAAGCATGGCATTTTATATCATTTTTACGCTGATGACTGCCAGATTTATCTGCCTATTTCTAAGCACGCGAAAGGTTCCCTGACACCCTTGTTGAACTGCCTTGGTGACGTCAAGGCTTGGTTGGCCCAAATTTTTTTCTGCTTGAACGAAGGGAAAACTGAAATTGTGCTCTTTGGGCCCACTGATCCCTCATTGGACTTGGGCCCCTTTAAAGATAATGTTCATCCCTTCGCCACCAACCTTGGCGTCACCATGGACAGTGATTTTAAACTCAGCAAGCAGATCAACACAGTCGTTAAATCAGGCTTTTATCATCTTCGTCGTTTATCCAAAGTTAAACCGTTTTAAAGTTTTAAGCATTTTGAACAAGTCGTTCACGCTTTTATTTCTTCGCGTCTGGACTACTGTAATGCTCTTTATACTGGCATATCACAAAATGCTCTTTCACGCCTACAGTTAGTCCAGAACTCCGCGGCACGACTTTTAACAGGAACCAAAAAACGTGAGCACATCACCCCAAATCTTGCGTCTTTGCACTGGCTTCCTGTTCATTTTAGAATTGATTTAAACATTTTATTGTTTGTTTTTAAAGCTTTGAATGGACTGGCCCCGGATTACATCTCGGACCTCATCCAAATTTACACTCCGGCGCGCGCTCTGAGGTCTGAGGGCCAGCTCCAGCTGGTGGTGCCTAGGACCAGACTTAAATCCAGAGGGGACAGAGCTTTTTCTGTGGTTGGTCCTAAGCTATGGAACGCCCTGCCCCCCACGTCCGAGCAGCTCCCTCAGTGGAGTGTTTTAAGTCTCGTCTTAAGACCCACTTTTATTCTCTGGCTTTTAACACCGCGTGAGTTGTGTGGTCCTCTGTTGTCTTTTATTGTATTTTAGGGTTTTTAATTATTTTATTGTTCTTAGAGTATTCATTTATTTATTTTTTAGCGTTTGTGTTTTTATTTATTTATTTTTATTTATTTTTATTTATTCTATATTGTTTTTATTATTTTATGGTATATTTATTTGTATGCACACTTGTTTCTGTGATTATTTGTTTATTTTAAATGATGTTTCTGTGCAGCAGTTTGGAAACGCTTTTAGTTTATGAAATGTGCTATATAAATAAAGTGGATTGGATTGGATTAGGCTCTGCCTCCCAACAGCTACACTACACAATACAACTAAGCAGTTTCCAATATGTTTTACCCTATTGTTTAATGACACAACAAGCTCACAGCAGAATTGTAATGAATTGCAAGGAAATCTAATTTTCTACAGGTCACCCAAAACAGAAATAATGTTATTTTATTAAACCATGGTCAGGCATTTTAAAATAGACAAGTAATATGAGTTTTGGCTAGAGCACACTCCAGCTTTCACAGAGGCACTGTCATTAAATCGACTTCACTTCCACAAAGAGAGGAAGAAGAAAAGTGTGGTGTTTCCTGGCAGGAGCAGCTGTAGCTAAAGTTCCAATCAATTTGTGCTTGTTTTTACCAAGACTGGGGCTCTGGGCAGATGGCGGCAGATTTTGGCAGTGCCTAGCTGTGTTGTGTTTGGTCTAGTGCGTGTGTCTGACAGCTACATCATTTCACAAAAGACACTGGTACACCGGGCGCACACGGGACCACATCTGTGAATGTACGCCACGTCTCCCCCTGACACATACATGCATACATACAGACACACATGAGAGAAAGCTATGCAGTGCTAACCGGTGGAGTTGAAGACGCCAGGGGAGGGAGGGGTGAAGCTCTCGGCCAGCAGTGTGTTGTATGGGGAAGTACCGGAGCGCGTCTGCAGCACAGGGTTCGTCAGGAGGTGGTTGCCCATGGTCGCTGTGTAAAAGAAAAACAAACCATAAGTGTGAATCAAATATATGCAAATGCAGCCTGTGCTTTCAATAGGTGTAGCAAATTCTCAGAGTCAATAATAACATCCGCTATCATAAAAATATTTACTGTTTATTCATTCTGGGGTTATTTTTTATTATGTCGCGCCTTTATAGAGTAATGCATTTCACAGTGTAGCCCTGACTGTTTACGCCTGCTGATTGTAACCTTTGAGTAACAAATAAAATGGCAGCCAACAGGTAATGTTTAAAAGCATTGCCATTCATTTTGATTCTCTCCTTTCCCTTTACTCAACAATGTAGCCAGATGGGGGGGTAAAAACTGTAATGCATGCCATTATGTAGTCTTGGGGTGCAGCCATTGAAACAGTTAATTTCACAGTGGAAATGTGAATGCCAACAACACAAGACAAATATAATTCAAAGAAATGGCACAGTGTTGTGTAATGTCCATGTATGTCGGCAGCCGGAGGCAACTGGAATAGAAATGGCATGAAATTAAAAATAGGACAGCATGACGGAGAGTACTCAACCTTCAGGTCTAGTGTGCGCCGTTCATCACAAAGACATCAGCAAATCTAACAAAAAGCAGAAAAATGCGCTGGCACCTCAATATTTATTTATCATTTCTACTCTTCTTTTCGTCTTTTTTGGCACAATCGTACATCTTCTGGCTCGCTCGACTGTGTCTTCAATTAGCTGTGTTCTCAAGCCAGATTTTTAATTTATCCACAACAGAAATCAGGCAGGGATTTGCAGCATGCTTTGTACCTAATAGGAGTGTGTGTACATGAGGCTCTGCAGGGGCCGTATGTAGCTCTGGTTTGATCCAACACAATAGGGGGTAGCTGGATAAAATACCATGAAAGCATCAGAACAAGGACCGTGACTAAATGCATAAAATATGGAGCTTTTATGCAAATGTGTGCGAGTCCTTCAAAGTCAGCGCATTGTGTTCAGTTCTATGGCTAGACTCACGTGAAAGCCTAATCAAACTAATGGGACTGACGAAGACGTACTCGACATGTATATGCACGTTTAAATAGAAAAGTACTATTTATGTGTAGAACAACATTATTCTAAATGTAGAACTAAATTTACTACTACTATTACAATTTATTAATAGCAGGAAATAGTACTATTCATAGACTAAGTAAAAATAGCCACCAATGTAAAATAAAACTGACAACAAAGTGGCTTCTGAAAAGAAAACATATTTTCTGATTTCATAGTAAAATAAAGTACAGTTACATTACAAAAAAAAAAAGTTGTACAAAATAGACTAGCTGAGCAGTTTGCAGTAGTTTAACAAAACAGAACAAAATGGGTGCTTTTGAAAACTTGCGATATCTGTAGCATATTTCAGTATGTATTATAAGATTTTAGTCAGTCCCTCAGGGAGAATTGTGAGGACATGTCTGCTCGTCATAGCTTATCAAACTGCAGTTCAAATGGGAGTTAAGTGGGAAAATCACAGTACAATGCAGTAATGATAACACTGGGCTTGAACAGAGCTTAGACTTAGACAAATTATTGACCCACAAGGGAAATTGTTTGGTCACAAAAAGCAACAATACGTGGTAATAATAAATTCAAAATAAGCTGCAAAAACAATCAAATAAGTCATAATTATATGAATGTATATGTGCATCTTTAAAGGAACTGTAAATACGATTTTAATTTTAAAAATTTAGACCTTCTTTAATGACTAATCCATGATGCTGAACCCCTCACACTCTAACCTCACACTTTTCTTTCCCTGACAACAGACAAACTTCACTCAGTGAAGAAGATGCTCCACACTGCACTTGTTTGACAGCACAAGTCTCCTGGTTGTGTGTCTGCTGATTGCTGTATCGTGACGACCCCCCACCTCCCTCCAACCACATTCCCTGACTCTCATCCATTCTTATCCCAACACATACAACTCCTCTTCCTCACCCATCTTCATCGCCCCCTGCCTCGCTCCTGTCACTCTCCTCAATTAGAATAATTACCCCCTATTCGCTCGCACGCTAATCAGTTCATTAAAAACAAAATGGATGAAATTAGCATACAGAGTGACGGCTGATTTAGCGACTTGCCTGTGTGTCATCGTCAACGGCAACGCTAACCCTTTTCTCAACCTGCTGCTGTTTTTCACTGCAGAGCCTTGATTGTCTATCTATCCAGGGGTGATCGCAGTGTACAGAAGTGGCATTTTCGCTCATCTCCAGCTCCCAAATACCAGTGTAGCAGGCTGAGCGGGGGTCAGAGGGCGCTGGTACCTCATTACTGTACATGGATGAGATCGGTGCAAAAGGGGGTTCAGTTGCCAGAGGGCTGCACAGTGCAATCTCAAGTCGGTGTAGTGGATAGATTGACTGCTTGAAATCAATTTAGGATAATTATGTTATCAATTATGGTATTAATAATAATAATAATAATACATCGGTTTTATATAGCGCTTTTCACGGTAACCCAAAGACGCTTCACAATAAAGTAACACTAAGACAAGGACAGGACAGACAAAACAGTAATGAGGCGCAGTCATGTGTGGGGGCTGTAGGCTGTGAGGAAGAGGTGTGTTTGGAGCAGTTTTTGGATGGTTTCTAGTGAGTGTGAGTTTATAAAATCCTTTATGTCTATGCTATCTTGTTCATTTATTGTCATATTGCAGATTAAAAGGCTGTTCTCATACTCTGTGTTGTGCTATTCTTGTATGCATATTGTGATTCAGTTTTACTACAAGCCTTCATTACACTGGGTTATGAGGGAAGTGTCTGTGGTGGAAAGTAACAAAGTAAAAGCAGTATTGCACTTGAGAATAGATTTTAGGCATCTGTACTTAAGTATATTTTATAGTGAATACTTTTTATTTTTGCTTAACTACATTTAAGAACTTCATTTCTACATTTTTGACATGGATTGAAAAGTAAAAGGTGTTTTTTTTTTGCATGAGACCAGCTAAAATGGCTGAGGGTTTGCAGTCTGAGCAAACAAAAATATACAAATAAAAACACCTAGGTCAAATTTATTGTTTTTATTTAACAAAATTCAGCACAAATCTTTATTAAAATCACTGCTTTTTAAGGTTTATTAGATCTCAAAAATCTGCACAGAATGCTTTTAATTTTACTCTTTAAATACATTTTTAATACTTTTACGTGTGCAGATTTTTTCATGTGATTCTTTTACTTTTACCTGAGTATTTAAAGAGTAAATATCTGATATATGTACTTTTCACTTAAGTAAAATTGAGTACTTCTTCCACTACTGGCTGAGAGTGACTTGAAAGTAAAACCAAAGCAGTAGGAAATTGAAAAGCCTTAATGAATCTTGAATATATCTTATATTTGAGAACTCTATTAAGCTTATCCACGGGCAACTTCAACATCAAATAAGTTCAGTGCACCGTTGTTTTCATACAATCCAGACTAAGAATGTTTTGTTGACTTCTGGGTCCATATCAACCTTGAACATTTTACACACATGAACTTACTTTCTATAATATTTCAGCGGCAAGACTTTACTCTGTTTTTATCTCTTGCTCTCCACTGAAACTAATGGGACTCCCGCGGCAACCAAAACAGTGTGGGTTAGCAGCAGTCAGAAGTAAAAGTGCGTGGAGCGGAATAAGATGAAAATATATTTTTAAAAGAAGACACCACAGAGAGCTAATTATGATGTATAAATAATAAGTCGACGTGAAAAAAAAAGTTGACACAGCGTATAGCATTTTATGGTATCTTTTCATTAACTGTGCTGCGAGCTGTGCGTGTGTGTGTGAGTATAGAAGTCCTTGGGAATACTGGGGTGGAGAAGTCGCTCAAGCAGAAGCAAGAGCACTGACAGAACAGAGGCTCACCGCGGTTGAGCGTCGGGGTGCTGTTAATGTCCCCCGCCATGAACGAAGACTCCGACTGCTTCCGCACCGTGTCGTTCCACATCCGACGAATCCGGCTCTGGAACAACGAGCAGGCCGAAACAGAGAGAGATGGACGGGAGGGAGGGAAGAGAGAAAGAGGGGGAAGGAGAGAAAGAGAGAGGGGGGGACGGAGGGAGAGAATAGGGAAGAGAGAGAGAAAGGTGAAGGGGGAAAGAGAGAGAAGGGGGGTAGGAGAGACAGAGGGATGGGGGTCAAAAGAGAAAGGTTGGGAGGTAGAGAGAGAAAGAGAGAGGTAGAGAGACCGTAGAGGGAGGTCGAGAGAGGTAGAGAAAGAGGGGGAAAGAGGTAGAGAGATATAGATAGAGGGGTAGAAGGGGGGAAAAGGTAGTGGGAGGCAGCGAGAGAGTGAGAGGTAGAGAGACGTAGAGAGGAAGATAGAGAGGTAAAGAGAGAGGTAGAGGTAAAGAGAGAGGTAGAGAGATGTGGAGAGGTATAGCGACATATAGAGGGGTGGAAAGGGGGTAAAAATGTAGAAAAAAGAGAGGTAGAGAAAGAGGAAGAAAGAGGGGTAGAGAGGTAGAGAGATATAGATAGAGGGGGGAAAAGGTAGAGGGAAGTAGAGAGGTAGAGAGGAAGATAGAGAGGTAAAGAGAGAGAGAAAGAGGTAAAGAGAGAGGTAGAGAGATGTGGAGAGGTAGAGCGAAACAGAGAAGGGTGGAAAGGGGGTAAAAATGTAGGAAAAAAGAGGCAACCCAATCAACCGTGGGTGGTAGAGAGAAAAAAAAATGAGAGAGGCGATGAGAGAGAAATAGTGGGAGGGAGACAGACGGAGAGACAGACAGACACGAGAAAAGACAAGTTATTCCCATACAGTAGGAAGTTGGCCGCTAGACTTTGTAACTCAGTGGGGTTGCTGTAATCAAAACTGCGGGGGTTGCTCTAATCCGCTAAGAACAATGGCAAACAAGGCAGAGAGCAGCGGTGGAGAGGCGAAATGTCGAAGGAGGCGTGATGTTGTGTCACCTTATCAAGAGGGGCCTAATAATCGGGAGAAGTCTGACACGATGGGAACAGCAGATACATTTGTAGTGAGGTCGGGGCTTATTACAGGAAGCCTTTGTTTGTTTGTGAGAATAAACCGGGGCGTATGTAGGGCGCAGCATGTCGTACAGTAATTCTACATTCGGTGCCAGTTTTTGTCTATAACGCAGCGACTTCAATGATATTTTTGCTAATGAGTCATCTAGCTGAATGAATGCAGCTGACAGTTAATACCACATAAAAGCAAATCACAGGAGTATAGAGCAGATTAGGGCAAATACACATTTTCTGAAATTTACAGGATAAGCATTGGATATTTCAGAAAGAGATGAAACATTACATTTGTGTCATGCGGAGTCTAATCAGTCATTGATATTATTTGTGATACTTGAAAAAAAATATCTGTGTAGCATATATCAGCAGGATATTTCTTTGTTTTTTATACGCCTATTCATTTTGTCCAAGCTTGGAAATAAGTTAAGATAGCATCAGGAGATTTTTCATTTCATTGTACTGAGGCAACTCCATTTCCTGTGAAGAAATTATTTTGACACACAAGCAGATTTGGTTTTGTTCGGTTGAAGAAAAAGGAATAAACAACCTTATACCTCAGTGGGGATGAGAGTGGCCAAGAAAAAGGCGACATATTGTGCCGAAACCAGTCTTTTATAATACAATAGAAATCTATTATTTTTAGACCTATCAGGCATAACCTTTCATTCACATTTATTAGGCTGTGAGGGTAAAAAGTTGGGTGAGGCTAAAACAGGTTTGAAATGATTTGATTGGGTCAGAGTATCCCAAAACTGAAGCTACTGAAAATGTTTCTTTCTCAGTTGTAGGTGTATGCAACTTTTCTAGTGGAATGTCAGCCGCTTGTCTCCATGGTGATATTATTACTTTGCCTAGAATGTTCCACAGTATGGCTGTGAGTATAGAAAGAAGAAGCGTGTAAGGCTACCAGGCCGGGTTATTGGTCAGATCTGTGGAGAAGTGACCCTGCTCACAGTGAGAATGCATACTTTTTAAGGTATTTTTGGTAACGTGCAATTGAATTAATGCAAAAGAGATATGCTTAATGTCATACTCTGAAACATTTCACACAAAGCAACAACATCTCCATGGATATAAGCATATAGGGGACTAGCCACCAGAAAAGTTGCATAGAGCATAGTTTTGAGATCCATTTGGTTGTTATGTTGTATATACTGTGGTTTAAGAGTGTGGAGTTGGCTAGAGGACTGCAGACAGGTTGGGGGCGTACTTACCTGTCTGTGTGCAGCTGCGTGACGGGCCTGGCTGCCGCTGTAGTAGCGGTTGTTGGTGCGGAGGCCAGAGTTCTTGAGTGAGCCATGGGAGCTGCTGGTGGATGTGCGACTGCAGCAGTACGAGTGACGCAGACACTTACTGTACTCCTTATGGACCTGATGAAAACAGGGCTGCACTCGTAAACACAAACACTTTCAGGAGCATGAGGAGAGGCTTTTAACACGTAGCTACAGCGAAGTGTACTTAATGCAAAAGGAGATGTATGAATAAGACATGCCTATAGCACGCCGCACTGTTCGTACACTTTGGACAATGTGGTATTTTAGTGTGCTATATTTGTTCAAAATCATGATTTTGAGTAAATTTCACCTGACAAGTAAAATTATCTACAGTACCAAAGGAACAATGGCTTTTTATACTTAAAATAATAAAATACATATTGTACAAGAAAAATAACAACTCTTTGTACTTATAATAAGAAACCAAATTTAATGTTGCTTGAATTAAGAAATACACACTTATTCCACTGGTAGATCATTTTACTTGTCAAGTTGAATCTACTCAAATAAAGTAAAATGCTCTTAATTAAAGTCCTCTGATAATAACAGAATAACTTATGATTTTGTAAACACACAGCCACCCTTCCATTTCCACTAGGAATAGAAAAAAATGGTAGGAAAAATATTGTCTCTTTTATTGATGCCTATAAAACAGCCCATAATATAACCAATAATAGCACCAATATATCTCACAGCCTAATAATAAAACCTATTTGCACTACTGTTCACTACCACTTAAACCAGGGGTGCTCACATCTTGCAGCATATTCAAAGCGGGAGGATGGAATGTTAAATTTAGGTCTTTATTATAACGCAGTGTGATGTTATTGAGATTATAGTATATCGTTGCAGTAAAATATTATCAATGATGAATTGGGACATATCAGCAGAAGGTCTGAGAGCTAACAACAACTGGTCTGGGCCATAGTTTTGACACCCCTGAGTTAAATATACTTTTAAATAGCAAGAATATGGTGCTTCATTCTCTAGTAATATGGATCACCTAACAAACCAGTAGCACTTATGCCACTAATACAATTATGCCAGATGTTTAAGTAGAGTGGGGGCAATGTCTAGTGTCTAATAATAGTAAGATATAAACTATGATAAGATAAATGAAGATATGCATGAAATAATTTAAAAGTTCACAAAAGCAGATTTAAGACAGTACCTTCTTCTGCAGAGCACAGTGGAAGATGAAGATGAACATGCCCTGGAAAGCGTTGAAGGTGGTGAAGAGGTACGCCATGATCACTGTGTTCTCATTGATAAAGAGGAGCCCAAACGCCCAAGTCAACCCCAGGAGGAAGAGAAGGGTGATGGCCCCAAGTGCCCAGGATCTGAAGAGGAAATACCTGTTAATTTTATTGCCATGGCATTATTTAAACCTCTGTAACAACACCTGCTACCTGACAAACAACGTTACTATGCTATTTTCTTACAAATGGGAAAACATTGATTAGCTAATAGCATGTTGTAGTATTGCGCTCCCATTGTTTAGCAAACCCACTTGTCAATATTGAAATAATCGTGGCTAATACATAAATAACCGTTAATTTTAACTTAGTGAATTTTAGACAAGTAAGACCCTTCATGACTCTATATGCGGCACGAATGTTTTTACACTCTATGATTCTGTCTCATATAGAGTACTGCATTACCACATGGGCACTTGCAGCTGGCACAACACTAAAACCAGTTGAATCACTTTTTAAAAAAGCTGTGAAAATATTAGACAAGAAACCATTCTCAGTCCACCACTGCACAATTTTAGACAAGTATAACTTACTCAATTTTAATAATTTTGTTCATTTTAAATACGGTTGTTTTATATATAAAGTTTTACATGGACTTGCTCCTCCTCCGCTGCAGGATTTTATTAAAACAAAGACTGTCAGTGGGATGGGAACAAGGGCCACGGCCCAGGGGGACTGTGAGGTCCCACACAGACGCACTACATTTGGACAAACTGTGCTCTCAGTCAGAGGCTCTAAGTTCTGGAACACACTCCCATTATCAATAAGAGAGATTCCAACACTGGACACTTTTAAATCATACTTGAAACGGTGGCTAAAGGAAAACCAGACTTGTGGACATTTTTAATGTTTTTTAATGTTTAATGTTTTAATGTTTTAATGTTTTAATGTTGGTGTTATTGTCAATTGTCATTGTTTTATTGTTTTTGCTGTGGTGTCACCTGCCTAGGGACTACAGATGGAAATTAGCATTCTTGCTATAATCTGGCATATTTACACTGCAATGCTGCAAATGTTCATTAATATGCACTGTCCCTATTAAATAAAGAATAAATAAATAAATAAACTGACAACCCAAAACTATGTGAATGAGGAAAACAGTGGTCACGCTATGAGCTAAACCACTCAAATCCAGATTTTATGATATGTATGCTGGTTTATTAATGATTTGTGGTGTAGAGTTGTATTTGTATGTCTTTTTTGCATCGTTTAATTGATCTTGGTTGATTTATTATTTATTGTTTATCCACAAAACTCAATTTGTTTGGGAAAGAAAGAAATAACATGCTGAAAACACATAATTGCTGCATTATAACCCTTGATAGGTCTTGCCACTGGGGAGCTTCCTGAATACATTTCTATAATACGTCCACATTCTCTGTATCTCTAGATAGGAATATAAATATTAATTGTTGAACCAAAATCTTGAGTGAAAGATTATTCTGCATAATTTATCGTATGTGTAGCAGCATATATACATAATAAACATGCATTATAAATACTTAATCAGAGTGAGTTAATAAGTGGAGCTTACTTAATGTTATCCAGACGACTAGAGTCAGGTTTGAGGGCCGAGGAGTTACGAATCATCTTATGTAATGTCACCATAAGGAACATTAGGTTGAGCTGAGAAGAGAGAAAAACACACTCAATTATTTCAGTGTATGTAGGTATGCACAAGACATGTACAATAGTATTCATAAAAAGTACCAGATAACTAATATTATTCCAATATCATGTATAGGTCATAATAATTCAATATAAAAATAAAAATATAAAAGTCACTGTTTAGATCCGGAAGTATTAACAGGTAACTGAACTGTTTTTTGCTGTTTTTACTGTATTATCCTGATCTAATCTCAGTACGGAGCTAAGTTAGTATAGCGTAATTATAATGTTATGTGTATTTTTAAATATTGTGTGTACACCTGCCCAGGAACTGCAGATAGTAGCTAAATCTGGTGCAGTTAATTCTGGTACTTTTGTAAGAAATACACGGTCCCTAAACACAACTAAGAATAGATACGAGTTTATAAGGTAACTGCAATACTACAAGTGATAATTTTAGTTTGTTTTTTCTTACTGTTCCACACTGTCTTCATGATACCACACTGGTGATAAAGATTTCTCTCTGACTGTGATATGAAAATAAGGAGAGAAGGAGAGGGGCTAATACCATAATGACAAATGAAACGGGCCCAATGAAGCTCCAGATGAAGTAGTTATCCACTCGCAGCCAGCATCTGCAGTGGCACAGGAGAGGAAGACAGTTTTACACACACTCATACACACACATCACAGAGCTCACACCACTTCCTGTCTCTGCGGATTAACCCATGAAAGCTAATCATAGGGCTTTGGCTAAGTGTGTTCAGAAAAAGGCGTTCCACAGGGGAAAGTGCTAGGGCCGTTCACACACACTTCTGAATATTACATCTCCGATCACGGGAATAGCATAATCCTGCTCCTCTCCATCTGCAAAGGTGCAAAAAGGCCTGGATTCACACGTACGCTTTCTTGGTCCCATAGCTCCGGTAGTCTATCGCGGCGGAGATGCCCACCACCAGTGCAGGGAAGCAGTACCCGCACAGATAGTAGTACTTTTTGCGTGAATATTCGCTCTCAAAGACTTCGACAAGCATGAGGTAGAGCTGCACTCCTTCCAGACACATCCAGCAAAAGGCGGCCAAGAAGAAGAAATGGAGCAGGCCGGCAAAGATGGGACAGGCGATCTGAAGAGACAGAAAAGAAGAAGACAGAAAAGAAGAAAAGGGAAAAAGTTGAAGTATGAATATATATTATTATTATTATTTCATCCATTTTGTTACTTTAATCTTATGTCATTGTTGTTTCTCTTCTATGTTATATGATTAACATAGAAGAGTTATGTTATATGAATTCAATAAAAATATATAACTGCACATAGTGATATACAGAAAAAAGTATATCCCAATTTTATATTAACATCTGAAATTAATATTATATACTATCAAATCAAATGGACTGCACACTGTCTATTAGTAGACATTATTGTTGCAGTATAAACAAAAGGTCCAATTTATTTTGTCCATCCTTCAATGTGGCCAGGTGCAGTGCCAAAGGAAACTATCTCTAGATATTGAGCCAAGATCTTGGTAAGAATTACTATAAGGACTGGCCAACTGCTTTTACTTACAGCAAATTCCAAACTGTATGAAATAATGCAAGTGACACCACCTGCCCAGCGCTAGAATACCGTAACATAGTAATACATTTTGCATATTTATTAGATATGACCCAATAGTTACCCACACGTGTTCCCAGCACAAATAAAACACTATCTTGTGAGCTTTTGTGCTGGATTAAACTTGATGCAATGAAAATCAAGGTGGTGGAAAATTGGACACATCAATATTTCATTAGAATAAAAGAAGTGCCGACATGTGTGCATATTTTCTGAGAATTCATGTATTATTTCATAGCAGTTTTTATTACACTATGGTGAAATGAAACTCCATCTGTCATCAACAATTTCCTATTTCATTCTGCCGTCTCATAAGAGACATTCTGAAAAAAGGAGAATTTGTAAAGTGTCAGGTAGCAGTGAAATAGTATATCCAGGGCAGCAGCTAATGTTCCAGTGAAGACTGTTGGCAACATAAAATGGGAAAATAATCACAACTGAACCTGGAATGCAATTAGCTTATACAGAGGGTAACTCATGACACAGAGAGCACTTTTGGGTTTATTGTAGGGCTGGGAATATTAACGTGTTAATCGCGATTAATCGCGCGATTAATGATCGCGATCAATTTTTTAAATCGCGATCAGAGTTTGCCAGCATTTTTCGCAATTCTACCATCCATATGCAGCTCATTTGGTTGTATTAATTAAACTCATTGTCGGTTAAACGCGCTATTTTGAGTTTGCTAATATTTTGTTCCTTCTACGCATCCGTAGGCAGCTCGACCGGGCTTCAATCATTTATTTACAATTTCTCAAAGTAAGCACTATTACTGGTTCATTGTTACTTTTTCCTTTCTCTGCACTTTTTTGAAATAAAAAAAATGGTGAGAAATACTTTGCATTGTGAGTTTAACTTTAGATTCGAACGGTCTTACTGCAAGATATCAATTTTAAACATGCAAAATAAATCACGATTAATCGCGATTAACTATGAAATTTCTGAGATTAGTTGCGATCAAGAAAATTAATCGTTTGACAGCCCTAGTTTATTGTAAACTGCTTTTAGTCATAGGATCTGGCAACCCAATGCAAGGAGCTCATTTGGCTCACAGAAATGAGAACCAAAACCTAAAATGTAAACAAAAACAATAATACATCATGTACAATGTTTTTGTTGTTGTGAATAACATTGTAATTGTTATCCTACTTTTAAAGGTACACAGAGTAACTTTTCTAGTGAAGGGTTCCCAACTTGTTTATCTCAATGGAAATTGTATTACTTTGTCAGAAAAGTTCCATAGTAAGGCATTTATTTTAATAATAATTATTAAGTGTTTCTATTGCTTTGAAAAACATGTTTTCTGTGAGAGAGGTGGTCTCTCTTGTCTCCTTGGGAATATGTTTAAACTCCATGATGTGGTTTTGATTGAGTGCTCTGAGCCCACCTGATAGTCGGTCTTGTCGATGCCGATGAGGAAGAGCAGCTCTGCGATGAAGAGGTTGATGCATAGGTTCTTGTGGATGGTGTTGCGGTCAGTCTGGAGTCCACGCAGGAAGCAGAAGGTGGAGATGCAGATGGCCAGGCACACCAGAGAGATAACTATACCCACCCAGGTGATGACGAACAGAATCAGCTCATGCATGCGGCCCTGGTACTGCACAGACAGGGGGGAGGAGAGAGGAAAAGATGTTTAAAATGTCACCAGAGACGACAAGACAAATGTGGGTGGAATAAGCAGCGGGACAGGCAAAACAATGGGACAGAAGGAGAAGAAAAAAAGATGATTTACTTAATATTTGTAAATATATGCAAAGAGCTAAAATGTAGAGAAAAGAGAGAAGACAGCGCATTTAAATTCATGTTGTTGTCAGATGCGAGTAGTGCGACATGTATTTGTACGCTTTCCTGAATAACATCAACGGGCACATCAAAATAAAGACCATGTCAACCTAAGAATCCATGTGATACTGAAAACCTGCATACATTACTTCTTTAAGGGAGAACAAAAGTATGTAAAACCTCTCTTACTTCCTTATAGATTGTTTTATGTATATTTATATTTGTTTCATCCTGTATATATTCCATCGTTCTTGTTTTTGTTGTGTGAAGTGAAGCTCAGAAATGGCTATGTTCCACATTGGTACAGTAACAACTATTAGATCACTGTGTAGACATATACAGATTGAAATCCTCTCAGTGAAAATAATCAGATTAGTTATGTGACCTAGACCCAAGTCACTCAAGCTGTGCCAGCTGAGGGACAAGAGCCTTATCTGAGTCAATCGTTTTTCAGGGTAATAAGTATTGGACTGGTGCGCCTGGTTAATTTTGAAAATGTGGATAGAACTGAATATTCCTACACTGAAAATGTGGAAGGAGAGGACACTGGACAATATTGCGCAGAAGATGTTAAGTGTAAATGGGAGGGCTGTAGTCGATTGATCGGTCAATGGTGTCTTTATCAACCAAATTTTTTACTGGTCGACTAACAAATGGGAGTGAGCGGATTAAGATGCTGTTTACTATGAGATCCTAATAATTTTGAGAGTTTCTGTCAGTGCTACACCCAGCCTCCTCCAAGTCAATTAATCAATGCTCAGAACATATCTTGTATCAAGAAGTGACCGCAGACTGTATAAAGAAGTGGACTAAGTGAGTGTGACGACGCCCACAGTGTTTTTGTGAATTTGGAGTTGCATTCCATATTGAGGAATGGGAATTTATTTATGGACAATATAGCGAAATAAAAACACTAGGATCATGTATAGCAGGTTAATACGAACAAACAAAATGATGAGGCTTACTGCTACAGTTACAGAGAGAGGAGTAATAATTTTTCAATGTAAAGTCAATTGGAGCCAGAGTCGATGGAGCAGGAAGTGCCCAATCTTATTTTCTATTTGGAACATGGCAACTCGCAGGTTACAGTAGTATGTCCATTTACTGTATACAGTCTATTGTGGAGACACAGAACAATGGTAATAGTAGAAGTCGCAAGAAAGAACAATGGAATATTTTAGTTTTTATATGTCTTAATGTGTAAATGTTAATTCAGTTTTTTAGTTTGAATACATATTTAAATTGAAAAAACAAACAAACAAACAAACATATATACAGGAACATTCTGCAACATTGGTGAACTCACGTCTGGCTCGTGGCTGGCCATGAGCACGGCAAAGTTGGTGAGGTGGCTACAGGAGCAGGTGGTGTGGGTGCTGTTGGAGCTGAGTAGCCTACACCCTTGGGACGACCACTGTCCAGTCATGGAGCGTTCCGAGTAGTTCCAGAATGAGCAGTTTGGGGTGTGGTAGTTGTCCATCTGTGAAATCACAACCAGACAAGTTTACCGGAACTGGTTTAGTCTACACAAACTGTTTAGTTACAAATGCATACAGTTTAGATTGATCAGAACTTACGGAGGAACCTAATTTTAACATGTTGCTTTCCCAATTCCTCTCCACCTGTCACGATAATTACTATATCAACTTATCATTAAATACTTGAAATCTAGAACAATACAGTATACTGTATTTTGGGATCAATATTTATCGTGTGTACATTTTCTTTGCAATAATGGGGAGATTTTTGTTATTTTTGTTGTAATTACGATAAGATTTGAGCTGGAGTGGGTTGAATAAGTAACTCTTGTAGCTAATTATTATTAGCTGTTATTTATTTGTTGCAGCTCAGCCCTTTTAATGTTACAGTTCATTTTTGTGTCAGTGGCATAAAGTAGTTTCAATATTATCGTTTATTACAATTTCACTGGAGTGATTAATTGTGCTTCAACATTTGTTATTGTGACAGGCCTAGTTTCCACTACATTATTACCAGTGTTGGGCACGTTACTTTAATAATAATAATACATTTTATTTATAAAGCGCTTTTCAAGACACTCAAAGACGCTACTTACTTTGAAAAAGTAATTAGTTACAGTTACTAGTTACTAACCCAAAAAAGTTAGTAACTGAGTTACTACACTATAAAAGTAACTTGTTACCTAGGAAAGTAACTAATGCGTTACTTTTTTTAAAGTTAAAAAATGTCAAATAATTTAGATTTTTTTGACAGTGCATTATAGAGCTTTTGCTGCTTGGCTGGCATGGCTCCGTCACCGTGGCCTTCATTGTTAACGGCACCTAGCATGAGATTATCATCATGGGGCCTGCTGGGGGCCACTAGTTTAACAGAAGCGTGCGCCGTCCAGAGATGCTTCATTAAATTCGAGTTGCTTACATTGGACGTGAACAAAGTCTTTGGTCTTTGACACAATGTGCACATAACATGTACGTTTTTACCTTTTACGTCGAAGAGGTTAAAATACTGCCTATACTTCTGTCTTCGACTCGGGACACGCCATCTGACACGGGGTGTGTGTATTGTGTGCGCGCTACTACTGTGTGCTGGGATTGTGTGTAGATACCCGCCCACCGCCCACTGGGTGTCTCTGGTTGGCTCAACATGAAATCTTACTCTGCTTTAGCCAATCATCATTACTTATCCCGCCCTTACCAAAGGGAGAAAAAAATTCCCCTGTGCCTATGCGAGTCATGCATGATGCCAGTTTCAAAATGAGTAGGTTCAGTAACGCGCGGTAACGGCGTGTTGGTGCCGGTAACGGCGTTATAACGATAGATAAAGTAACTCGTTAGATTACCCGTTACTGAAAAAAGTAACGCCGTTAGTAACAGCGTTTATTTTAACGCCATTATTCCCATCACTGATTATTACTACTAGCTTACATTACAGTAGTATTATTCAAGCAAGGGACAACTAAGCAAACAAATATCGCGCCTTCTAAAGACAAATTTTCTGGTTCAATATTAGAAATCATAAGCATGTATGCCATATAAAATTACTTGAAATTTAGTTTGACAACCAATTTTGAAGTGAAAATAAATACCCGTATTTTCCGCACTATAAGGCGCATCGGATTATAAGGCGCACCTTCAATGAATGGCCTATTTTAAAACTGTTTTCGCATAGAAGGCGCATAGAATAGAAGCTACAGTAATGGCTGACTACGGTAGCCATGATTAACCAATATTGATCCATATACAAGGAGCATTGGATTATAAGGCGCACTGTCAGCTTTTGAGAAAATTGAAGGCTTTTAGGTGTGCCTTATAGTGCGGAAAATACAGTACATTTATTTGAAGATATGTAATATACTGTACACAATTTGCAAGGACATTTTCAGTTAAGGCCTCAGTTTCAAATTTCTATCAACAAAAGCCCATGTTTATTTCCTTTAACAATCCCTGTCAACATCTCTATTTCTTTGAAGCAGACTTCACTGGCACATCTTAGTTAAATGTGCTCGTTAATTGATTTTGATCACTAAAACCTGACACTAATCACAATTTCAAGGGATGACTCACAAAGCAAATGAAGACAAGAGATATTTGTGTAACATGGTGCTTCTCTCATGTTGCTCATCTGTTACAAAGACTCAGTACAATTTAATTAAAAAAGCTCATTTCAATTTAACAGTCACGTCATTTATCGCATTGGAATAAGTGTTCAATCCTATTTGGACTTAGACAAACTTTATTGATCCACAAGGGAAATTGTTTGGGTACAGTAGCTCACTCATCAAATATAATATATAATATATAACAGAGGGTAAAAAAAATAGATGAAATAGCAACCAAAGAGCAATAGCCCACTCATCAAATGAGACATAATTGTAATTATAAAAATAAAAAATATATAATAAATGTATATGTATATGTACATTAATATGTACGTTAATTATGTACATAACAAACGTACATGTACAAATCAGGATAAAATAGAAAAATGAAAATACAATATCAAATAAGATGTCCAATCACAGCTATATACAGTTGTAGAGAGTATTATCTATGGAGTATTATCTGTGGGTGAGCAGGAGTGTCCATGATGGAAAGCAGTTTGTCCAGTGTCCTCCTGTCCCTCACTGTGACAAATGTCTCCATCTCACAGCCAATCACGTGACCAGCTTTGCGGATCAGTTTGCCAATCCGTCCAATGTCCAATGGTTTGATTTTGTATTTAGTATTTTTAAATTGAATATATTTTGTCCTATTTATGTTTTTCAGTATTTATATCAGCTCAAATGTTGTCTATTTTTGATTAAGGGTGTGGAAAAATATCAAAATATTGATATATCATGAAACTAAATTTGGTGATATAGTATCATTATCACAGGCGGCTATATCAATATTACTATTAGTATTTTTTGGTATGCTTAGTGAAAGAAAACTTGTTTATGCAATACACTTGGCATATTCACTGTTTTGATGATTAAAACGTATGTATTTCATATTAACTTTGCAGAATTTGTGGTTTAACAAAGAAATAATGTTGTTAAAATGTATTTGGTTCTTAAAAATCAGCAGTATATCAATATATCAAATGATTGCATGTATCACCATATTGTGATCAAATCGTATCGAGAGCCATGTATCAAGTATCGAATCGTGAGGGACACTGTGTTTCTTAGCCCTAGTTTGAATAATAGTTTGTATGTATTTCTGATACTTCTGAAAGCCCTACCTGTAAGTGTCGTAATGTGAAGACCACTGGCTCGGTGAGGAACACTCTGCTGGACTCCTTGTTTATGGATGCTGCGATCACATGAGAATTGACCGCCAGCCGCCTCCGGTCATGGCTCGACTCCATTTCCATTTTCACCGTGGCGTTCTCCGTCGACAGGAATGATCCCAGGTTTTTATAGAGCAGAAACACCACCTTCACTTGCCCTGGAAGTGAGTGAAAGATGTAAAAGAAGTGAGGCCCTTTTTAAAAATGAAAGGGTAGATGCAGGGAGATCAATATATTGTGGTAGGAGGATATAAGAGTAAATGTATGTGCATGAGGGTATAATATGGTAATGGTAGCTTGAGTGACAGAGATAGACCGAGGGAAGTGACATGACTCTGGGAGAGGGAAGACAGAGAGGGGGACTTAGTGAAGGTTGGAGCGATGGTAAAGAGCGTTTCATTTTGACTGGTGCAAGAGAGCTCCATTTAATGTGGAGGGCAACGCTACAGTCATCCCTCAAGCATTCACAGATCTCCTATTATTCCATATGAATATTTCATGTGCATTGTTTCAATCATTCTAATCTCGTTCCCGCCACAGAGCCGGAGCGGAGACAGGGGAGGGGGAGGAGAGTGGGGGATAGTGAAAGAGGAGGGGCTGATGTGAGGGGGGATAAGATGGCGGAGAAAAGGAAGAGCGAGCGAGAGAGGAACAGAGGAGAGAGAGTGCTGAGATAGCTCTGTCAGACTGTGCACCCGATTGTAATCTACACGCCTTCCGAGCTATTCTATTAAGACTGCTGTTAAGAAACCATCAAGAAAAGGAATTGTCTCAGTGCTTTTGTTAATCTGATTAGCCTATTATTATGAACCAATAACTTAGTCAACTGCATGCAGATTGTTTAAAGCTTTCATGAAAATGCAAATGGCGACATATGAGAGTGCAGAGAGGGGAAGGGTGATTTGTCAGGTCTGTGGAACGGTGAAGAGAGGCGGGAGGTGCTGACCGTTGCGACTGTACTGTTTAATAGTAGAAGCGGAGAGCTGGATGGCGCTGTCGCTGGCGTAGTTTTGAGGGAAAGATAAGTCCTGAAGCTCCATCTCCGTGTTGAGAACGTGGACTTCTAGATCTATAAATGTAATAAGTTGTTGTCACAGGCGGCAAATGAATGTGTGTGTGGCTAGTATACAGAGGTGGGTACAGTTATCTTTACTCCTAACGCTGGGTTCAGGCAACGGCATCAAAATTGCACCAAATACCTTAAGTTGGATCCTTGAAACATGCTGTGGAAAACATTGGACTAGCCTTGATGTATGTAAACCCCATGGCCTCAGCGTAAGAGTATATTTTTCACACAATACTTTGTTTTGCTGACTCTTCTCACTGTAAATTTACCTATACATGAAGAAAATGTTTATGTCGATTATATGAATAATTCTTTATACAAGAATGAGAACGTCGCACTTCAATTTCTTCAAACGATGCGTTGGAGGAGAGGGAGCAGCCCCAGAACATACGAGCAGAAAATAATCCCTCACTCCATCTTACTTGCAAAATGTAAGATTTATTAAGACATGCAATGTAAATAAATCTTACATTTTGCAAGTAAGACGGAGTGCGGGATTATTTCCTTCATGAATAATTCTTTAAAATTTTGGTTGTTTTTACTGCACTGAAGTTACTGTGTTTGTTAGAATCTTTCACAGCACAGCGTAACTTTGAAATGTCACTTCCAGAATGTACCTTTAACTCTAAATCATGAATCATCACGCCATTATGTCTAAACTCTTACTGTAGTATTTTACCTATTAATCTATTTCTATAATCGAAATTTTACTTCTGCTTGACGAATACATTTCTGTGATTCCCTTTTGTTCAATGATTGGACACTATACCCACCTCTGCCAGGGTAAGGATGGGGCAGGCTTACCGATGCTGGGGGCATGGTCAGTGAAGTAATTAGCGTACATGTTGTTGGCTAAAAGGAAGGCCCCTTTCTCTAGGACGTCCAGCAGCATGGTGGCAGTGTGAGCCTGCTCCGTGCTGTTCATGTCCTGCCACGACTCCAGCGCTTCAGGACGCAAAAGGTTATCTACGATTTGAACCACAGCCTGGAAAAAACAACATCATTTTTTGTGAGAGGAAAAAACAAAAAATTAAATGTGCGTTATGTAAATTTTCTGGTGGGAGGTTCTGTGCTGGAATGTTCCACAGTAAAGTATTATACAAGCAGGTGACTCCACCAGGCCAAGTTAAAGGTCAGGTCTTACAGTAAAAACATTTTTAAGGGATTATGAGCAATAAAAACACATGTTTAATGGCATATTGTGGATCATTCCTGACAAAGCAATCAAAACCCATGGAGACAGTGGACATGGACAGTGGATCGAATCAAAACGTTGCACCTTTAACAAAAAGTTCCAGCAATGTTACAAGGAAGAACACATTTGTTGAAAGATTTCCGATGTGAGATTCTGACTCAAAGTTTAGTCAAAGATATAATTAATAAAAGCAGATTCTTTATCATCACAGGACAAACTTTTGAGAATGATTGGATAGCAGATTTGTCCTTGAAGTAGAGCAAGACTATTCTGATTTAAAAACTACTCACAGTATCCTCTGTGAGCTCGATTTGTCCCAGTTGTTTGTATTATATAGAAAATATTACTTATATTACTATAGAAAACATTTATCCAAAACTTTTCAAGGCCTATAGATACTGTCTGTTCTGCCTTGAGCAAAAACTTGATTATGCCAAAGAAAAGCAACTATTTGTATAAGTGTATCAGACACACAAAGAACCTCTACAGTGATGTAACCAGCACTGAACTTACAAAAAAAGACAGCAACTTTCTTTTCCTGTCATTCAAATGGCCACAGTGGACTTTAAATCATGATTGGTTTTGTGTCGTTTAATGACTTATTCCGACTTAATCAAGAACAATTCATTAAGAAAGTGCTTTGCATGCAATTCACAGATAAGTGATAACTAATCATGAGACTCTGCTTCATTAACAGTGTTCGGAAAGTGCTATTAGCATTAGCAATGTCGTAATTATCAGCTAACGTTTCCATTTGTGCCGTACTCCTGTGTAATTAGCCACTGTGTGTACTATTACAAAGGTTCTACAGAAAGTCTATAGGTGATGAACAAAGTCACTACTGTGTCACTGTCACTGTGTGTTTTTTGGTATTGCAGAAAGAGTATTTGGAGTGGTAACAATTGTAGTATTTAGTAATAGCCCATTGTAGCCACAGTAATAGTTGCCAGAAAAGTAATTGTGCCATATAGTCCTAGTACTTTAGTTGTTGTAGTAGCAGGAGCAGAAGCAAGAAATGCATTCAATGGATGCATTCAATAGAGTGGTGGTAATAAAAACAGCATTAGTGTTGTTAATGTTCATGTTTACTGCTACTATTACTATTACCACTCAAGTTCAAGGTCATTTGTCACATGCATAAAATAGTAGGTACCATAAGTAACACACATGCCCTAACACACACTCAGCTGACTGGTACCACTACTACTACTACTACTAATACTACCACTACTACTGCTCAATCAATCAATCAATCAATCAATCAAACAATATTTATAAATAATGTTTATACTGCTGTGCAATATTTATACTGCTGTGGCTGTAGGTTAGGAGGCCCCTATCAGAAGTTAAAATAAAGCAGAACCCTACTGTTGCTACTACTGTCTCAACTTCTGGCTACCACAATAACTATACTCTAGTACTATAACTACTCGTTACATAATTTAACAAATGGTCAAATGTAGTAGAGGTGTGCAAAATATTGAAATACCAATATATCGTGATACAAAATTTTGTGATACAGAATAGTTATAATGGGCATACTGCCTCTTTTGATGATTAAAATAGATATATTTCATATTAACTTTGCATATGTAGTAGTTTAACAAAGAAATACTGCTGGTAAAATATATTTGGTTCTTAAAAACAGCAGTATACACAGTATCATATGCAATATATTGATTATCGCACGTATCGCCATATCGTGATAAGGTTGTGTCTTGAGCCCTGTGTTGAGTATCGTATCGTTTCGTGAGGGCCACTGTGATTCCCAGTCCTAAAAGTAGTAATCTGGACTAACTAAAATCTGATAAAGCCTCTTTGGTTAAAGAAACAAAAGATGTTCAGCTCTAAAAATCATTTGACTAATTATTGTACACTTTTGTGTTTATTTAACTTGCCTGGATGATTTAAGAATTACAGACTCTCCTAAATGCTAGAACAATTTACTCCTGCTAGCGACCATCTTTCTCTCTTAAAACCACTGCTTTTATGAACAGCTTTCAGCCCAGTTTTACGTCTACTTAAAGAAGAAAAAAATTTAAAGGTACAGTATGTAATACAGTATAATACAGTAGTATTTTTCTAGAGGTGGCACGTCACCTGTGTGATTCCATGGAAATATCAAATGAAATCATATTTCAAAACATTCTCAATGGAGATAGATATGTTTTATGCCATACTGTAGAAGCCAAAGAAACAATATTTCCATGGAAACAAGCAGGAGACTCTCCTCAAAACCAAATAAGAGTCAGGTTTGTGGAGATGCAAGCCCACTCACAGTAAGGACCAGGTCTTTCAGTGCAATTAACACAGCCATAATCTATTTTTTGGCTAAAAAGTTAAACAGTTATTATTTTAGTTAGCAGTCAAACTATTTTAATCTGACACAGGTTTCAGTTTTCTTCAGAACACAAACTCTAATACATCTCTGATCGTTACTTTCACAACTTTTCCAGGTCAGACATCTACTATTCTATTTCACACTTACAATTCATTTAATGGCCATTCGGATGCCTGTATCCACTATCCAATTTGTTAAAGTAGCCGGCTTGATGAATCGCGTAATTTTCCTGCTCAGGCCTCTCAAAATGAAGGATTGACTGTTGTGAAATCTCTTTAAAATTAATTTAGCCTTACAGTATTCACCCTATCTTGCGTAGGGGGAAGAAGACTGTATTTTTTTTTTGTTTTTTTGGCTATATCTTTTCATCTTTGTGCTTATGCTGCAGCTGGTGACAAAACAAATAGCTGGCTTGCTTACTACGCAGGAGCCTTTGCGTTCATTTTGCAGCAAGATCTGAAGATGGGTGTCATATTACGGCTTAGACTGCAGGCAGGTCAAGATACACAGAAAAGGCGCTAGTGCATACTCTGCTACTGCATCCCACATCCCAATACGCACATGCATACACAAGACCTTTTTCATCATATTAGATTACTGCTTTCTCAGAAGTACATATATTGCAATCATACTGAAAGAGCAGAGTAAGAGGGGGCGTAGTAGCACAAACTGTTGCCTTCTATACAGTGAGTAAATTGTGTTTTCTCGAAGGCAAAGATATTGTGCTGTTTTGTGCATCACAAATAGGGCCAATATTATGCAGTCAGTCTCAATCGTAGGAGCAAAAGGAGAAAGTGAGATTACAGGGTAGTGGCATATGGCTGCTGGTGTTAACTCAAAGTTCCTATATGTTGAATATGAGAAAAGGACTGTACTCCAGGGAAATGCAACTGCAATATATTGATATAGTAAGGAGCAAAACAGTTATATTAGAAAATCTTCATTACACGACTACGTTGAATACTGATGTGCTACTACAAGTACAAGAGCCGTTAAAAGAGGTTTTAATGAAACATAACCTAATGGTAGAAAGTAATTACTGTTTATGCTACAATTCACTGAAGACACTTTACCTGATATTTATCGTATGTTACCAAATGCTGTACTTTATCTACAAATAATCACAGCACTTATTATACCTACAGCTCTGGGGAAAAAAAGAAGCAAAATTATCAGTTTTTCTGATTTTACTACTTATAGGTATGTGTTTGGGCAAAAGGAACATTTTAGCTTGAGTCTATAAAACTACTGACAACATTTCCCCCCAAATTCCAAATCAAATATTATTGTTTAGAGCATTTATTTGCAGAAAATGACAAATGGTCAAAATATCAAAAAAGATACACGTTTTCAGACCTCAAACAATGCAAAGGAACAAGATCAAATTAATTTTAAAACAACATAATACTAATGTTTACACTTAAGAAGAGTTCAGAAATCATTTTTTGGCACAATAACCCTTATTTTTAATCACAGCTTTCATGCGTCTTGGCATGCTCTCCACAAGTCTTTCACATTGTTCTTGGGTGACTTTATTCCACTCCTGGTGCAAGTACTGAAGTAGCTCAGCTTTGTGTTTGTGTTGGATTTCAATAGACGCTGGAATGGAATGGCTGTAATACATGTAGAGATGCTGATTTCAGGAAAAAAATGCAGTAGTCTCTTATTTTTTCCAGAGCTGTATTCATTTATACTTGGTTGTGTTGTATTTTATATTTCATATTTCTTGTATCTTTATTTTATTCAAAGTATACTTCAACATTTTAGTTATTTAGTCCTGCTTGACTGATGTTTTTTCTTGAAATGTTCAACAGTGTGGCATTTAACTGAACTATACCCATGGAGACAAGAAGGCCACATCGCCAGGCCAAGTTACAGGTCAGATCTGTGGAGAGGTGCACCCGTTCACAGTAATAATGCATGTTTTATTGTGTTTATTGTAGAGAAATAAAAATGCCTGCAATTGAATAATTACAAAATATATTTGCCATACTGTGGAACATCCCAGGCAAAGCAATAAAATCACCATGGAGACAAGCTGATGGCGGACCCTCCACCAGAGAGGTTACACAGTGCATCTTTAAATGATTAGATTTAAGTCTGTTTTATCAGGATTTTTGACTGCATATTTTTCTGCTGTTCTTGAACGTTTCCCCGTCAAACCTTATACTTGAGTACTGAGTAAAAACAAACTTAAAGGTACAGTGTGTAGGATTCGTGGCGCATAGGTGGATACTAGCTATTCCACTTCCTCTTTTGGCTACGGCAGACCTCGAGGGTCACCCGGGCGCGCCGTAACGCAGACAGCTCGCGTAGCCGCGCGCACCCGGCGCTGTGCGAGCTCTCGCCGACAACTACGGTATAAATAAAACGCATGAAAAACGCATGAAAACACACATTCCTGATCGTGTAGCATGACACTCTACACATCAAATGAAACCTTACAGTCTCCTCTTTTTGACTATGCAATTAATTTCCCTGCACAACAATCACTCCCCGAGCACATGGGGCTTTTATACAGAAAAGCACAAAACGAGGTTTGTTACTTAGCTTACCTTTGAAGGCTCTGGACAGGTCAAACTCTGTATTTCACCATAAACTTGCTCTCAATCTGTCCGTAAGGATCCAGCGAATAAAATCCAGTAAAACAATTTAGTCCAAAACACGTGTTATTACGACGTGATACAGCAGCCTGTCTTGAAAAACACGAGGCTCCCCCCTCCCCTTCCCTTTCTCTGTTTACCCAACACCACGAGGCTCCCCCTTCCCCCCTCCCCTTCCCTTTCTCTCCTTCGCTCCTTCTCTCCCTCATGCAGCGCGGCTGAGCAGGCGCTAGCAGGAGCCTAGGCAAAGGATGAGCCCAAATGTCCTTCTGCGGCTCTCGTATTCAAAATGGCTGCCTCTATATGGGGAAGATCCCCCTTTAATGTGACTATATCTAAGTCCAAAAGAATACTTTGATTTCATGATGGAAGTGAAAAGGCTTGAAAAACACTGTATTTTTGAATAGGTATCTTCAATTTATGTAATTAATGGGTAAAAATCTTACACACTGTCCCTTTAATACAGATATTGACAGTAATTTAAACTACTTGAGATACTAATACTATTGCTTTTGGGACTGTAAAAAAAAAAAAAAAAAAAAGACACTGACAAACTGTTTGCACATTAACTCCAGATACATACATGTCTCCTAAACACAGAGAAAAACTCCACATCTGCTTTGGGACACTATAGCCTCATTTTAATCCTGTCTGTGAGGAGCAATAGCCAAACACAAGCAACTACTCTTCAGAGCAAACCAGAAATCTTGTAAGTGATGATTCCAAAGGCAGTATAAATCATAGAACGCAGCAACGAGCCACGGAAATCTCATCCACGGTATTCCACTAGTCTAGGCTGGGATTTATCTGCTTTTGGTTATTTCCAGTCACGCTGCTGTCCCACACTACATCAGTAAGTACAGAGGAAAGATACCTGAATGTAAGCCCGGCATGTCCTCTCACGCTTTTGGAGCTGAAAAGAAGAACAAGATAGAAAGTCGATTTAAAATTTAGGACAACAAACAAATAATTTAACTTTAATGGGCCACAAAGGTCCACAAAATTGACTCATGAGCTTTTAGCCATGCTCTAATATTGCCATCTCGTTAAAAACATACCCGGAGTTGTTTTTTATTGCAGTAATGTTTGTGTAATTGTTTATTATTGGTTTGTCTACATTATATCTAGAACATTTATATAGAACATTATAACATAGATCAAAAAATAGCATAATATGGGCCCTTTAAAGAAGACATTATGCTCTGGTATTATTGATGAAGTATTGCAGATGTAGATCATCATTTCACATTTTGTTCATTGCAAACAGCGACATTAATCTAAAATGACTTAATGACAGATATGGGTCCATTAACTGCCTGCTCAAAACTGCAGAAAATGTTCTCTACTGTGCCTCCTCCTTGTAACATTTCTCCACAGCAAGCAGCGAAATGTTATTTACATTAATTACATGTTATCTAATGTTATTTTATTGTTTTTTAATATGTGCATTGACATATGTATTGACAGAATTTTTTGTCTGAATCCAAAGTAAGTACAGAGCAGTGGGCAGAGATAGTCTGGAGGCATCGACTGTGTATAAATGGACATAGCTAAGCCGCTAGATACCGCATTCCAAATAGGAAGCAACCATGGGGCGCTTCTGGCTTCACTGACTCTGGTCTACTGTAAAAAAGTACCCCTCTTTGTAATTGCTGCTGTAAGTCTCGTCATTTTGCTCTCAAAATGTCCCTATTAACATGCTTTACATGATTGTTTTATTTCACTATTTTGTTTGTAAATAAATTTATATTCCTAACATGGAACTGGCTCCAGGTGATAACAAATTTTCTTTTTTTTAACTGACGCCTCAAATATCAGAAAATATAAGATGATGCAAGCACGTATGAATTACTGAAAATACATCTTTAAATAAACCAACTATACAAAAAACAAAACAAAAAAACATTCTAACATAGCTAAAAGCTCAAACATTGCATAATATGTCTTTTTTAATATTTCAGTAGCTTGTCTAACCTTGTTGTAGTTGCGTGTTGCCAGATCTTTGTTGCCTGGTCTCAGGGCTTGGAGCTGAGCATCTAAAATGTCCAGGAGTTGCTCAATGAGGCGCACGGTGGAGCTGACGTCTCCGGCCTGGATCCTGCTCCGTGTGTGGTTCACCAGCTCTCCTGCAATGTTGGCTGCATTCTCCCCACTTTTTATCTACATAAAAACAATAAACAATAAATGAAAGATTCAGGATTTATACTCTTCTCTAAATATTTATGCTCAATATGCAATGAATGTATGTAATGAATAAGAAGCAATGGGTGGGCTTGTCTTATACATAAATCTACTCTTTTCTGCCTACTGTTTTGGCAACATTAGAGCCTTTATATTAGGGCTGGGAATCGCAGGGTTCCTCACCATTCAATACGCAATACATGGCTCATCACGATATGCCAATACATGTGATAAGTGATATATTACACATGATATACAAGTTTCCTTGCACTAAATAAGCAACAAAATTGTAGCGTGGTCACAAAAAAAGCTAAAAGATACAAAAAATACATCAGCCCATGATCCAGTATCATATCCACGATACTGGATCACTAAATTAAGTATCACGATATATCAGTAATTCTATATTTTTGCACACCCCTATTTTATAACAGAACTTTCTGAAAATCAAAAACAGAGTGGAGGTTTTCCTATAGAAACAAACTACATGTTTCACCAATCTGTGATAGCTGCAGTTTTAGAGAAGACTGAGTAGTCTTATCTATCATAGATTTTTCTCATGATTTCCTGTTTTTGCCCAGCAACTTCAAAGACGAGACATTGCACTGGTGCCACACTGAAGACATATTATCCTCTTCAATGGTCATAAATTGGTACTTCAGTCCAAATCGCTCCAAAATGGCCCCCAGTAATTCTTCAAAACATCCAACATCAGCTGTCCCCTCTAAATTGTCAATTTTATTAGATGTAATGTCCAGACCAAACGTAGCTCCAGATCTGGAGATGGGAACCGGGCAATGTGGTCACCCACTGCTCCTGACAGGTGATCCCAGTGCCACTGAAGGATGGGTAAAATGCAGAGTACCCATTTAAATGTGTACTCCTTATTCCTCCCATATAACCTCAGCCTTCTCATCTCATTATTTTGTGTTGGCTCAAAATAACATATAACTACTTTGACGTGTAATAATCAATTCCTATAATGTTCAGACCAAACCTAGCTCAAAATCTAGAGATAGGTTCTGGGCACTGCAGTAACCCACTAATCCTAACAGCATGGGTCAAATGCAGAGGACACATTAACTGTTTAAAATTATTCCTTATTTCTCCCACATAACTTCACCACTCTCATTCATCATGTGTAGACTCTAAATAATACATAACTACTTTGAAATGTAATAATCAATTCATAGCAGCCTCTTACAGCTTCCCTTTACTACCCGAGCCTTTACACATAATTGTAAATAAGTCAGCCTATGTAAAACACATTGTGAAGTTTTCTCATTCCCTCTAGTGCTTTTTCATTTGCAAATTACACCTTTAGCAAGCCCAACGCCGTTGCAATTGATTTTAACCAAAAGGGGAACGTATAATGGATTCGAGCACGGATGTTAGCCTTCCAGTCAAAAAATCTCTTCAAAGCTATGCAAGACTAAATAATCATGTATTCTCTGGTATAAATTGAGCCTTAGTTTTCTTCATGATTTTTTAAGGAAATCTAATTACTGGCGAAAATGAGCGAAGATGTGTTCAATACAGAATATGTAATCTCACGCTTTAGTGATTCATATTGTGGATCGATGTCAGTCATTTAAAGTCATATGGCATTGAAGTGTGGAGATTGTGGTAATTCAAGAATATTATTGAAAAGGGAGTTAATTAAGTATTAAAAGTAGAGTGCTAAGGAAGGACCAGTTGAAATGCATGTAAATGAGGTTAGCCTTGGAGATATGCTAATGTGTTCTGAGAGGGGAGCGGGTCTCACCTTCTGGGACACCTGGTTGACCCACGGAGAGGTGCAGTTGCTCAGGTCAGGGCCTCGTGGGTTCCAGATGACTTGGTCGGCCAAACACTGGTAAGAAGCAATACCTACGGAGACACAGAAGAGAAAAAGACTGGTGAGTGATGCATAAAATTATTATATTACTGTGGAATTCAAGTATAAAAAGGAAGAATATATTTGCAAACTATACTCATAAATTATGACTTTTTATTCATCTTTTTTGTATGTTTCTTACTTTCTTGTTTTATTCTAACAACTGTATCTATATTTTATGTATCTCTCTCTCTCTCTCTCTCTCTCTCTCTCTCTCTCTCTCTCTCTCTATATATATATATATATATATATATATATATATATACTCTATATATATATATATGTATATATATATATATATATACACATACGTATATATATTAGGGGTGTGAATCTTTCACTCACAAAACGGTTCGATTCGACTCTCGATTCACAGGCTACGATTCGATTCAGGGACGATTCATAAAATTAGTAAACGATCCGGTACGATTCGATCCGATCCGATCCGATCTGGTTCGGTTAATTTCGATTCAATACAAATTGACAACTTTACTCCCAAGTGCTTTAAAGTTATTGAGAAGAAAAAGAGAGAAACAGAAATTAAATTTCAAAATAGTATCCTTTTGTTTATTTAGTGTCCAACAGACAATACACCAGGCCTACTGAAAAACTCTGCTCATACTTAAAATACAACACATTCCTTCCCTCAAGCAACACAAAACAATAAGGTTAGAAATCAAAAATAAAAAAGACGTTATAAAACAAGCAAGTTGTCTATTAAAGGCAAAAATCAGAATGAATCAGAATTAGTTAGTAATTAGTGCTTCAGTCACTCATGAGTTTCAGTAACTGTAAAAGTGTAACATATCACTGACAAGAAGATAGATATTACTAGGCAGTTATAGAAAACACTAGCATGTTAAATCCACTGAATAACTAATACTTTCTCTCCATCTTATAACATTTCCTTAGTCTCCTTTGAGACAAAAAATCATCTGTGTGTGTGTGAAGTTTCTATACACACAAATCATAAGTAGCCTATCTAAATACAGAAATGCACCAATTCTGATTATACATTGTATTTTCCACACAAAAGTAAATTAGCCAAGTCAATTTTAGCCCAAATCAAATATACATTGCCAATACATGAATGTTGTCTAAATAAATCACCCAATCCACTAACCGTGACAATAAAAACGCTAGTATCATACAATTGTTATGGTTTATAGCTGCCATGGAAACCATCAAGCTGACAGTGAAACATCAGACTGATATCACCGCGACACAACACTGGCACAAAAGTTAACTACACATACGAACCATGTCCATAAATAGCGGTAGCGCACCAAATTAATTTAACCATAGCTCAATAAACGGAAACTTAGCTTAGCTTACCGATAGAGTAGATTCCTGACAAGACGAGGCGGTGGGAAACCCGCCCTCCGCACAATGCGAATTGGGACACGGCTATACAGTGCAAACATTTTGTGCTCGCTTCCGCATATAGCCCGCGCCGCTCGCATCATTGGCAGTTAACCAGCCAATAAGCTTCAACCCCAGGTAAGTGAACCACCCACCGTTCGCGAAAGAACGCAGACACACACAGCGCGGCTGCTGCGCCATGAGAGAGACCGCTCAGGAGCTAGCAAACCGATTCTTGGCTGTAAATCCGGTGCATCGGACCTTTCGTAGTGCATTTGGACCGATCTGGGCTCCGCTGATCTGTACACTCAGATCGCAGAGGTCACAGACCGATAACCGATCCAAATCGGTTAATCTTTAAACCCCTAACCCCTAACCCCCGCAATTCTACCATCCATATGCAGCTCATTTGGTTGTATTAATTAAACTCATTGTCGGTTAAACGCGCTATTTTGAGTTTGCTAGTATTTTGTTCATTCTACGCATCCGTTGGCAGCTCGAGCGGGCTTCAATCATTTATTTACAATTTCTCAAAGTAAGCACCATTACTGGTTCATTGTTACTTTTTCCTTTCTCTGCACTTTTTTGAAATAAAAAAAATGGTGAGAAATACTTTGCATTGTGAGTTTAACTTTAGATTCGAACGGTCTTACTGCAGGATATCAATTTTAAACATGCAAAATAAATCACGATTAATCGCGATTAACTATGAAATTTCTAAGATTAGTTGCGATCAAGAAAATTAATCGTTTGACAGCCCTAATATATATATATACACACACACACACACACACACACACACACACACACACACACACACACACACACACACACAATCCCATAAGACATGAGGTTAAAACATGCATTATTATTAAACAGAAAATGCTGAATTTGAATTACACACTGTGTAACTTTTTGGGCGACTCGTTTGTTTCCATGGAGGTGTTATGCTTTGTTTGGAATGTTCCATATCTGTCTTTTTTTTTCTTTTTCATTAAGTGTTCTCTCTACAGATCTGATCTGTAACTAAGATCTCCATGGAAACAAGCAAGTGCAGTATAGCTACTCTCCACCAGATAAATTACATACCTTTAAGTACAGCAAATCAAAGACAGGGTATAATTTGTAAGAACTACAAAACAATACATATAATTATAACAATTTCTGCATGTAAACACCATTCATAATACGGCTATACAATATATTTTCTCAGCCCTTGTGATTATATGTTACAGAATAAATGGATTTTAGGCACTGGCAATTAAGACTGGACGCGTGGTATGAAGAGTAGGAAGTAGGTGTGATTTTTACACTTGAGCAAAATTGAGTTTTAAAAATGCAAAGTGTTTTTGATGTGAGAAGAATGGAGGGAGGAAGCCAGAGAAATGGGTTGGAAATGGGAAAGGTTAAGTAAAAGAGTGTGAGACAGAGGGAGCGGGAGAGGAGGCTATGGTTTTCACACACACGCACTCCAAAGACATTACCATCAGCTCCGATTCCCACTGCCGAATAACAACACAGCAGAAGGGAAGCACCTTTTACCAGCCCGCGCTCTCACATGGGGCTCCTCTGTTTAGTTCCAGGGTTCACACAGAGGACACAAAGAGGAAAAAAGGGGGGGAAAAGAGTCTGATGCAGCCACTAATGTAAATAACAGGCATCCACTTACACCAACAAGGAAAGGAGAGAGGAGATATGAGAATCAGAGGCAGAGCAGACAGCAACGCAGCAACACTCCACTTTAGTCAATAGGAGCTTATGCTTCTATAGTTCAACACATTTTTTCTCAAGAGTACAGTTATTCAGAGGTGATTGGGGCCATAATATGTAAGACAAGATCAGGGGTCAAAAGAGTAGAGCAAATCAATAAGATGTGGGAGAAGCTGCGCGACTATAAAAGGTGGCCATGAGGTTTTCATAAAATGTATTTACAATAAAATTACATTTACAGTGATACCATAATGAATGACCAAAATGTGATTTTAATAGAGATAAGGATTTTTGTTCAACCAACACCAATATCCCATTTGTGTTGCTGTAGTGTGTTGTGTAATATCAACAACAAAAACATAATGGCCTCAAATTTAAGAAAAAAAGTTGTAGTTAAGTTTACATATTAACCTTTTCTCTTTTGTAAAAAAAACAAAAAAAAAACAAATGTATTTTCTCATATACAGTATTACTGTTAACATAGCGACCTCTTTATTGCTCCTCTGTTTCCATAAGAGACAGAACATGAATTCCTGCAATACTTACACAAATCAATAACTTGTAATTTAATAGAATTGAACAATTAATAATGTAATGTAAAATAGTTAAACAAGCAAAAAATTCTTATGCATTGACAATTATGGCTACAGGGAATTGTTGGATTTGACAAACAAGACATCTACAACCAGATTATCATCATTCAATTTTGTAAAATTAAATTAAGTAAAATTTAGTAAAAGAAAATACACAGCAACTGTATTGTATTGTACTGGATATGCTGATAAATGGCATGTTTATTTAATTCCATTTTGCAAATACCTGAAGATTTATGTTTATGTAGTGAGATTCATCTTCTTATATGCAGAACAAAGAGGATTAAGAGATGAAATACACTACCAGGCAAAAGTATGGACATACCTTCTCAAAAATGTAGAAAGTTTACAACTTTCTATATTTTTGATACAAACAGAAGAAATCAGATATATGAAACAAAATATATGGAGTTATGTAGCAAAGAAAAAAAAAATCATACATATTTTTTATATTAAAATTCCTCATAGTAGCCCCTGTTTGCTTTGTTGACAGTGCTTCAAACCCTTGGTCTTCTCAAGAAATGCCATGACTTATATAAATCAATGCATTACTGCATTACTACTTATATAGATCAAAATGTCCCCGCCTTGTTGCAACCACATGTATAATGTGGTGCATGCAGGCACACAGGCAGACAGTCACCTACACCAGTGTTTCCCAACCTTTTTTGTCTTGTGTACCCCCTGAGCCTTTTTGTCAAACCTCGAGTACCCCCTCACTCATACATGTTGATAATTCTCCAAAAGTAGAACGTGACACAACGGATTATTAAATGAAAATCATTTTATTTCATCTCCTTATTGTGAAAATTTAATTCTCAGACATTTTCTCTCTCTCAAATTTGCGCAAATTAGAATTTAGAAATTCCCCCAAAAATCTCCCCCTGCGCCTAGCAGTGACACTGCCGAGTACCCCCTGCAGTGTGCTCACGTACCCCTAGGGGTACTTGTACCCCTGGTTGGGAAACACTGACCTAGACCAATTAATGAAACATACATAAATATATGGTATAAATGGCACTATTAAAGTTTTGTTGTTCTGCCTGAACTACAAAACAGAACAAGGAACAAGGAAGAATAAAAAAGACCACAGTTACCAATTGAGTATTTTAACTTCGATTAATGAAATGATTCCAGATTTGAACAAAATGCGCCCACAGCTGTCAATACAAACAAGTTTAATTTTCATGGCTGCATTAATGTTGCTGAAATAGGCCTAATGGATGAAAGTTCTGGCCTGTGTTAAGACAGAGCCTCTTCTTAAACTTCACTTTTAAAGCTGTGCCAGGATGCTGCAATTAGCACAGTTGTTAATGCGATGTTCCTGCTATACTCATAGGATTCTCTGACAGCCACATGCTCACAACAGAACATAAATGCAGAGGTAGTAAAGCCTTGTAGTAGCTGTTCATTTTATTATTCACTATGTTCAATCAGCTCTGTTTCTGTGGGAGAGCCTTGTGTTTATAGAGGACAGCCTTTCATGTAGATGTCCCATGGGGGAGTGTACCGGCTGGTGAGAGCAAGGCAGGGACACAGGAGGGCAACAGTGGAAAAAAACACTGCACACGCACACTTACTTAAATTACATATTCAGCAACATATAAGTGATAAGATAAAGAAATATTTATGATATACAGATGTATGATTGGACAGTGGCAACATGAAGATGCATTACATATTTTTTTCTGAGAGATGGTCCATCACCCGTTTGTCTCATAGACTGTATATACGATGTAGCTAATCCACTAAAGCACTTTGAGTGCCTTGAAGGTGGAACAGCACTATATAAATATGTGAACACAAGCCGCTGTGTTCCAAATAGGAAGAGAGCATGGGGTTGCTTCTGGCTCACAGCTCTCTGTAACCACTGCAGTGAGCCTCCTCATTTTGGTGTTAAGATTTTCATATTAACCTGCCCTACGTGATCCCGGTGTTTTTATTTTGCTATTTAGTCCGTAAATAAATTCCTATTCCTTATATGTAACTCGGCTCCAAATTCACTCCTATAACTACTAGCCTCAAGAGCATCATTTGAGTCAAAGGCTTTGGGTGACGTCACACTTCCTTCTTTATACAATCTATGGTTTGTCTCTATATTTCGTTGCAATTCTATTTAATATTTCAGACAAAGCAATAACATTTAAATGGAAATATGATGTTTTTAGTAGATTGTTGTCTATTCACCACAGCGGAGAGTGACACATGTTGAATTAGCAGCATTACTGTTTGAAATATGGCATTAAAACATAGAGTAGATGCTTTGTAAGACAACATAATAACAAGGTTGAAAAAACAAGTACAATTCATGCGAATGAGTGTGCCCTGCGTTGTTGTTGTTGTTGTTAAACTGTAATGTTTTCCGTTTGACATATTTGACCGGCAGTGCTCTCACCCTGAGGTCATAGAGGGTCAGGGTCAAAGAAATGTACATAAATTACTGGATGCTGGAATCCCTTTGTGGACTCCATCTGTCTTTAGAATGAGAATTTAAAATACTTAGTGTCATTCACATTGACCGAGTAAATATTTCTTATGCGTAGGCAATTGACAGCGTATGGCTGCAGGGAAATGCTGGATTTGACAAGACATCTACAACTAGATTATTATCATGTTAAAAGATAAGAAAAGAAAACACAAAGCAACGAATACAAACTGTATATACTGTCAAATGTCATGTTTTCTATTTCAGTGTTGGGCAAGTTGTTTCAAAACTGTAATGCATTATTTACTCCTTGTTACTGTCATTTAAAAGTAATGCATATTTGTCATGTGTATATGTATTTAAAATAAGGCATTACACTACGATTGCATCAGTTTTAAGTCACTCTCATCAAAATAACGGGAAATATGGATTTGGCTAAATGTAGCTCCTGACGCTCAATTAGCTCATCACACATCCAGTGGAAGGTGATGTATTGACTGAGCTACACTTATGGTTAAAAACAGTAGAATATAATATCCACAGTGATGGCTTATAGCACAGTATATGGAACAATCATAAGACAAAAGGTCAAAGTCTGGCAAATTGTGATAGGAATACTGTAACTTTAGGCCTTAAACGATTTTTAAATGTGTAACAAAAAGCGCACACCACAGACAGGAAGAAAATCTGACACTCCGATCACAAAGACGGCAGCAGGATACGGCTGCGGACCACAGGTTACACAGGTGTGAGCGCGATCACGTTTCCAGTCTACAGAAAAAAACAATCGCTTTGTGACTTAAGTGTTCAAAAGATCAGAGCACTGCACATCTAGTTTAGATCCAAGTGAAAACTGCGCAATTATTATTTATGAAATGTCATGCAATACTTCAGATACCTGATTTTTAAAGCATAAAATATTGGCAATAAAGTACACAGGAAGTAGAGTCACTATCGCGAATCTGCAGCTTCACCTCGATCCGTGAGCTGTATGGATGTAAACAGACACACGTGAGGAACTACTTTCAAACTTTTTACGTTTCAAACTGGAATAATAGCACAGTTTTGTGAACTGGGTGTCATTATTTGTGGAGGACGATTTCTATGGATAATCTGGATGAGATACTGCAGTTTAAATTTACAATTTTATGAGAGGTGAGTAATAAAGTCTTCTCATTTTTTTCACTATATCCCGAGTTTGTATCTTGTACTTCTGTGTCCGTCACTTCTCTGCCCCTGATGCTTCGTTTAATTGGCTGTTGGCATAGCGTTGCTGATGTTTGGTGGTTACGATCTGACAGAGCAGCTCAGAGTCACATTGACACCACACACATGCGCAGCCAAATCGCAGCCAAAATCGGGCAAATTCTCCTGTAGTGTGTGGCGGCCTTTAGTCTTGCTTATCTTGCCATCATTGCTGCTTGTCGCAACAGGGATCTTGCTGATAATTTTTCGAAAAGCTGGCAATTCCACTGTTGAAAGCGGTGGCATATCTTAAACAACTTACACCGCCACGAGTCTCCAAATCTCTTGAGGCTGAAGAATCTCAGAGCGGGAGAACGTTCATTTTGGCTGCTTTGTGGTTTTATCACCACTCTCATCCTCCGCTTGCTTCTTTGCTAACTTCATGTGACTATGGCATTAGCACCTCTGTAAATGTTTAGCTAAATTACTGGTGCTATTTCAGGAAGCGGACAGTTCTTTAGGTTTAGCACACAAAGTGCATTTGATTACGATGTTCTTCATATCCAGGTGCCACAGTGGGGCACCAGTCGCAAAAATTGTTGTTGTGTCCTTAGGCAAGACACTTCACCCACATTGCCTAGTATGAAAGTGGTGTGTGCATGAGTCTTATTATGATTATGATTATGATTATTATTATTTGTATTATTATATCCTTATTTTTCACAAACTTAAAGTAATGAGCGTATGCCCATCTGGAGAATGCGCTATCCGACGTTAGATTATCTGCAGGTTCATTCATCTCTTTCTTCTGTCTGACCAGCCTAAAGGAAAAGGAAATGAAACACTTTGCGGGGATGGTTCATCGCTGCTGATATCACGGTGATTTTAGCGAATTTGTATGAAGAAAAACAAAAAATCCACCACCAATCCAGGTTAAAAATGCACTGTAACAATACTGACATTTGTACAAAGTAAAATATTATTATGATTTCTTTTTTCTGTAATGCCTTACATTACTGCGTTACAACAAAAAGCAATGCATTACAGTAATTTTACTTCTGTAACGTGTTACTCCCAACACTGTTCTAGTTTGCAAATACCTGAATATTTCTGTCAAAACCAGACTGCTCATCTTCTTATATGCAGAACAAAGATGATTATGAGATCAAATATTTTAGGAAATCAATGAATACATTTTAGAACATATTTAACTCATGACAAGTATAACTGTAGAAATTGTTTTAAATTTGAAAATAAGTCACTTTGACTCCAATTTTAAGTAGAAATGTCCACTAACCTAGCGATCCTTTGGGGCATGGCCGGTCCACAGTCTCCCCTCTCACAGTAGCGGGCCACTGGACACCACGCACCATCTTGGGCTCGCAGAGGTACATTTCTGGGCCCTGAGGAGGACGGGAGGGGCGGCGGGTGACTGGAACTGTGGCTGTGATTGGTCGCAAGTCGGGGTGCTTGTTGATGGATCCGATTGGTCGAGAAGTCGGAGCAATGGGGCGGGCTGTGGAGGGGCTGGCACTGGAGGAGAAGGGCCTGGCAGGCAGAGTTGTGGTCACTTGGGTGGTAGTCAAAGGACCTAAGATAACATAAAACATGGATGTTATTAGTCAAAATACTAAAATTTGATCTCAGTATCTAGGAAAAGGCTAGATAGTACAGAGGACCAAATATGACATAATTAGAAATAAATAAATACAAGAATAAATGTTGGAAAGTATTAAATTAAATGGATGAATAAAAATATAAATGTGTAAATAAATGCTTTTACACATTAATGCATACATTCTGGAGATTAAAAAAGTGTTTGTATTAATTTATTCATTTTTCCTTGTATTTATTTGTACATTTAATAATTTTTGAATATATTTATTTTCACAATTATTTATTTCTCCATTTTTTATTATTGCTACTTCTCCCTGATCCCTGATATATTGCTTAAAAAAACACACACACACACTTAGCCAGTCGACAGACAACACATAAACGTAGAGCTCCAAGCGATACCTATTGTGGGTTAGCATTTTACTGAGAGACTTTAGAAGTTTTAAACACACTATTATCTTTGACCAGAAGAACAGTAAGTGTAGTTGCTGAAATCACAGTAGTCTGCTCAACGCACAGCAAAACCGGAAGAAACTAACAAGCCTGAGATGCCTTCAGTTAGAGCAAAGATGGCGGTTCAGCCCCCAACATTAAACAATAATGTCAGCAGTCTACTTGCTCTCCTGCAGAGACAAAAACCTCCTAAGAAGACATAACCAAAGCTAACGTAATCCTGCAGCGGAAACAAAACCAGCAAAGAATACAAAAGTTATGCACAAAGTTAAAGAAGGGCAAACAGAAGAGTCAGGACAAGTTTAAACTTCCAGAACATGGAAGGAAGAGCACATTTTAGGGATGCATATTTTCAAGGGATTTTCAAGGCTTCCTTCTGAGTTGATGGAAAGTGATTGTGATATGGATGATTTTATGGACAGTTATTTGGCTCCGTCAATCAACCCTGAGAAAAAAAAAGAAATTCCAGAGTCCACAGATGATGTCAACTGTGTTACATCTACCCCAAATGATCTCCATGGCACAAAGATGAAAGGACAGAAATCTCCTGAATTGACAGAACTTCCTTCAGCTCCTCTGAAACCTGAGATAAGTGAAGCTGAACTCCAGAATTGCTAAAGGAATCTCTTTCTGCATCTCTGGGACTTAAGGTAAGTAAGGATGAAAAACCTTCAGCCAAAGACACCAGTATAATAGGTGAAGTTGAGATGGTCAGCATAGAAACTGAAGTCACTGAAAAAGTGGCTGCAGGTAGAGGTAAGATCGGGCCTAAAAAATCCAGCCCGACCCGACTCGGCCCGCGGGTATTAAAGCCCGACCCGGCCCGAGCCCGACCAATTAACTTGATTTGCAGGCCCGAGCCCGAAGCAAACCCGAAATTTCATATTTTATTTGTGAGGGGCGTTTTTTTGAAACAAATGATAATATAGATGTTTGACGATCATCAATTTTGCTAGTACAGCTGTTTAAATGCCTGCTCAGCGTCGAATGTTCCCCCTAATGTTTTATGTGTCTGAGCAAACACACTAACTCCCTGAGCGCTCCTTGGAACCCTGTGCGCGACATCCGGCATTCCCCCCCCCCTCCCCCCCGCTACACGCGGAAAGAGCTGCGCGTGCTCGCGGCTTGCGCGTGCTCGTGGCTTACACCGGTAGAAGTTTAATACGAGACACATACTTTTGTTTCTGAATACTGGACGATTCCCCCGTATTCAGATGACCCCGCGGCTGAAAAAAAAAGCGGAACTCTTTCATCCCTGCGCTGCATAGGTTTTCTTGTGCGCTGAGAATGTGTGAGCAGTGCGCAACTGCACAGGCGCGCAGAGGGAACACAGGCGAGGTGCCAGTCTTTTTGCTCTCGTATGAAAGCAAAGCGCCACATTGACTACATTCAGCGAAGCCAACGCAAGTTTCTGTAGCATTTTCAACAATCAATTTGAAGCTTTTCCACACCTCACTCTTACCGGTGCGTGTTTGTCTTTTCAGTCCTGTCTTTAGTTTATCCTTAACTTCTTGCTCCTCCATATTGGGGATACCAGGTCAAAATAGATGCGGACTTGCGGAGGGGAAGATTATTAAGAGCGGCTCCTGTTTAATAGTTAAATAGCAATTACCTTACAGCGCCTTCTCTGTTTTATCCAAATTATTTATTTTAAAACAAGTATTCCTTAGTTTAGTATCCACACATCGTTTTATTATACATTTTTATAAACATATATTTATTTTAAAAAAAAGTCAGCGAGAGAGAAGCCCGGCCCGAGCCCGAGCCCGACCCGAAGCAATGATTGACATTTTAGGCCCGAACCCGACCCGAAATTCGGGTCGGGTTAGGTCGGGCTCGGGCTTAAGATCTTACCTCTAGCTGCAGGGAGGTTGATGCACCATGAAACAGATGAGTGTCAAATTAAACAGGGAAACCTGAAGGGCCAGGCCAAAGACGCCAGTATAATAGCTGAAGTTGAGATGGTCACTAAAATTATAGTTGCTCCAAATAACCATGGAGTGATCACATACATACTGAAAGAGCCTTCAATTGTGATCAAGAAGGAAGATCAATCAGCAAAGTCCCCAAAAGAGGTTTCATTTGATTTCAACTGCCTTACACCTGCCCAAAAGAATCTCCATAGCAACATCATATCAGAGGAGGCAGATAGTGCAGCGATCACTGAATAAAATGTGGCTGAATTGGTAACCTGGGAAATCCCAGGCTGCTTTCGTTCGTTCCGATCTGAAAAACAGCCTGGCAACTATGGCAAGCGAGCTCTCCCGATTCTGGGAGCCAATCAGAGAGCGGGGAGGGGTGGCAAGACGGTACTATGTGACAAACGGAAGCTTGTAGTTTGAACTGACAACTGACATGATTGGCTATGGGCTACGTATACACCAAATGATAGACATTTGTAAGGCCAAATAAACAGCCGTTGGCGATCGTAAACCACACCTCCGCTACGAGATATTTCAAAGGTGGATCCCAGACCATATCTCACTGGTGATATGGTCAGGTGTAAACCAGGCAACTGAATTGGTAGAGTTTCCTCTAGTTTCTCTGAAACTAAAAGAGATAAGCAATACTCAACATCAGGACATGGAGCAACCTCCAGAGTTAAAAGAGGAACCAAGGTTAAAAGAGGAATCTCATTAGTAATACTGATGATGCCTCTCCACCAGTTGGTGCACCACTGCCACCTAAAACAAAAAGCAAATTCAAAACAGACAAACATTAAAAGGAAAAGGGAAAAGGGAAAAAGAAGCCATCTGTATTCAGGTCTAGTGGTAGGGCTTCTACCAAAGGTGACTGTGTAACACCTTATAGACGCACAACATTCAGTCAACAGGTGTTACCAGTCAAGGGTACAGAAATCTGGAACAACATCCCAGCTGCAATAAGAGACTCTACCACATTCAGTACATTTCAAACCAATCTAAAAAGATGGCTTAAGAGAAATCAGATCTGTGATCACTAATGTTATGCTTCTATGTAAATGTCAGTGTTGTATGTCATGATTGTGTCTTATTGTGCTGTTTCTATCATGTTTGCCCTATGAATTGTCATTGACAGTTTGTCTATTGTGTGAAGTTTCTTATGTTACTTCTATCTGTCTGACCTGCAAGGGACTACAGATGTAAAGTACCTTTGAGCTAATTCTGGCGTATTTACAAGTATACTGTATGTTCATGAATATGCATTGTCCCTTTTAAATAAAATAAAAAATAAGAAAAAAGAAATCTAAAAATGTATCTGAAGTTAAGATGGTCACTAATATCATAGATCCTCCACATGATCTAATTGACAACGTACATACCAAGGAGCCTAATGTTGTAACCAAAGAAATCACCAGAGTCCACAGATAATATCCCAGATGATGGAAGGAAGAAGAGGAGAAGCACATTTCTGAGACACATATTTTTAAAGGATTTTCCCAATCTTCCTCGCAGTTTCAAGAGCGCAAGAGCAAGAGCGATGGTGATATTGATGCTGTTTTGGATAAATATTTGAACCCGCTCCCAAAGCCTGAGAAAAAAAAGAAAAAGAAGAAGAACAAATCTCTGGCTTACATGTTTAAATACTAAAGCCCATCATGACACCACTTGACCAGGACCAGCACCATTTTGAGAGCTTTTGGTTATTGAAAACGTAGAACATCAATGTTTTCAATAAAATGTCTTATTTTGGCAATGGTCCTATCACCAAAACCTAACCTGTTCTAACAGATGATTTGTTTCAGACTATCACTTTCAGACATTCAGAGTTTCAGAGTTTCAGACTTTTAGACTTTCACATTTTCAGACAGAAAGTCTAAGAATTGACTTGACAGCAAGATGACGTCCAACCAGAAACATTTAGAGATCTTCAAGATTCCAAGTCTGAAGAGATTGAAGGAGCTCTGGAGATGGATGTGCAGAAGAGAGATGAAAAACAACTTCACCAACTGTGAAGGAGGAGAGTCCAGAAGATCTAGGACTGTGGTACTTTTTTTTTTTTTTTTTTTACAAACCTCACAATAAAAGTCAAATAAACAGTTCTTTAGCATATAACTGTTCTGGCTGTTCATTTAATTTTTCAACATGAGGAAGGAACAATATACTCTTGTTCCTTATGTTTTGTTTAAAGATCCCATGACATGGTACTTCTTGATGCTTTTATATGGCTCCTTAATGGTTCCCTAATACTGTAAATGAATCCTTCTTCAAAATCAACACTCAGTGCATGAGAAACAGAGATAAGATGAGAAAGAGTAATTTTTCTCCCTCAGAACAGGTCATAATGGGAGTTGTTGCTTGAATGCAAATGAGGAGAAAAAAGCTGGCCAATAATAGCGGGTGGGGGCGTGGCCAAAGTCTCCGCTCTCGGCTCTGAGCTCTCAGCTGATCCATTTCCTTGTTTTTGCACGGGGGGAGAGATTTCAAGCGTTCCACTGAAAAATAAACACATTTCCACATAAAATAAAATTAAACCACTGCTGTTCAAAGGTCCAGAGGCTCAGATAAAGGACTTCCGAGCCTAGAAACACTCGGACGTGCCTCCAGGCAAATAAAAAAACGCATTTCGCATTGCGTAGCGCATTCACAGTCCAAACTCTATGGGCGGGATATACAGGGATGCTGAGCGGAGACAGAGGGAGGGGCTGGAGCTGCATTTATTTTATTTTTATTTTATTTTATTGATTTATTTGAATGGGACAGCATGTATTAATGAACGACTAGTGCCGTAAATACACCGGATTTAGCTAGGAGCTAATTTCCATCCGTAGTCCCATTGGAAGGGGTAAAACAGGATACAGTAAAAGGGCAGAACATGCAGTGACAGACAATAATAAAAACACAGTCTAGATTAAGACAATACAACAAACATTATACACATGGTTGGACAAGACATAAAACAAATCTGTACAATCACTTAAAATGCCATGAGGTAGTTCTAATACTAAGGTGCTTTTAGTTAAAGTGCCTATGATAGCCGATCTGACGTCAATAAGGTGCCTTGTCCGAACTCGCCCGTTTGAACACTGGTTTTGTGTAACGCAGAAAAGGACCGCAAATGCTCAGTTTAGACATTTCGCAACTTTTAGCCATGGGGGGGGGGGGCTAAACAGGGTAGGGGAGCTCACATTAACATTCAAAAACCTCAGAAAGTGAAAATTTCATGCCATGGGACCTTTAATAATAATAAGCTTTTTTTTTCCAATACCATGACTGTCTACCTACTTACTTGAAAAAACCCACACGTTCATATTTGCTGTCCATGAAATACCGATTCCAATACCACAATGATAATGAAAACCACTCTGTGTTAGACAATAGAATAATATTTTCAACACAAATTAATAGTACTTTCTTGAATATTTGTACGTGGTCTTATACTTCTGATACAGATCAACAGCGTTCTAAAAGGGTTCAGAAAAGGTCCAATTTTGTCATGATCATTTTTATATCGACTCAATGTTCAATATATGAAAGTTGGAACAATACTTTTGGGGTCAATATTTAACAACATTTTACTTGCACTACTGGGACTTTATATGATGTGATTTAAACCATAAAAGGTTGAATACATAACTTCTATTTACTCTGCTATTTATTTATTGTACAAAACCCAAAGCAGATTTAAACCACAAAACTATTATATTATAATACTTTTGTGGTTTAAATCTGCTTTGGGTTATTGTGTCAATGGTATAAATTAGTTTCAATGTTGTCATTATCCAGACTAGTTTCGACACTAGTTTTATATCAATTATTATCTGAGTTTTGATACTTCTGGCCCTAGAAGTTGTAGATGAGACACTGAAGGTAACATTTTAAAAGACACAGGGGGATCATATGAGGATGTGAAGGATTTGTTGTAGTGGATTTAAACAATGCAGAGAGCCTAAAAGAGCAGAAGAAGTGGAAGGACAGACAGAGCCATACGGATTTAAAGCATCTCGCAGAAGTCCAAGTTCAAAAGTGAGCCCTGGCAATAATTGGGGTGACAAACACTTTCTGTCGCTTCAAAGCTCCGTTCTCAAGAGGAAGGAGGAGACACGAGGAAGAAAAAACGAGAAGAAGAGGAAGCATCATCACACAAGTCAGAGCCGAGTAAATAATTGATCAAATGTAGCACACAAGTCAGCATCAGTAACAACCGAAACCTAATGCCGAGATAAAAGAGCTCTTTGCAAACTACAAAATCCTTCTGATCAAACACACTGGTTCTATTCCCCCTCACACTCTCTCTCTAACCCTTTCACACACTGCTGTACATGCGAACCCTCTGTCCTATTCATAGACATGACAAATTACACAGAAATATTCTTATTTCATCCTAATCTTTGATTTTGCAATGCCTCTTTTGGCCTACATGACAAAGACAAGCTGATTTGAAGTTTCTGGTCTCGCAATTGAAAGAATTAGAGAGCGTAAAATACAATTAATAACAGTTGTGAGAAATGTGTGAAATATAAATAGCAAATTATTTTCCTCCCATACAGTAGCCCATTAGTAGCCCATCAAATATGACAAGGGTTCAAGTCAGATTCCCTTACTGTCAACAAGACTTGGAAACAACAGAACAAGCACACTGCCAATGCTGGAGTGGACTTAGAGGAGGGTCCACCATCTGCTTGAATCCATGAAAATGTTATTGCTTTGTCTAGAATGTTCCAGAGTAAAGATTAAATCTATCACAAGGGAGACAAGCAGGTTATAGCACTATGCTGCATTACAATCCAAATCTGTCACCCCTATTCACAGAAGGAATTGTAACACCCATAATTTATAAATACTAGATGATGTTTAAAGTCATACTATGGAACATTCCCGGCAAAGTAATAAGATTCAAGATTGTTTATTTGCCTTATGCAGGATCAACACAAGGTCAACAATGCAATGAAATGCTTAGGATCAGAAGAACCCGTTGACTCGCTAAGATAGTTGAGAAGTACTAATAGCATGAAATAAAAATACAAGGAAAAAAAAGTAAACAATATAGTTAAAAAAATATATAAAATAAAATAAAAAGGTACAGGTAGGATTAAATAAGGTGTAAGTGGAGTATTTCACAGGTGGTAATACTGCTCAAAAGAATTTCATATTGCACATAATATAATATAAGTATGTAAGTATTGCACGTGGGTTATTGCACAGGTTATTGCACAGGTAAGAGTAGCATTTACAGTGAGGTAGTGACATACATGATACATTCATATAGAGCAGCAGCAGTAAACATTACGCATTACGAAAGTAGTTTAATACAGTATTATTGAGAGTTCAAATACTTCAATACTTATACTATACTACATATTATTATTATAATTATTTCTTTCAATTTTAATTATAAAATAAAATAATTTTAAATGTATTTAGTACGGTAAATAATCAGATAAATTTCCCACCATCACATAGAAAAATAACTCATTTATAAACAACACAAACAACCCAAAATTAAACAGTACAGATAATACATATTTTGGTATTTTTGAAAAGATGTTTTAGTTTGCAGGCTTTATTAGACGTGACAGTAATCTTAAAATAAGGAATGAAGATTAGAGAGAGACATTAAACAAGCAAACGAGCTCAAAAACAAACCCCTCAACCCAAGTACAGTACAGAATTTTGCCATATAGATACATACTACATAATTAGCATTTTTCCCTACATAAAAATAACGTGCTTTTGTGTCACCGTCAGAATTTAGCACTGCCCTGAAGCCCTGACCCTCTCCCGTGTTCTTACCTGTGGTGGGGTCTGGGGGTCCGAACTCCAGGGGGTATCTCAGCACATTGTAGTTGTTCCACACGTAGAGCTGGTTGTCTCTCGGGTTGTAGTCCACAGAGGAGATGTACTGGTAGGGGTTTGGGAAGGGGATGCTAACTGGCTCCTCACGGTTTCGGTTGGTGTTGTAGGCATACAGAATGAGATCTCCGCCGGCCTCGCTGTCGTCGTCCTGGTACACCGAGCGGACTGCATAAAGAACGCCGCACGCCATAAAAGCATTGGACGCCATTCTCTTATCAAAGCTCGTCTCCCAGGTGCCCTCAAAACGTAAGGTGTAAGGATTGACCTGTTGGAAAAAAAACAATTTGGAAATGTTATAGCAGTGGTTAGGGGAACAATGGCAAAGTTTTAAAATTTCAGTGTTAGGTTACTCTACAGTTGATCAATGAAAATAAAACAAAAAACTACTACTTCTAAAAGTACTGACTGGCATAATGAAAGATTACATATATTCAAATTAGGGTGGGGAAGTATTTTTTCATATTTTTTTCCCTCAAATTGATCAGTTACAATTTGGTTCAGTATTATTTTGTCCTATAACAAAAAATAAAACTGGCTTTAAATATAAATTCCCAGAACATAAACAATACGCTTTTAATTTGTACCACTGAAGACAAAATAGCCCAGTTTCTTCCTGCAAAGTTTGAACACTGCTCCAAACTACACACTTAACTGAGAGAATTGGCAGTGGAACTCTCGATTAAAATTACCCAAGCTGATCATTGACGATTACCGACTTAAAATGCAAATGAGCAGGAATAAAATAAGAGTTGTGCAAAGCAAATTGTTACTAGAGTTAAGGGAAAGAAGTGTTTGTGTTCAAGTAAACTTCATAATTTGCTGTAAACTTTATCTTGGCACAATGATGTAAAGGTTTCATAAGCCAGCAGAAACATATGGACTATATAAAATGTAAAGATGAACATATAAGAGCTGGTAATCACATCAAAAAGTAATTAAGCCCCAGGCTGTGGAGAAGTGATATGTTTCTGCAGCTTTCTAATAAAGTTGCGCACCAAGGCATAAGAGAAAGTCCCATTCTGCAGCGCAGTGAGAACGCCATAGGAAAACTAATGAAATTTCCTGGAAAACAAACAAGTCCTTGATGATGGAAGTGATCACCTTCTTATTTATTACGCACTTCTTCCATTATTCAACACTAGCAAAGCTTATGGGGACTTGATATTTTAGATTGATAGTTAAACTGGAAAAACATTTTTGCTCTAAGGTCAAACATAATAAATATGGCCCTTTTATGGGAACAACATATTAATTTTTACGGTTTATGTGGGAAGATTATGTACTGTACGTCGAGAAATAAAGAAAACAACATGATGGATCATACTTAAAGTTTGGCAAAAAGGTTCTCAGAAGTGACTTTGGCTAAGATAGACCAACAGTACAATGTGTTCACAATCTGTTCTGGAGGGTCCATAAATTATTTATAAACAGAAATGCAGTTTGAGTCCATCTGAAAGCCCGGCTCTCTCAAAAAACACAAATATTTTGGAATATTACTTTAGGATTTGATGGAATTTGGGCAGGACTTAACCTCAGATTATGTTATTATGCCTCTTTTGGATGGACTTCATTTGTGCTGTTTATTCTGTTTATCATATGCCCTCTGCTGACTGGACTGGACTGAGTTATGTTTATAATATATCTCTTTGCCTAATTCTGGGGCCCACCTGGCTGACCACCAGTCTGCCGTTGTTGGACTCAGTGGCATAGATGACCCACAGGCCGTTCTCGTCCACAGCCAGGTCGATGTCAGACTTCCCTCCCCAGCGGTACGGGGACGTGTCGTGATAGTTGGCATTGGTGATGATGGCCTCTCCGCTCTTGATGCGTGTCCGTAGATCGTACTTTACGATGTTCCTCGTCCTCTCTTTGTTGTAAAACACTGCTCCGTCGTACACCACAAAGCCAGTGCCGTCCACTCTGTTGGGCAGCCTGCCACACAAAGAGAACCACATGTTGCTGGCATTTCACGGTAACGCTTAATGTGATTGACACAAACACGCTCAAATATGAGAGCCCAATAAACCCTTTTCAAAATGAACAATATAGTAAACACTAAAGAGATGCTTTGAATAAACAGGCAAATTAAAGCGTTAGTTAAGAGTTCTACACTCACAATTATTATGAAAATTAATTTTGCTGTACAAGGTTAGTCACCATGAAGAAGACATTATTGCTTTGCCTGGAATGTTCAACAATACGGCATTTAACTGATCAATCTCTATGGAGAAAAGCAGGTGATGCCACAAAGCCAAGTTATGCATGCTTTCATAGTATATATATTTTTTGCAATGAAAACACCTGTAATTGATGCAACACAAATAAAATGAATAAAATGCAACACAAACCATTTTATGTCAAAGTGTGGAACATTCCAGGCAAAGCAAAAAATTCTCTATGGAGTCATGCAGGTGGCACCATTAATGTCTTTAATGAGTCTTAGATGTTAATACTTTGATATTTTGCAGATCAAATGTTCTCAAACTTCTAACAAATAAAAAGGTTTCCCACTGGTGCAAATAACAGGTAGGCCTCCATATAGGCCAAAAATATAATATATAAAACATGTACTTAATCTCTTATTCATTTGAACACTATGTTGATACGGTAATTATCGTGGCAGTCCCAGGCATTCCAGTGAAAGAGCTGCTTCGACGCTGTCTGACACATTGCTACAAGATGCTCTCACGGTGAGCTTGCTGACACCACAGTGGGGGTCACTCCAACATCACCATCCATATCCCCATCTCACGCCAATAAATCCATACAGGAGCAGCTGCTGTTTGCTGCCAGTAGGGGGCGCACTCACTTGTAGGTGGTGGTGGCTCTAGTCTGTTTGAAGTCTTCCCATGATGCGTATTCATACAAAACATCGGTTCGGTACGGGGTCCAGGGCATGACGTAGAGGCGGTCCCCGGACTGTAGAGGGTCTTTACACCATGCCCCCGCTTGATGCTCCGCCTCCTGTTGCGAGCTGGCCGCCTGGACCCGCAGCAATGTCCCGGGACAAACGAAAACTGTAGAGGGAGAAGAGACGCACGCAAATGAAAAGATAGCATTGTACGAGGGGAGATGGTGGAGATGGCAGGGGTAAAATTATGAAATGAGTAAAGTCTAAAAACCAGGGAGTAAATTAAAATTATGGGAGATGTAAGGAGATAAAAGTAAGTGGAGTATAGAATAGGGTGAACAGTAAGAGGCGGGGGCGAGTTTTGGTTCGTTATATCAGATTAAAAATGAGCAAACTTATAAAACCTCATTTGTAAAACATCACTGATGTGTTTGGGAAGGGTTTGAACAAGATAAATGAGAGATTTCAGGCTGCCACCAAAGCTTTAGATGTAGCCTCTAATCTAATTCATTTTGGCCTACTTTTGTTTGATTGTGCATTTTCTGTTTCAAAGGCCTGTTCTCTGCCCTCCCTCTCTCTCCCTACGCTCTTCTACTGGGTGGGAAAACAGTAATTGCGCGGCTTGTTTTATTAGGATTTGGCTCTCCGTCAAGAATAATGCCTCAAAGAATCGAGGCATTCTGGGGTAAAGATTTGAAGTTTGGCCCAGCTTCCACTTCATCCGTTGCACACAAGAAGACAACACACGGTGGACAAAACATAACAAAGGACACATCAAAAATCTGCATATCGGCCATGATTTTAAGAGGGTGGTCTCGTTTTGGCTCGTGACACAACCATTACCTGCTGGTCACCTCATGATGGCATGCATCTCTGAACTAATTGGACACAGTGGGGCTTTTGGTTGCAGATGACAGAAGGAGGCATTAGAAAACACTGGCCCCAAAGCACGCACATATACATCCACTGTCACTGTTAAGAGCGATGCATCAGTCTGGGCTCCAGTTCTATTGAATATTACATGAGGTCTGGTGCGGGAGGTGAATCATAATAGCAAGATAGAGTAGTTACTTGAATCCAGCGCTCTCCTTTCTGCTGCTGTGCTGTTTTTTTATAGTGTTTGGTGATCTGTGGTGCTACTGGGCCACTTAGGAATTAGCCTGTTCTGACTGAGGAGGTGCGACAGGGATTGGGACTTAGAGCCAAAGCGGAATCTAATCAAGGCGAGGCATAAACAAACACTCAAAAGGCAGAGTTCTCACAGGGGGGAGGCTTGTCATGCTCCATTGTCGAACCAAAATGTTTGAAAAAAGAGGCGCCCGAGGTACTTGCTTTGCTGCAGTCGGGATGTGGGTGAAGTAAAAATGTGCAGAAGCTAAAAGTAATTGGAGAAAGGAGAACTCATGGCGCAATACTGTCCATGTCACGGTTGTTAATACAGTTGTGTCTGGGGCCATATCTATAAATGCACATGTTTAGTGCTCAGTCACTGACTCAATCACAATTATACAAAATCTTATATTATTGCTCCTGTTGTCTAAATCTAATAAATTGTACGTATATCCAATTATATAATAGGCAGTAATCTATCTGGCAAAAAAAAGATACACTGCTGCCAGACCTTCAAGGGTAAATGCTCATAAAAATGTATCATCAGATATCATTTAATCCTGTTTAATGGATTTTTACTGATATTTTGCTGAAAAAGCTGCTTTGTTGTTTTGCTAGCTAGTTTTGCAAACTAAAATACAAGCATAGACTGTATAAAGAAGTGGACTAAGGGAGTGTGATGTCACCAATAGCGTTTGGCTCCAGTCAAATGAAGCTCATGAGGCTAGCAGTTATAGGAGCAAATTTGGAGCCGATTTCCATATTAGAAATGTATTTATGGACAAAAGAGCAAAATGAAAACACCAGGATCATGAAGAGTGGGTCAATAGGAACATTTTAAGACCAAAATGAGGGTCACAGCAGCAGTTACTGAAAGAGAGGTGACGATTTTTCAATATAACGTCAATTGGAGCCAAAGTCAATGGAGCCACAAGCGTGCCCATGCTCACTTCTTATTTGGAACATAGCAGCTACCGGGTTTGCTATGTCCATTTATAAATACAGTCTACAAGTGCATTGCTGCAATACTAGGTGGTATTTCAAATTCTATGCAGGCTGAACTTCCAACCAAGAGTACAATGCTACAGTAAATAGAGACACAAACAGCATGTGGTAAACAATAAAGCCACTCGAAATCCAGGTGACCTATAAATCTGCTCTCAAGGTACAATAAAGAACACTAACAACAATGTCGAACAATGTTTGTTGTTAGCCATTACAAAGAGATTACATTATAGAGCTAGGGGTCCAAAAAGATAATACACCACAATTAACTAGCACATTGTTACCTGCAATACATAGAAATGTGCTCAGGATGCAGCAGGCCTATTTATATGAATCCTTATGCCTATCTAATTTGGGATCTCATTTCTGCTGTTCCATTAGCACAGACAACCATAGCAATTGTAAAGCTGCTGTGTTGCCCTCATTTTAGCTTAAACACTGCACTAAAATTAGGTGCTCATATAGGGCAGCATCTGTAGAAAAGAAGATATGATCCACTGCAACAGAAATATAACACCTCCAAAATAACAGAGCTGTCTGCAAGTGAGGCTCCCGCAATGTCCTCCCAAAAAGCCATCTGACTCTGTTCATTACCGTCCTAACCTAGCAGCGCTGGATTAAATTGGTATCAGTGTGTTCTCTTTTGGGCTCATCATGACAATAACACCACATTGCTGCTATACTAGTTTATCCCAATCTCATCTCTCGGTGATCCTCACCTCTGCAGTCTTTGCCCTATCCATGGATGCCTCATTGTAAAGAAGAAACCCCGGGTGGGCCAGAGGTCATAGGGCTCTCCAGCGCCCCCCAGCAGTGCGTACAGGACACACACACACAAGCTCCATGGCCTGCACACCTAGCCAGAGGGGCTTCATTAACTCCAACCTGCCCTGGCTGCTTTGGTGTGCCTCCTGTTTACAGCCTCTCCTCCTCAGGGTCTCTCTCACTGTGAAGGGTGATTGTAACAGTGGGAAGTCTGAGCCGCTAAACCCTGAGAGCAAAGTCTACACTACAAGAGGCTATTATGGCTGCAGTATGAATGAGGTATTAGGCATTATGCATTAGACGTAAATCTTAAGATTAGGCATTATCCTAGGCTGGCGAGAGCAGGTTAGCAGGCGTAAGAGCCATCTGGGATTATATGTGATAGTTGGATTAATAGATTAATTCTGGTTTAGGTGCAGATGGAAACCTTGTGCCATCACAATGAGCCTACAGTGAAGTCACAGACACTTCCTTATGCTACAAACTAGCCAGATGGCTAATGAAACTTACCTTATCAGGGATTAAAGGCTGGGCTCTAGCTATTATACGCTAGTAGGGCAATTACTGTCACACAGACAGGAAAAGGCCCAGTAATAATTTACTATTTATATCCATAATCCCTTATGCTGGCAGAGGTCAGCTGTTATTTGTCAATATGAGTCTCATAAAGTGGTGTGCATGCCACAACTTTGAGGAAATGACAGCAAATATCTCCCATTAGTGTCCGGGGGCAGTTTGTGATCGACTGGTGATGCAATTAAAAGTGAGAGCTGACAGCTTTGGGCTAAATTTAGCCCTTTCATTCAGATGTCCAGAGCGATCCACAATGTTTTTATGTTTGATATGACAGTGTCCTGGTGCTGGTTAATATAGGACTTTGATGATCTAACAGGCCCTGCCAAAGCCTGGCAGCTGCACTGAAGAGCCCAGTGATGGTGTCTGCTTTTGTTTGTGAATACATGGATCTGAGTGCTGAGCTGGCCCTGGGCCTCTGTCCGCGGGCATAGGCTGCACACAGGAGCCACTGCTGGGAGCATGCTGCTATAATTGAATCCCACACCTGTCACTGGCAGGTGCAGCTAACAGGCAGCAGGGGGCACACTGGAGCATGGACTAGAGCTGTGCTCAGACTTAATAGGCTGAAGGTAATGTACTGTTTATCTATAAGCCCGCGATTGTCTGAAGGCATCTCTGACTGCATAATGTATAATGTATGTGGAGACTGCAGAAGCATGGAGCATGTGCAGGGCCAGTGCTGTGTGGAGAGAGAGGAGAGGAGCAGTGGAGTAGAGAGAGTAAATAGGTTATTTCCTGTGAAATGAGAATTAGAAGCGAGTTAATCTGCTGCAGTGATGGAGCAGACGAGACGAGGAGGTCCCATTGTGTGGCGGCTTCCTTTCAAAAGTCATGGAGTAAAGAATAACAATAACAGACATACAGCACACAGACAAAGCACACAGACAGTGAGCAGACAGTGGAAGAGGCAGGTGTCACACCTTTATCAGCCCAAACATTCACCCCAGAGAGCCTCATTCAGCAGACCCAACGCACACAGGTGATACTGTGTGAAAGAAGTGTCTTATCTGCAGAGGACACTGAGTGACAGGGCTATGCTGGGACAGAGCTCAGACACTGAGCACTGACACAAGACTCCTGTTTACTGTTAGCTTACCAACTGTGGTGAATACAAATAAAGCTTATGTTCTACTTAATATGTCTTATAAAGGTGCAATCTATTATTAACTTCTTGGATATAGTAGGAGATGTATTTACCTTGGTGACATGTTTTGGCTGCAAGCTGCAAACCAACTTCAAAACTGTCACCAGTGTTGCTGGTGACTTGTCATATATCTGCTAGGTAAACACATCTCCTACTATACTATCTTTAAAAAGAACCCAAGAAGTTAATGTACAAAAGAAAACAAAATGAATGTTTTTGGAAAGGTGCAATGTGTAACTTTTTTGGTGACATTTGCTTGTCTCCATCGAGATGTTATTGTTTTGCCACCGAGGTGAGAATTTTGCGCATTAAAAAAACAGAGTAAATAAATGCACAATAGATTAATTTAATGCAATACTGTGAAACATTCCAGGCATAACAACAGCTACAGATAGAGGATATTCCACCAGAGAAGTTTTATAGTGCACCATTATGTAAAATCACTGACCAATTTATTTGTCAATAACTGGAATTTAAAAAGGTAATATCAATCCCTTCGTTAAGTGAGAGTTCATAGCTAGCATAAATAAGAGAAAACTGATTACAATGTTTTGCAAGATTATAGAATTAAAGGGCCCATAGTACACTACTGATCTATGTTATAATTGTGTTTCCTCAACATAAGCATACCTGGAGTTATGTTTGGCTTCATTCATGTTTCATTTGTTTCATTCATTCATGTTTAACACACAAAGTGGAACAGAGTATTCTGAGCTTTGGAGATGGATTAATAATAAAGGTTAACTCAAACATGTGTAAATAAAATAAAGCGTAAATCCATGTTGGTGATGAGGTAAAAGCATCATAACACAGATCAGAAAATACAATAATATGGATAAGGATATATACTGTATATATAAAGAAGCAAGAATGGATGCTTTCTTATTTTTTTGCAGGTTCGTCACGGTGTTAGTTATTGAGCTAGTGAAAAGATAACACCTGGATTGATTTATACATAAACTAATACATATAAAATTGTGTATTGTAAATGACACATTTGTAGTGCCTGCAGTTTGCCTTCGTAGGGCAGTATATCCTCCCTCTCCGCCTCCCAGTCTAAATAGGCCCTTTTATAGGTGTAGTCTCTCTATAAAGGTCCTGGAAACGTGCTCGCAATGATTTATATTCATGCCCATCCTCTTGCACGCTCACCTTTCTGTTCCTCTCCTCTAACAATGCAATGACTCCTGCATGTACAGTCAATCCCCACACTATTACCTCTCCTCCTCACTGAATAGGCCTGTCTCCGCCTCGGCCCTGGTCATGTGACTTTGCTGGTGTGTGGTGGGTCATTCCTAATGAGCTGCCTGACTCATCGTCTCTATAGCGACCGTGTGCCTCCTCCCATCTCGTACTATTCCCAACCTGCTTCTCCACTCTCTGTTTTCTTGTCACATACACCAGCGGCCCCTCACTCGTTCCTAAATCACGCTTATAGGGAGGTGCCTGTGTGACGGATTGGGCTGTCCTCAATTGCACCCAGCAATGGGCGCCTTTGAAAATTACTAGGTGTTTGTAAAGTCTAAGAATCTGTCTTTTTTTTCCTCTTTCAGCAAACAGGCAGGAGATGATGGAAATTTGCTGGGTACTTGTTTAGTCCTGGCAGCAGTGGTAAAACATCAGTAATGACACAGGGAGAGTATTCAGCTGGACTTGTAAAGTAAGGATGTTAGAGGGGACAAAATGAATAATAAAAAGTGTACACAGACTTCACTTCACAAATGCAGTGAGGAATGAGCGTTTTACTAATGGCGGTCAGTTAATTATGTCATTAACATAAACTATACAAGTAGTGAAGTGTGTATTCAAAAAGAAAGATGTTTAAAGGTCCCATGGCATGGCATTTTGAGCGTTAATGTGAGCTCCCCTACCCTGTTTAGGGCCCCCCCCCATGGCTAAAAGTTGCGAAATGTCTAAACTGAGCATTTGCGGTCCTTTTCTGCGTTACAAAAAAACAGTGTTCAAACGGGCGAGTTCGGACAAGGCACCTTATTGACGTCAGATCGGCAAATGCAGCTCCAGCCCCTCCCTCTGTCTCCGCTCAGCGTCCCTGTATATCCCGCCCATAGAGTTTGGACTGTGAATGCGCTACGCAATGCGAAATGCGTTTTTATTTGCCTGGAGGCACGTCCGAGTGTTTCTAGGCTCGCAAGTCCCTTACCCGACCCTCTGGACCTCTGAAATACCAGTGGTTTAATTTTATTTTCTGTGTAAATATGCTTTTTTCATTGCAAAGTCTCTCATCTGTCTTCGCGTATAAAACACGGAAGAGAGGAGACAGCGGTGCCGAGCTGTGCTTCGAGTGGGGGAAACCCGCCTTCCCCCGCTCCTTAGCCAATCTCTCTGTCCTTCTCATATGCACTGAAGCAGCAACACTCAGAATAAAGCATTTTAGACACATATCTAGCCTCATGAAGACTGTCAGAGTCATATCTCATGCAGTGAGTGTTGATTTTGAAGAAGGATTCATTTACAGTAATAGGGAACCACTAAGGAGCCATATAAAAGCATCAAGAAGTACCATGTCATGGGACCTTTAAAGGTGCACTATGTAACTTTTCTGTTGGAGGTACTTGTTTCCATGGAAATATAGCTGCTTTGTTTGGAATGTTCCACAGTATGGCATTAAACTTGTATACCTGCAAGGAGATGAGAAGATGATGCCAAGTTACAGGTCAGATCTTTGGAGAGGCAATAAGAGTGGATGTTTTTCAAGGTACTTTTTTCAGCAGTAAAAATATCTATGGCCGTAAAAATGCAAATAGACAAGATAACAGAATGTTGAACATTCCAGGCAAAACGCATGCACCTCCATAAAAACATGCCAGAAAAGTTGCTCAGTGCATCTTTAAGCCAAACATTATGACAACTTGAAAACATCTATAAAGATCTACCAAATATCTACAAAGAGTGGATCAATTCAACTATGGTTTATTTCATACCCACTCTTTTTAAGTGACCTATGCTGCAAGGTGATTTCCACATTCATTATATTATTAATAGAGCAACACTTCAATATGTATTGATTTGGAATAACTGTTGTACTATCAAGGACAAATTTCAGAAATAACTAACAGCAGAGAAGATTGTGCCATTGTTTTGCTCAATATACCAGAAGAAACAGTTACACTGCCTAAAATATCTTTGGCTCATTGTGTTCCCAAAGCCTTCTTGTTTTAGAGAAAAACTATGACACTTAAACAATGATAAAAACTGGCTGCACCACTCTGATAGTCCCAGTATTGTTCTCAATACAAAACTAGTTTTAGTGAACAAAGCTTTGGAAATTGTATTCTTTTCTATCATATAAACGTATTTCAATGACAGCATTTGTGTTTGTGTGTGTGTGTGTGTAGGTGAGACAATGTTTCCTGCCATGTTCTGAGCTTAAGGGTTTTGATTGCACAAGAAGGCACACACTACTTGAAGGGAAATGTCAAGGATCTATTTTACTGAAAAGCCAGGGACCAATAAAGTAGTTAATTGGACTAACATATGGGGTCAGTGAATGAGGCCGGACAGAAATGGCCTGGTACGATGTGGAGAGAGGGGTTCAGGGAGAGGTGATGGAGACCTGAGTGGGGGAGCCAAGCAGCGTAATGGCTACTACTCCGACTTCGACCTTGTTTTTGTAGGTCATGCCTTTTTGTGCGTCTTTGTCCTCTCTCAGAAACCTCTGATTGGAGGCGTTAGCATGACCGGAGCCTGATTGGCGAGTGCCTGTGCAAGGACCATTACCACAATCCTGAGCACTCCTTTTTTTGTTCACTACCCCCTCAGCGGTCTCGGCTAACACAAAAAACTGCCAAAAGAAAGGGATGGAAGATGACAGGAGCTGGGATGGGAGGGGGTTACAAGTACATGTGTAGGAAATAATATCCACCAAAGCGCATGTGAGTAGCAGAAGAATTAGGGAAAAGTGCGAGAGGAGCTGAGAGAGGCCCGAGGCGCCTTGTAATGGCCAGATGTGATCAGAGAGATAAACCAATCAGAGGGTGGGAGGAAGAGGAGGAAAAGAAATGGAGGATGAAGCACGGTACAGAGAGAGATGTGAGAAAATGGAGCCCCATGTACATTTGTTTATTTTCACCTGCAAAAAAAAGCATGATTTTACAATGGGAGAATAGCTGCTGCAGAGAAATGAGGTGTGATCACATCTATACTGCCAATACACAGGAACAGCCAGTGCAGCATGGGGACATTTAATAAATATATGGCTGTATTGTGTTATGGGACAAGCAAAAACTATAATAATAATATAATTCCTGCTAAAGTAGTGGTAATTATTATAGATAGACAGATATGTTTTTTTTTTCTTGGCCAATGCCAGTACCGATGGCTGATAAGATCTGCCAATATTTTTGGGCCAATAAGTAGGGCTGATTTGGGTTATTTTCCTCAAATCATGGCATTTATATTTACTAAAAATCACCCACAGCCTTGTTTTTCTACCACAGTAGTTCCACAGTATGTATGGTATTCAACAGTTTCACAGTATGGTATTCAACAGCTTTACCTTATATTTAAGATAAGATCAATGTCATTGTCCCAGTGGGGAAATTTGTCTTGGGCTCACTGCCCCTAGCTTAAATACACAGTTATACTCACACATAAAGTACAGTCACTCAACAGTCAGTTTAGCACAAGATACATGATGTGTCCATTATTAATGCCCACTGTCCATTTGTGCGCTGCACAACCATAAAGTGTCCAAATTATTGCATCAGCTTTACTGCACAAATAGTTATTGCACCATTGAATATTAAGTGACTTAAGGGCACCTTTGTTGTGCAGATTTGTTTAAGAGTGCAACAGAAGTGGGCACAAAGTTTATATCTGTTACTCTTAAAGATATGCGCTCGATAGTGCCTGCCTGATGGAAGAATTTCATCCCCATGCAACAGGTGAGAGGGGTTCCTGACAATCCGTCTAGCCTGAGCGAGCACAGAGTTTTGAAAAATGACTTGCAGAGAAGGAAGCCCTTTCTTGCCAATCACCTTCATGGCCTTATTTTTCAAATTTAGTTTTACAATGGACAGTTAAAGGACCAAACCAGGCAACCATACCATATAGCATATCAGACTCTCCAAAACAGCATTATAAAAACAAGTTATGATTTTTGTGCTCACACCAAAGCCTCAGTCTCCTTAAAAAGTTGAGCCACTGGGACAGCTTGGAACAAAGAAAATCAACATGTACATTCCATTTGAACAAATTGTCAATGTACACACCCAAATACTTAAAAGATGCAACCTGCTCTATTTGTCTACCCTCAATGACAGCAGGATCATGAGTTTGCAGAGCTCGAGGATCAAAAACCATCTCTTTAGTTTTGTTCACTGTTTGACTTGTACATTCAAGTCAAACAGTTTTTGAACAAGAAGATTGGGGCGCACAGTATCAAATGCAGAACTAAAATCTGCAAATAAGACCCTTGCATAAGTCCCAGGAGATTCCACATAGTTAGAGATCAGGTGCGACACACTGGTGATTGTGTCTGCTGTGCTAAAGCCCTGTTTGTTTGCAAATTGCAATGTGTCAAGATAATGAGAAACTTCAGATTTTAGTCTGTTGACCATTATTTTTTCAAAATATTTCATCACAACACTTGTTAGGGCTACAGGTCTGTAGTCCTTATTTGCACTTGGGCAAGATGTCTGGCAAGATGAATTGGTATTATTATTGACTTTTTCCCAAGATTGTGAATAGTACAGTTTTCAACAGAAGACTGAAAGAATACCTAGATAACAGGCCTCAGACAATTGTTTGATTAAAAAAGCAGATAAGCCATGTGGACCATCAGATTATTTGGGACACACTTTGCTAAAGTAGACTGTATGCATTGCAAATCAATATTAAAACCATCAAAGTGTTCAAAATAAAATATTAAAGGTACACTGTGTAAGATTTTTATCCGTTAATTACCGAAATTGAAGATACCCATTCAAAAATACAGTGTTTTCCAAGCCTTTTCACTTCCATCATGAAATCAAAGTATTCTGTTGGACTTAGATATAGTCAATTTCACCTGCATAAAAGGGGAATCTTCCATTTTAACTACGAGAGCCGCTGAAGGACATACTGTATTTTGGGCTCCGCCTTTATATTTTATAGGTGTCGGAACTGGCCCGTGGATTTCACACACTTTCACTTTCAGGTTAATGGCGGGTTACGCGTTGCTTGCGCATACCGCCACCTACTGGTTCCTGGGAGATTCTGCTACTTATTACTGTTGTTTATGACCCTCGAAGTCTGCCGTAGCTAGAACCGGAATTGCAATACCCACCATCCACCAATGCACCACCATCCTACACAGTGTACCTTTAAAACAATATCACAATCATTAAATCTTAAAAAAAAAATCATTGAGGTCATTAGCACATTCCTCATCATTGAAAGTCACCAACTGAGTCTTGCCTGATGCCATTTTCATTGAGTCTCAAATCTTTTTATTGTCATGGGACTTTAAAGGTCCCTCTAAAGTGACTTTGTGCTTTTCTTTTGTCTGTTTAAGCATTTTATTTACTATTTTCTGGGCTGCGGCGGAGCACACCATGTCCCTGTCCCTATGCAAGCCTCTTTTCATTAATACAGGTTTTAACCTCCTTGGTAATGTAGGGCTTGTTATTTTGGAAGTGCTGTATGGTCTTCTTAGGGACAACAGGGTCAACACAAGTTGATATAATCAGTTATTGTCTCTGTGGCCTCGTTTAAATATGAGCATTTAAGTATGGAAAATACTCCAGTCCATACAAGAGAATCAACCCCTCGAAGTTTCTACACATTCCTCAGACCACTGCAACACTGTCTTCTTCTGTGGTTTTGATGCCTTAAGCATTGTTTTATAAGTGGGCATAAGGTGGACAGTGGCATGGTCAGAATTTGCGAGGGGTGGTTATTTGGCCGCGTAAGAATTTTTATGTTGCCATAGCATTTATCAAGCACTTTATCCTTACGAGTGCTGCACTTTATGTATTCATAAAAACCATAAAGTGTATAGGTGCCTCAGGCGTGCGCTGAAGTTGTTAGTGAACACACTCTGCAAGACTACTTGTGGCTTACACGTTACCAAATTCCCTAGAAGGGATGCATAGACAAGCACAGTAATTCCAAATCGGGACTACACAACATTTCCCAGAGAGTAACTTGCTTGCACCCAAATCCCCCCACCTTTGGATTTCCCTGAAAATGCATTCCTATCCACGTGCACACAAGAAAATCCATCCACATGTAGTGTGATCCGGAATGTCCAGTCGTAGCCATGTCTTCGTAAGCACCATGACGCACGACTCGCGGTATTCGTGGCAGTGACGGCTGATAATATGTAGTGGGGATCTGATACCTCTTCTGTGGAGCCACTGGCTCACGCCTCCGTGTTTGGCTCACTTTCCCCGCCACCTTGTAGTCCTGTTGATAGTGGTTTTCCTTAATAACTCCTCGGGTATTCCACTTGGGGTGGTACCCATCGCATTTTGCAAAGCCAAAAGAAAAATCCCTAGTGTAGGCAAAATGTAACTCATTGCTCCCTGAAGGCGAAGAGGTCTGGGTGCCAAGAAGTTCATCCACCACCCAGAGCAATAGCAACAGCAGCCTCACGGCTGTGTTCCAGCCGAGTGCCAACCCGGTCACAATTGTACCCGCAGAGTTTCTGGGAAAAATAAGGCCACCAATACACAGATAAACATAGACTGTTCTTGTCTCACTCATACACCACATAAAAATGAGTTTTTGAAAATTTAAAAAACTACAGCCACAGCACCTCCTGCAAGTCCGAAGTATGACCACACTGATGTAAATTATTAAATTATAGGTTATAATATTATAGGTTTTAATGCTCAAAAACACCTAGAAAAACAGGCATTTGTGTGCGGGATTGCCTCTCCACAAATCTGACCTGTAATTTGGTCTGGTTTGGTCTCCATGAAGATAAAAAAAAGGTTTAATACCATACTGTGAAACATCCCAAACTAAGCAATAACATTTCCATGAAGAAGAGCATTTGATGGACCTTCCACCTGAAAAGTTACTGAATGTATCTTTAAGAAAGCTGTGTAGTCTCACTTTGTGCAGTTATAACTTCATATTAAAAGTGTTGATATAATGGTTTGTGTGTATTTTTAGACAACAGATCAACCAAAATTAAATATCGGTCAATGCTGGAGATTGAAGGCAGACAGTTGATACACTAAAAAGTCCATATCAGCCAACCAATATATCAGTCAATCTCTAGTAATTATTACATATTATTTATTTACCTTGGCCAGAAAAAGACAATCACAAAGCAAATGGTTTGGAGTTAACAATCAGCCCTTAACCATTAGACTATACATTTTATCTTAAGCACTAATTGTTTTGTTTTTGTTGGGGTGTGATAACCTAACCAATTGGGCAATTTAACAGATTGGACTTCCATTAAAACTAAGTGTGCATAGAAGATAAAACATTTAGTTTATTGGATGGAAACTACACTTTTGTTTTGTGTTTTGCTTGGTTTTCTTTTGTTTCTATTTGGAACAACCCTTTTAGCTATAAGTAGGACAGAGCCTGCTGGTAGATACATGGTTTTGATAGGCCACATTACAGCAAATCATAAGGTAACACGATATTGAGGGGCAGTGGTGGCAGTAGGAGGAGACAGTGAGAGGGAGAGAGAGACTGAAGCACCTGAAAATGGGATGCTGTAAATAGTATCTGAGCAGTGTTAGCTAAACACAATGTTTGTGCTATGAAGATGACAACAAATGCTGAAGTGGTCCTGGAAAATTAAAAAGGGAAGGGAGAGAGGATGAGAGGGGGCTCAATGAATGTGAATGTGTGTACACTCAAATGGCTGTCTGCGAGTAATCAGCTACAGGAGAAGAATGGAGTTATTTTTCAGTTTATCTCTCTTGAGCCCTTTACAAACATGCACGTCCAGACAGACCTGCTTAGGATGCCCAGGAGCTAGGTTATTTGTATACAGTCACACCCACTTTTCCCACCTGGAGGTAGTGATGTTTGATACCATACCAAAGAATATCTCAATACTGATCTGATACTGATACCAATGAGTTTTGTGTTAAAACAGAAGCTAAAAATGAAATATATATGCAGATAAACTAAAAAGAAATACTAAAATTGTACCCAATATTAAACAGCATCTATCTATCCATCTATCTATCTATATCTATATATATATAGTACAGTATTTGGTACTAATCCGACCATCACTATCTAGAGGTGACAGGGCTCTGGTGGTAAGTGCGAGAGTTGGTCTGTTTGTCCATTGGAGAAATGGGTCTGTAAAGCTCCATATTCTCCACTACATGCTTTGCTTTTTGACTGATTCATTCTTTATTTAGTTATGTGTTAGACCATGAATAAGTGGTGACATTTGCCATTTTTTTGCTTTGAGTGAAAAGAACTACTTTCTTTTCTCAGTTAGCTGTGAGTTGTTAGCTTCCCCTGCTCCCCTGGGCGTGTTCCTCCTGTGTGCAAATAAAAAATACAGAAGTATGGTGGACTTTATTGGCATGTATGTACTGTACAGAGCAGGACATGAGTGCACACCCATGTGTGCTGTTTGTAAAGGGCTTTAGATACTTGAGTGAGCTTGCTTTGATACATTAGTGCGTGTTTATTTGTGGCGCTTGCGTGCAGGTCAGGCTGGTGTCATCAAACCGTGAATCTAGAAAGAGTTTTGGTTATACGTCAAAGAGAAAAAGGTATAGAGAGTAGAGAGTAGTAAATATATATACAGGGAGGGATTTCAACATCAAACATGACCACTACACAAGGTGCTGGGTTAGGAAGTAGGGAGTATGAAAGGAGGGTAGGAAAGGAACAAGGAAATAAGGAGGGAAGGGGCGAGCTGTGGTTGTTATGTTCATTGTGGTCTTTACCTTTTTGATCCACTTCTATTCAAGCATCGGAAAAAAGAGGGAGAGTTGAGAAAGACAGGAAGAGGAAAGAAATCAAAACGAAAGAAAAAGACAGGTGCAGGAAAAAAAAGAGAAAATTGAGATTAAATAAAATGCTGCTCTCTCTCTCTCTCTCTCTGACTCAAAGTTATCTGTCTGCGTTATGGTTCGCTACTCAGAGAAAAGGATGGACTTGGGTGGAGAATGAAGAGGTTAGGGAGAAAAAAAATGGCCTGACCTAGGTTTAAATCCATTCAATTCTAACTTTATCGATAATCCCGCTCAACAACACACAACACAATTCACCCCACAACCTCACTCTCTTGACCCCCACCCTCATGTTGACACACTGCTGCTTCTTGGAAAACCTGTTGGGAAAAGATAGTCCTCTTCTTCCTGGAATAAAAACATGAAGACAAATATAGAAGACAGACAGAAAGATGTGGCTGGCATTAGAAAGCAGGATCTAAAAGAGAAAGCAGGAGATTTTATTTAGGCATTAGTCAATTTAAGTTAAGACGCCCAGTGTAAGAAGCCAAGCAAAAACACTCAACATATCGACCCACCAATCAATGTAAGATGGAGGAAAGGGGGAGTGGAGTGGCTGTAGAAAGCTCATCAAAGACAAAAAAGAGGGGAGAAAAATAAATGAAGGAATAGAAAGAATAACGGTGGAAACTGAGGAGAGAAAATTCAAACAGGTTGACAGCAGCAGTCATGGTTATTATATTATGCATTTGGTAACATTTTAGGATAATGAAATAACAGTAGCAATAATTATAAAACACACATAACATTTTTGTGCCTTGTAAATTATGTTAAAGCACACCTATTATGCAAAAATTACTTTTAATTCCCCTCAGCATTTACTCACGTAGTTATATTTGGAGAGATTTGTGTATGTTTGAGCAATCTTTAATCGCATACATTCAAGATGCCATATTCCTGATCAATCCTGGTTTTCACTGCCCAATTTTCTCCATCTTCTCCAATTTGATTTTCTTAATCAATAGGCATAGGATTCAGCAGTGTTGTGTAGTCATTTCAGCACAAATGGGAAAAAAAAATCTGCTGCTCGCTAGCGTGATCTGCAGCTGTCCATCGGAGATGCCAAGTTTTTGTTGTGATGACGTTTACGCTCCCACTGGGCAATGCACTTTTCTAACGCAGAATTCAGTGGACTTGTTCCTTTTAAGTCGCTTTAGATAAATATACTAAAAATGTGCAAAACATAACTATGATCCAAGAGTGTCATAGATTACAGATGTATAGCAAACACAAGTGCAATAGGTTTTCTTTAAAAGTCGGCTGTTCTTCCTCTCCAAATGACCCAGCCCATTCCAAAGCCCAAATTGAATTCAGATATATTTCTCTAAGAGTGAGTCATACCAAGTGTTACCAAATACATATGTATTGTTTTATCTGCATGCAGAAACAAAGTCATTATCACATTTGAATACTGATTTGTCTAGCAGCAGAACTGTGCTAATCCCACATCTCACTATATGCTTCATTCTGTTGAGAGAAAACTCCAGTTATAACTTTAATCACAGCTATTGGTGTGACACAAAGATACGTTTAGCTGAACAAGCAGGAAAGCTGTGTCCTCTCCTGCCTTGTTTTATATATGATGTGCACTCCTGTGTATTGTTGTGCAGTCTATGGTATCACATGGCTAGCACACCCTTTTCTGCGTTAAGGACGGATCAACATTCCTTTCTCCTGGGAGTGGGGAAGTGTCAAAAGCCACGTGGTGTATCCCTGCTGCGTGTGAGATAGTTATGTGGGTTGAGGCAAGTTCACTATTCTCTGGAGAGCCCTATAAAACCGTCATAGCCCCTTACACCACAGCTCCAAAAGCGATGCAAAAAGACATCGAATGCATTTCACAAAGGAAGTTTAAGTCCGATATCCGCGTGGGGGGATGGCCATGGTGTACAGCAGCTCCAGCATCAGTATCAGATCATTTATCATCTTACGCCAAGATCAAACTGGACAAACAACCTCCACCAAGACCTGGGGAATGAAAAGCTGCTCGTGCCTAGAGGGGTAAACAACATGGCAACGCTATGAATGCAAGCCCTGTGAAGCCGGGCAGAGGCGAGGGGGAGGGAGGTGGGGGCAAGAAGCATCACATCCATGCCACCGACGGAGCTAGCGGTCGTTAGCTTCAAGGTTAGGAGAGAGAGAAAGACCTTTTATCCAGGCTGGGAGAGCTGCGGTGAAGGGAACACCACACACAAGCTTGTAATGGGGGGTTATTGGAAGCTTCAGTGGCAGATACTAGAGGAGTTGAGGCAGGATACTTGCTGATCTTTGTTCTACAAGCAAAGCAATTATTGACCAGTGTATATGAGTAGACACTGGAGGAAAGGTGAACTTACATGGAGCTTGTCTTTGGCTGCAATAAAGTGAATGTACAAGCTTAAAGGTACTATATTACGCAAAATTGACTAATATGAGATGTGAGCCATATTACAGTGTTTTTGCCTCATCAAAAACATGGAGTTGTGTTTTATTACAATCGCACATGTTTGAGTAATCCTGTATTATTAGGCGGTCTGTAACCCTAAAGCTCAAATTGCTCTGTTCCACCTTGTGAAGTCATGAAGTGGTAGCTTTCAATTTATAACAGCTACCTTTTACCATTTGTTTACAAAAGACTGGAAAATCCAGGGTTGAAATTTTCCCAATGATTCTAGTGAAGGACTTTAAAAACACTCTCCCTTGAACTGCCACCTTACCACGGTGGGGGAGTTTGCATACCCGAATGATCCTAGGAGCTATGTTGCCCAGGGCATTATGCCCCTGGTAGGGTCTCCCATGGCAAACACATCCCACGTGACTAAGAGCAGTTCATGAACCCCAGTGAACAGTCTAATACTAAGGATTATGACATCGCTCGGTATGGCGCAGCCAGGGCCCCACCCTGGAGCCAGGCCTGGGGTTCGGGCTCAAAAGCGAGTACCTGGTGGCCGGGCCTTTGTCCATGAGGCCCAGCCAGACTCAGCCCAAAAGGAGGACATGGGCTCACCACCCACAGAGGGTTTCATAGGGGTTGGGTGTAAAGAGGACTAGGCAGCAGTCAAGGTCAGAGGCCTTGACAATCTAGTCCACAGGCACAAAACCTGGCTGTAGGGACGTGGAATGTCACCTCACTCACTTGCGGTGGGCTGGTGTGGGCTTGCTTATAGCAAGTGGCACTTTGTTCCCATGTCATCTGACCTTCCACCGTGTGTCTTGGACACTCAGGTGAAGAGAGGGGGAAAGCTGTGAACCGGTCACCACCTGATTGTGAGTTGGATCTGTTGGCAGAGGAGAAAAAAAGAAAGACCTGGCAAACCCAAGCATATTGTGAGGGTCTGTTGGGAACACCTGGTACAGCCCTCTATCAGCAGGACTTTCAACTCACATCTCCGGGAGAACTTCTTCCAGATTCCACGGGAGACTGGGGACATGGAGTCCGAGTGAACCATGTTCTCCACCTCCATTCTCCAGACCCTCCAGGAATTCGCGATGTTGCGATTTGCAACTTCAACGCAACTTCAGCCAATCCCCGTGAATTCAGGGCGGTGTTGCAATTTTGACCAATCACCGCAACTTTTCCGCAATTTTTACTAATTTTGACCAATCATCGGCGACGTATTGAACGCCGACCAACTTCCTTCTGTGTAGGAGACATAACTGAGATGTGGTGCACGGTGCGTTTGTGTGTGTGTGTGTGTGTGTGTGCGCGGCAGAGGCGGTGGGTCACGTGAGTGTGGGTGTGTGCACTGTGCACGTACGGAAGTGTCTGCATGTAAAAGCGCGCGCTCACCTGTCACACAGAGGAGAGAGTCAGGGTTGGGGTGTAGCCGTATTTTTTTGATGAACGCAAACCATTCATTCATCTTTCTCGTTAATCTGTTCATCCTGCTGGTTTTCATGAGTTCCATTTCATCCTGCTGCGCTGTCATAGCTGTGTGCGCTCTTTTTGTAATAAATGCACAAAACGCATATCTGGATCTCAGCGTATCTGTCACCATAGCCTCCTCTTTACGCGTCACAAATCTGCGAGCCATAGGACCCAACCTCATATTCTCGGCAGCTAAAAGGTTTGAGTTTGGAAGCCGCAGCATTCTGTTTTACTTCCGTGTGACAAAACGAAACTGCGGCCGTGTCCCCAGTTCCCAGAGCGCACAGCTCGGAGCGCGGCCCGAAGGGGGCTCAGACTGCAGTCAAGGAGGTGCACACTTGCTCAGCCCCGACTGCAGTCCACGGACCGCTTAACGACTGCCGTCTTTGGACCGCGTGTTAACTGCGCATGGGACAAAAAAGAAGTGGGACAGCAGTCGTCGCGCCGGTGTACTGTCGAAATGTGTGACGCACATGCCCTTCGGGCCACGCTCCGAGCCGCGCGCTCTGGGAACTGAGACACGACTTCTAATGGCAAAGAAACATGTCTGCGGCGCCATTTGCCCACTAAAATAACAGCAAAAGACCGGGCGAAACAGTTCCCCTCCTAGTAGTAATTTATTTTAGATATTGGTAAGGTTGTTTTAGGACCATATCTGTGATCTCTGTGTCTTTGTATTATTCTTTGTCAGTAATAACTCAGTATTCAAAATATTACTCAATTTTAATTACAAAAAGCGAAAATCGCAACTATTTATCGCAACTTTCACTTCCTCCCGCAACAAAATCGCAACAAAAACCTTAAAAGCACCGCAACTTTCATCGCAACTTTTTGGAAAAGCTCCCGCAAATTCAGGCATTTTAGCCCGCAACAATCACAAAAAATGCCCGCGAAATCCTGGGGGGTCTGATTCTCAATGCGGTTGCTCGTAGCTGTGGTCGCACGGTCACCAGTGCCTTTTGCGGCAGCAATCCCCAAACCCGGTGGCGGAAGCCGGAAGTAAGGCTGAAGAAGGAGTCCTATCGATCCTTGTAGGCTTGTGGGACTAGCAGGTACCGATAGGCCAAGCGTGCCGCAGCTCATGCAGTGGCAGGAACTCAGGGCTGGGAGGAGTTCGGAGAGGTGGAGGAGGTTGGCATCAAAGAAATTCTGGCAAACCATCCGATGCCTCAGGAGGGGGAAGCAGTGCTTCACCAACATTGTTTACAGTGTGAGGGGAGAGCTGCTGACCTCAACTGGGGATGTTGGTGGAAAGAATACTTCTCCTCAAGGAGAAGAGGATCTCCTTGAGGAGATCTCCAATCTCACCATCACTTCTTCTGAGGAGGAAGCAGAGGCTCAGGACTCTTGAGGCAGACTCATCCATCATCCTGGCTGATGTCGTTAAGGTGGTTGGCAAGCTCCTAGGTGGCAAGGCTCTGGGGTGGATGAGGTCCGTCCTGAGTATCTTGTCATCGTCTTTGGATGTTGTAGGGCTGTCTTGGCTGACATGCCTTTACAACATCGCATTGCGGTTGGGGACAGTATCTTTGGGCTGGCAGACCGGGGTGGTGGTCCCTATGTTTATGTAGGGGGACCAGAGGTTGTGTTTAAACTACAGGGGAATCACACTCCTCAGCCTCCCCATTAAGGTCTATTCCAGACTACTGGGGAGGAGGCTATGACCGATAGTCAAACCTTGGATTCAGGAGGAGCAGTGTGGTTTTTGTCCCAGTTGCAGAACACTGGATCAGGTGCTCGTGGGTTCATGGGAGTTTGCCCAACCAATCCACTTGTGGATCTGGAGAAGGCATTCAGCCATGTCCCTCCTGGTGTCCTGTGTGGGGTGCTCCAGGAGTATTGAGACCGAGGCCCTTGCTAAGGGCTGTCCGGAGCAGGAGCAGGAGCTGAGTTCGCATTGCCGGCATCAAGTCAGACCTGTTCCCAGTGTATGTTGGATTCTGCCAGGACTGCCCCTTGTCACAAGTTTTGTTCATTGTTTATATGAACAGGATTTCTAGGTGCAGTCAGGGCTTGGAAGGTGTACGGCTTGAGGACCACAGGATCCCATTTCTGCTATTTGCAGATGATGTTGTCTTGATGGCTTCATGAGGCCAGGACCTGAAACATGCAATGGGGCAGTTTGCAGCCAACTGTGAAGCAGCTGGGATGAAGATCAGCTCCTCCAAATCAGAGAACATGGTTCTCGACAGGGAAAATGTGTCTTGCCCTCTCCGAGTGGGTGAAGAAGTCCTGCCTCAAGTGGAGGAGTTCAAGTATCTCGGGGTCTTGTTCAGGAGTGAAGGGAGGATGAAGCATGAGATTGACAGGCGAATTGGTGCAGAGTCTGCAGTGATGCGGTTGCTGTATCGAAACATTGTGGTGAAAAGGGAGCTGAACCAAAAGGCAAAGCTCTTGATTTACCAGTCAATCTACACTCTAACCCTCACTTATGGTCATGAGCTTTGGGTAATGACCGAAAGGACAAGATCGCGGATACAAGCGGTCGAAATTAGTTTCTTTCACAGAGTGGCTGGAGATGCCTCCTGGACGTCTCCCTGGGGAGGTGTTCTGGATACGTCCCACCAGGAGGAAGCCCCGGGAAAAAAAATGGGTCGCTCTTAGGAGCTCAGTGATTTCCAACGTGGTATTGTAAGGATGCCACCTGTACAACAAGTCGTGAAAATTCCTCGCTCCTAAATACACTCAACAAAAATATAAACGCAACACTTTTGTTTTTGCTCCCATTTTTCCTGAGATGGACCCAAAGATCCAAAATTCACTCCAGATACACAACACTACCATTTCTCTCAAACATTATTCACAAATAAGCCCCCATGGCTGAAGAAACATCTTCCTGTGGGAGGATTCTCCAGCTGAGGTCCTGACCAAGCCGAAGCAAAAAGATCATGGAAATGGTCCCCGGGCACAGTAAATTGCAGCCCACTGCTCCTGATGACAGAATGGGTTAAATGCAGAGGACAAATTTCGTTGTACTTGTGACAATGACAAATAAATAAATATTCTAATCTGTCCAAATGTGTGACAGTGAGCACCTCTGCCCTGCCGAGACAATCCACCCCACCTCACAGGTGCGCCACATCAAGATGCCGATCCGACATCATGACCAGTGCACAGGTGCGCCCCAGACTGCCCATAATAAAAGGCCACCCCGAAATGTGCTTTTTTTTTTTGCTTTATTGGGGGTCTGGGGACTCAGAACCAGTCAGTATCTGGTGTGACCACCATTTGCCTCATGCAGTGCAACACATCTTCGCATAGAGTTTATCAGATTGTCAGTTGTGGCCTGTGGAATGTTGGTCCACTCATCTTCAAAGGCTGTTATGGACGAAGAACACAGGTGCATTTTATTGATGGCATTTTGAATGCACAGAGATACCGTGATGAGATCCTGAGGCCCATTGCTGTGCCATACATCCATGAACATCACCTCATGTTTCAACAAGATAATGCACGGTCCCATGTTGCAAGGATCTGTACACAATTCTTGGAAGCTGAAAATGTCCCAGTTCTTGCATGGCCAGCATACTCACCGGACATGTCACCCATTGAGCATGTTTGGGATGTGCTTGACCGGCGTATACGACAGCGTGTACCAGCTCCCACTAATATCCAGCAACTTCGCACAGCCATTGAAGAGGAGTGGACCAACATTCCACAGGCCACAACTGACAATCTGATAAACTCTATGTGAAGAAGACGTGTTGCACTGCATAAGGCAAATGGTGGTCACACCAGATACTGACTGGTTCTGAGTCCCCAGACCCCCAATAAAGAAAAAAAAAATGCACATTTCGGGGTGGCCTTTTATTGTGGGCAGTCTGGGGTGCACCTGTGCACTGGTCATGATGTCGGATCGGCATCTTGATGTGGCGCACCTGTGAGATGGGGTGGATTGTCTCGGCGGGGCAGAGGTGCTCGCTGTCACACATTTGGACAGATTTGTGAACAATGTTTGAGAGAAATGGTAGTGTTGTGTATCTGGAGTGAATTTTGGATCTTTGGATCCATCTCAGGAAAAATGGGAGCAAAAACAAAAGTGTTGTGTTTATATTTTTGTTGAGTATATTTCACAGTCATGTGTCAGTGGTATTATAACAAAGTGGAAGCAATTGGGAACAACAGCAACTCAGCCACGAAGTGGTAGGCCACGTAAACTGACGGGGCAGGGTCAGCGGATGCTTAGGTCCATAGTGCGCAGAGGTCACCAACTTTCAATCGCTATAGACCTCCAAACTTCATGTGGCCTTCAGATTAGCTCAAGAACAATGTGAAGAGAGCTTCATGGAATGGGTTTTCATGGCTGAGCAGCTGCATCCAAGCCATACACCACCAAGTGCAATGCAAAACGTCGGCTGCAGTGGTGTAAAACACGCCGCCACTGGACTCTAGAGCAGTGGAGAGGCGTTCTCTGGAGTGATGAATCGCGCTTCTCCATCTGGCAATCCCAGAAGAGTTGAAGCTGTTATAGCTGCAAAGAGGGGGACCAACATCATATTAAACCCTATGGATTAAGGATGGAAGGTCACTTAAGTTCATATGCAAGTCAAGGAAGGTGAGCGAATACTTTTGGCAATATAGTGTGGATTAGAACATTGCATAATATAGGCCCTTATAAATATTCAAGAGTAACACCACAATTTAGGAGGATAATAAGTTGTATAAAGTGGAATTTAGAGGCAATTTAATGGAAAGACTGATGCATGAAACCAGACTGCCAATTTTGCATACTTGCTTTGTGTTCTTGAGCAAGAGAATGTACCCATTATGCTGCCAGTGCTGGTTTAAGACACTACTGGCATAACATGACTGCTGTGTCTCAATCTAGGCTTCAGCATAATCCTATGTTATGCAATATTAAGTAGTACTTGAGATAAAAAAAAACCCCAAAAAACAAAAAAAAAACAACAACACATATTAAGACCCAAGTAAGTGGAAATTAGTACGCTAGTAAGTAGTTGTTTAGGTATTAGTTCAGTATTTATACCATAAAGCACTTGCTAATGCTTATTATCAATTGCTAATAATGCTAATAAACAGTAATTAAAAGAATAACTGGCAAAAATTTACTTTTCATACAGAAAAATACATTAATATATTTATAAATACCAATAAAGATTAACGACATAGTATGCCATTTACTACTAGTTACCCATTAATATGTGGTGCCTAATCTGTTGTATTACATAATATTTAAGCTTGGGTGTCTCCTATAGTATAACTTGAAATAGTATAGTGTCCTGGAAATACTCTAGTTGACCAGGAAAGAGCACTAAGACTGCATCTGTTGGTGAATTTGAAAGAGTAATATTAGGTATGAAGTTAAAAACAATTGTAGCTAAACAGTAAATTGTAAACAGTGTCGATCAGAAATAGTCACTTTAGTATAAGATAGAGGGAAAATAAAGAGTAGAAGTACAGAAGGCATATTTTATATCTCTCATAAAAACCTAGACAAAAAAGTGAAATCATAAAATAACAATGATCAGGAAAATTCACAGTGGTTTCGTGAACACTTGGACATAGAAAGACAAGCTGGAATCTGCAAAGTGTAAGTCATGAGAAACAAAAAGACAAAGTAGACATCTTTATAGCCCATCTCCGTCTCCCCGGGTGATTCTGAAAAATAAGCACATTGACTCAAAACAGATCACCCACATACCCTTGAGAACACACAAGAAAACAGCCAAGACAAAAACTCATCAAAGTATCCACAGCCAGAGCAGAGGGTTACTCTGAGGCCACTGCGCTTGTTTGTCGATTTCATTCAGCATTCTCTCTTTCAGGGCCCTTTTGAGAAATAAGCCCGTGCCCTCCTTCGCTTTAATCACTCTGCTCGGCGCTCTCCACAACCCTATCAATTACTCCCCCCACTAATGAGTACGCTCCAGACACATGCTGCCCACCACACACTGTATCTGAGGGTCGCTGGACATCTTAATCTGACACAGGGGGAGCTAGTGGATCTTCCGTGAGAGCTGCTTCTAAACGCCTCGCACTATCACGTCTGAGTACCACCTAAGAAAATAATTGGATTGCAAACTAAATTCTTAATGGACTAAATAACCATAAATCTGAAATAAGTGGGGACTAAATCAAGGTCTACAACAAGACTAGGCCAGATCTAAATCTAGATCTTAACTACTCAAAACCAACAAACAAACAGCGGTGTTGTTGTGTCTTTGGGCAAGACACTTTACTCATCATAGCTGTGTTTATGAATGAGTATGCAATTTGATGGTTTTTGGGGGGGTGGGGGGGGTGGGAGGGAGACTACTGCATTTTTTCTGAAATCAGCATCTCTACATGTATTACAGCCATTCCATTCCAGCGTCTGTTGAATTCCAACACAAACACAAAGCTGAGCTACTTCAGTTCTTGCACCAGGAGTGGAATAAAGTTACCCAAGAACAATGTGAAAGACTTGTGGAGAGCATGCCAAGACGCATGAAAGCTGTGATTAAAAATAAGGGTTATTGCACCAACTATTGATTTCTAAACTCTTCTTAAGCGTAAACATTAGTATTATGTTGTTTTAAAATGAATCTGAATCTGTTCCTTTGCATTGTTTAAGATCTGAAAACATGTATCTTTTTTGTTGTTTTGACCATTTGTCAGTTTCTGCAAATAAATGCTCTAAACAATAATATTTTTATCTGGAATATGGGGGAAACGTTGCCAGTAAGTAGTAAGTAGTAAAATGAGAAAAACTGATAATTTTGCCAGGGTCTCTGTGTGTGTGTGTGTGTGTGTGTGTGTGTGTGTGTGTGTGTGTGTGTGTGTGTGTGTGTGTGTGTGTGTGTGTGTATATATATATATATATATATATATATATATATATATATATATATATATATATTTTTTTTTTTTTTTTTTTTTAAGGGACTGTATCATTTTTTTCATGTAATAAACATCTGTAATGCCCCAGTGAAGATGTAGTGTACAAGCAGCTCTTACAAAATCAAAATGAGACCACCGTGTGTCAAATTATAAACCTTATACAGTTTTTATAAAGCATTTTATGGTCCATGCACCAAAAAGTGTGCAGTTAGCATCCTAGTTGTTTTTGGCATTACTTAAGATCCCAAAACTTCACTCTGGTGTTGTGAAGAGCTGTCATGGATTATGGCATTTAATAATTAGGACGCTAGAAATTCATTATTAAAGTGAGAAATAACACTGGACTGCTGCTACTATTTAAAATGAACGAGTGTTGTTCACGTAAAACTCATGTACAGTGCCTTTAATCCCAGAAGACTGAACATGACGCCTCTTCTGATTTATCCATACATTTCTCTCCAAGTCTCCCACCATCCTGTTTCAAGCCTTCTTCTTCTCATTCCCCCAACTTTTATGAGCCCCACATCTAATGGCGGCCCCTATACATATTAATAGACTTTTCATTTTCAGCTACATCAAAGTGTTGCCTCTCCTCCCCTGAAAACTTGTCACATTACAATGCCATTATTCCCTCGACTGACAAACTCTTCCTGACAAGTCAACTATCATTTCCAGCGGCTTTGTGTCCGAAAACTCGATGTGTCGTAATGAATAGGCAGCGCTGAATACATTTGCGGTGAAGAATCAATTTTTTAAAGTGAAACAGTGGCATAGGCAGGAAATATGAAGTGAAAGTGAAGAATACATAGGATAGCATAGGAGCGGAACTGTGCCAGGTGTATGTTTTAAATCTCCAGCTCAATGCATATTAACAAGATAAATCATGGCTGCTGAAACTGGGTCTAATGGCTAGCAAGGATACAAAGCATTAGGAATCAATAATGATGTAGTACGGTGCCATGTGGAGGGAGGGGTAGGTGAAGGCCCTCCCAGACTAGATTTACTTAAGTGTACATCTGTATTGAGACTATAAACCCCACTGCAGTGCTGAGTCGAGAGAAAATAGTCTACTATAGTTCTACAATATCTGGTGTTTCATAATTGCTGCATTTTAGCAACATTTTACCAATACTAAAGTTAGAATCTAGTAATTTTGGCTGTATATGTATAGTAACTTGTGCCATGCAGTCTTCTTCAGTGTTGTAATGTTGCGTCACTAAGATAGAACTGCCAAATTGATGGGCCAGCAGGAGCATCATAGGTTTGATTTTTTAAAGATGTTCCAAATGTCCAAATGTCCAATTTAAGATTTTTTTTTTTTTTCCCCGAGGCAGATCCAGAATGATATCTCTGTCTTGTTATACAGATGGATCAGTCTGGTCCCCATGCCTTCCGATGCGTCTCGCCTCGAGTCTGACCAACGTGCTTGTGTAATCAGATTAATGATGGAACTCATTGGTCACTAACTATTTACAAACAAAATTACATTTCTCTCACCTCAGATTAGCAGAATTTAGTGCTTTGCTCTATGATTATGCAGAAACCTGACCTTTTTATTAATTTTATAAAAAAATTTCCTGTTTTTCCTCATAAGCAGTCATTTTTGATATGGGAGGATCATGCATGTCCCTGATTAGCTAATCCATCTGTCAATCACGCTTATCTGAAAACAGGGATAATCACTGGTCTCACATCTTCGTAAATGATTGAAGAAGTGTATATTCTGGATTCAGGCGGCGGGGTATATTTTAGTCATATTCTAATAAAACTTTTTGTAGCTATACTTGTAGATGTATCAGTGGAGTTATCAAGTTGAACATGACTTACTTACTCTTTTTCTTGCACTAAAGCACATTTGGAAATAGAATAATAAATAAAAGGCAAATGTAATATGTTTTTGCAACTGAAATCTTTCTATCTTTGTACTGTTTTCAGTTGTTTTGTGTGTCTAGTTCATCTCTGCCTGTATTTGCCTGTGTACACTGGTACTGCAGGAGCTGGGCTACAACAGTGCTGGTGCATGTTAGCCTGATGTCTTAATGGAACACAGCAGTGGACAGCCGCTTGTGACAGCGTGAAATGAGAGTCCACTTGAGCCATTTTGTCTTGCTGTGTTTAGCTGTAAAAAACACGTGATCCTCTTGGGCCTTTTCCTTTTGGGCTGATGAGATATGATTTGACTTGTTGGCGGATGTTTACTCTGCGAAGTCAGTCCAGTAGTGAGCAGGCAGGAGGCGGTGGACAATGTATCTGAGGAAAAGGAGGGCTGCTGTCGCCTCTCCGATCCAGGTGACTGCGAACATGGCACAGAGACACGCACGACGACTGTCAAGATGCTCCTCTGCTGATATTAAACACAGCTCTACATCTCACCTCTGTACAGGTCCTGAGGCTCGCTTTGCATCACACAAGAAAATGCACTAAAAACTGGACTTGAGTTCATTGCACTAATGGCCCAAGTCACCCCTATAAAAACTTGTCACGGCTTATAAGCAACAAATTGGCCACATTTAATTAGCTTGGGAGTTTTTAGGAATGTCGAGCCGTTGCTGCTTTTTAATATTTTAAATAGCCTTGTATTATAGCATAGAGTTGAGTAATAATGAACTACTCATTTACATCTGGTTTCACTTTGCGGCACTGCAAGACAATAAGGACATGAAAATGGACTTTTAACTTCCACTTGGACACATGACACGTTCGGGAGACCTTCGGGACAGGTCCCTTTTCTCCGGAGCTCGTGTACAGAGTGTGGTTGGCGAATTTAGCTGCAGAAAGTCCGGGGATATACACGCATACGCGAATACACATGGAGACATGCGAATTATCCGACAACACGGCAACACGGGGTGAGTCATATTATTTCTGCATCAAAAGGAGATATAAGGTGAAAGCAGCGGTCTTGGGTCAACATTAGCATGTGTGTACATGTGTGTACGTGCGTGTCTGTACAGGAATAAACCGGGACTAAACCGGGACTAAACCAGGACTAAACCAGGACTAAACCAGGACTAAAACAGGACTTAACAGGACTAAAACAGGACTAAACCAGGACTAAAACCAGATCTAAACTGTGTGTGTGTGTGTGTGTGTGTGTGTAGTGTAGTGTCCTATAGTATTTTGTATTGTATTAAATTGACAATACAGGTGATTTTTAACGTAACATATTTTCCTGTGTATTATTGAATTATTGAATGATTACATGGGCTTTTTGTTATAAAAGCATTTCCATTTTAACGAAGTTACCTTCTAACTCTGACCTGCCCTGAATGTAAACACCATACCACAGTGATGTCAGTGATGGGGGAGGGCTTAACTTAATGTCATGCAAATGAGTTCTGAAGGCCTGGATCTTTAGAGAAGCTGTTCTCAAGATCATTATTTTCAGATGTCCCGCATTCAAATGGCCACAACTTCTTCAAATGTTGTCAGATTTCCATGTGTAAGGCATCATTGGAAAGCTTAGAATCTACACTTTCTGTGAATCTGTGAATAACTCAAAATGCCCCCGGGATGACTTGAGTCCTGTTTTTCTGCGGTCGGTCACATTTTGTGAGGTCACACACTGATGCTGGATGAGAAGGCCTGGCTCTCAATCTCTGCTCTAATTCATCCCAAAGGTGTTCTGCCGGGTTGAGGTCAGGACTCTGTGCAGGTCAGTCAAGTTCACTTGACTGACCTGCACAGGTCTGACAGGTCTGCACAGGTCTGACTTCACTTTTTGCACTGGTGCATAGAGGAAGGAGCCATCTCCAAACTGTTCCCACAAAGTTGGGAGCATGGAATTGTCCAAAATCTCTTGGTATGCTGAAGGGGCCAAGCCCAGCTCCTGATAAACAACTCCACACCATAATCCCCCCTCCACCAAAGTTTACACTTGGCACAATGCAGCCAGGCAAGTACCATTCTCTTGGCAACCGCCAAACCCAGACTCGTCCATCAGATTGCAAGATGGAAAAGCGTGGTTCATCACTCCAGAGAATGCGTCTCCACTGCTCTAGAGTCCAGTACCGTCGTGTTTTACACCACTGTATCCGACACTTTGCATTGCACTTGGTGATGTATGGCTTGGATGTAGCTGCTCAGCCATGGAAACCCATTCCATGAAGCTCTCTGTGCACTGTTCTTGAGCTAATCTGAAGGCCACATGAAGTTTGGAGGTCTGTAGTGATTGGCTCTGCAGAAAGTTGGTGACCTCTGCACACTATGCGCCTTAGCATCCGCTGACCCACCCCGTAAATTTACGTGGCGAGTTGCTATCGTTCCCAATCACTTCCACTCTGTTATAATACCACTGACAGATGAAAGCTGGAATTCACTGAGCTCCTGAGAGCAACTCATTCTTTCACAGATGTTTGTAGAAACAATCTGCAGGCCTAGGTACTCGACTTTATTCACCTGTGGCCATGGAAGTGATTGGAACACCTGAACACCTGATTTCAATTATTTGGATGGGTGAGTGAATATTTTTGACAATATAGTGTATGTGTGTATGTGTGTGTGTGTGTGTGTGTGTGTGTGTGTCCTGGCAAATTATGTATGGAAATTATTTTTGCAAACATTAACCACATTGAAGATGGCCATTTTATTACCTTCTCTCCAGAAACTGAACAAGCCTACATTCCAAAAACAAATTTAACCATACAATTAAAATAGTAAAAAATGGAGCCAGAATGCCCAGCAGCCCCAGCCAGGCATGAACGATGGGGCATTACTGAGGCGATTAGCAGTACCAAATTCAATTAATCTTGACAAATCTCCACAGAGGCAGAACGGAGGAGTGAGACGCACCCACTCTCCTGGTAATTAAAAGTGGGCGCGCGGATGGCGTTGGGTGCGATGATGGTGACTAACTTAAGGGATGATCCGGCTGCAGCTCTGGGTGTCAGCTCGTATTTAGTTTGTCAGATTGTCAAGTTCCAAACTAGTTTCTACTTCCAGTTTCTGGAAGAGTGACAGAGGACAGAGGTAATGAGCTCTTTTCTGTCACCTCGCACAACCATGAAGATCAGGTTCCAATTTTCTAAGTCCGCGCTGTACTTTGGAGACAATCAACAAAGTTTTTTTCCCCCCAAACAATGTGAGAGGGGTGAAAAATGCAAGTCAGCAGCTATTTAATCATCCTTTTGATTGCTTTGTGCCGAATGAACAAGCTCCCTGGAGCAGCAAAGAATGCAAGGCTGAAATGCACAAACAGGAGAGGTGGAAAGAGTACCAAAATGTTGAGCCGAAAGGAAAAGTTATATAGGCCAAAAATAATTAATCCCAAGAAACAATACAAACTAATCTGATAGAAAACAACATAAACACAAATGACTTAGGCTGTTCATGTTGAATATAATCTAACATTAAGACACGACTGTCTCCCTCTGTGGGCCAGACTTCATTTAACACCAAGTATCTCTTCTGAAAATATTTTCCAAGTGCCACCAGATCTAAATAAGGTGACTACACCAGGTCTAAACAAGGACAAAAGTAGGTCTAAAACTGAACTAAATCATGACTCAAAGTAGTTCTACACAAGAATTCATGGGTGTAGGACTATGGGTAGTTAAGAATACTGTACCACCCATGGCCCAGTGAGAAGGCGCTCAAGAAAATTTTTTGTACATTATAGAGACAGATCATGTAAGGGCCCATCAATACTGTTTTGGCCCCAGAAGTCTGTGCTATGCTGTGAAGAACTAGTCCAAAGAAGGAAGGAAGAAAGAAGAAATTAAACAACTAGACATACCTAACGCTAACTGAACTACAGTTTGAGTAGGAATGGTATCGAGCAAAAAACTACTTTAAAGCACAGTATTTACACCCTTACATCCCCCAATTATAAAAAGCCCTGTAGTTTACAATACAGTCCAGTGAGCCGAAGCACTGAAGCAGGCCTTTGTAGAGAGCAGATCAAACTGAAAGGCAGCAGCTGGACAGGGGCTAGCAGTCAGGAGGAGACTTCCAAAGCACACTTGTTGCCACTTTTGAAAGGCTGAGGAGAAAATGTCACACACTAGAAAATAACCCCCAATGGCAAAAAAGCCAACTCCTTTCTTATCTGTGACAGTGACTGCACCGACTCAACACAAAGAGGTAAACCCAGGGCACAGCGCCGAGCAGAGCGAACAGCACAATCTAAAAGCGGCCGAGCTGAAGCAGAACTAGTACTCATAATAGTAGTCTTCAGTTTGTTCTACACACCAAAAGAGACCAATACGGGCCCTGATATTTGGCTGATATTTGACTCTAATATTCTTTAATTTTTGTCTTTACTATAATGTAAATACATAATTACATACATTTGGGCCTTGTTATGGATTTTAAAATCTTAATATTAGTCACAAATATTAGTTATCAGCCAAAGCAACTAGACCATTATTGGATATCGCCTCCAAAAATGTATATCAAACCATCCCAAATGTAAGTGGTAGTATGAGTAGTACTACTTGAGAATTTCAATATCACTGCTGCACCTGAAAAAAGTAAACTGAGAACAGAGCATCACAAGTATATGAAGGATGAAAGAAAGAGCAGTAGTAACAGAAGTAGTAACAGTAGTATTAACAGTAGTAGTAGTAGTAGTAGTAGTAGTAGAAGAAAGAAGAAATAGTAGAGCATAAGTAGTTGTATTCCCTGAGTTTATTGAAGTTTCCAGAAATTACTTCTGCATCTGCAAAAGAAAAGAGTAAAGAGACAGATCTAGAGGCTGGGTACAATGGTAACAGATGGACAGTGGACACCAGAACACAGCATGAATTATGGCTTAATAGCAAAAGATTGAAGAAGAGATTGCGATGTTGCTGTTGACAGTGAGAGAGAACAAAGAGAACAAATGCAGAAGACACATGATAGAAAAATACTAGTTATTATGTAGACGAATCAGCACCTGTGGAAAGAAAGAGACCCCAGCATGCATATAGTACCATGCCTAGAAAAGCCCAAACCAAACAGAGGTTCCAGAGCAGAGGGGTGTGTCCATGGTCCTGCCCGTCTGTACAGGTAAAACCACAGTGATTGGACAGATGCTAAAGTTATAATGCATAAGAGAGAGGATAAAGGGTGTAGGTAAAAGCCTTAGTGGAGATTTTCACATGAGTCACCATCAACACAATTAACAAATAAAACCTGAAAAATCTAAAAATATATAATTTTCTCAGTACAAATTTGTAGTAAATATTCCATCCATCAAAGTACAACACATACTACTAAAATATAATATGAGCATGTGAATTCTGTAGGTAGTGTGCCCTTCAGCTTACACAAATTAAATCAATAGTATTTCACATGTAATGAAAATGAACTGATTGGGAACCATGAGATAAATTTATCTGCACAAACTTAATGACAGCAAATATCTCCAGCCTTTCCTTCACTATCTGTTAAATTGTCACATAAATTGTAAGTGAATGAAGTCTGTCGTTTCCGTAGCAACAATCAAATACGGGGCGCTCCGGGTCATGTGACCTTAAATAAGCTTGTGGCCTGTCATTGTTAATATTCCTATTGTGCTCCATGGTGCCCACAATGTGCCCTATGCCTCTTTAAATCTCTCTGAGGTGAATTTTAATTTTTATTGGAAATCGCAGGGAAGGCCAAGGTGTTTGAAGCCAGATAAAGATACAATATGGCCCAGGGCAACGATACACTGTGGAGGCCTCCAGTAAGGGCTGACCTCCTGTTTGTAGTGGGGTGGGCGTCAAGTGCTTATCTAACACCCACTGCTCCCCATGTGAAAATCTCCACAGCCACTGGTGCGTCACTCTGCAGATGAAGAAAAGGTCTTTTTGTTGCGAGCAGTGCAGATTTCAGAGACAGAAAGAGCAGAAGAGGATGTGTGTATGTGTGTGTTTAGATACAGTTTGCATGTGTGGTCTCAAAGTTGTATTTTTAGTATAAGAGGGAGGTTGAGGGTTAGAGAAGCTGATGGGTGGGGTGTGAATGGGGTGAGGGGCAGGAGGAGGAGGGGCGGGGGGACGGAGGGGGCAGTACTCACTGTAGGGGACGCACTCGTACTGGATCTCCAAATACTTGTAGGTTCCGGGGCAAGGGTCTGGGAACACGTCTGAGCCCGCTACCACCACACACTGTGTACGGTTGTTACATCTATTTGGACAAAACAGAAAGGTAAAAATGTTAGTAATATTAAACATATATAATAGTATAATGACATAAAAACAAAAAGTCGATGAAATATTCTGTATCATATTCTGTAATGAAATATACAGAATAGTAATGTACAGCTCTGGAAAAAAATAAGAGACCACTGCATTTTTTTCTGAAATCAGCATCTCTACATGTATTACAGCCATTCCATTCCAGCGTCTGTTGAATTCCAACACAAACACAAAACTGAGCTACTTCAGTTCTTGCACCAGGAGTGGAATAAAGTCACCCAAGAACAATGTGAAAGACTTGTGGAGAGCATGCCAAGACGCATGAAAGCTGTGATTAAAAATAAGGGTTATTGCACCAAATATTGATTTCTGAACTCTTCTGAAGTGTGAACATTAGTATTATGTTGTTTTAAAATGAATTTGATCTTGTTTCTTTGGATTGTTTTAGGTCTGAACACATTTATCTTTTTAATTATTTTTGACAATTTGTCATTTTCTGCAAATAAATGCTCTAAACAATAATATTTTTATTTGGAATTTGGGGGAAATATTGTCAGTAGTTTATAGACTCAAACAAAAATGTTCCTTTTGCCCAAACACATACCTATAAGTAGTAAAATAAAAAAAATAGATTTTGCTGGGATCTTTTATTTTTTCCAGAGCTGTATGTCTTCCCAATATTGGTAAAATTACATACCCAAATCAACCCAAGCAGTTGTTAATCTTTTAGTAAATGAGTCTGAAATTTGTTTTTGTTTTTTGTAACACTAAATAATGGGTAATGAGCATTGACATGCCTACATTAATGTTATCAGAATGAAATTTGATTTCAACCCTAAACATTTTCAAAATATCGATCATTTATTTCGGATGAAAGTTTAAGCACATGCCCGATCAATCACACTGTAACTCCAATACACTCAGATGACTGTAAAACTTCCCAGTGGAAAAGCAATATTTTTACAGTGTAAGAAAGATGAAGTGGTGTGCAAAAAACATCTCCAGGCTCTGAAAGACAAAAAGAACGGTTGGGGAAGGGAGTAATTTCACACTAGACTAGATCATGTGACAGATGCACCCGCGGGGAGGAGGAGATAGAGATGGAGGAGAGGGAATGGAGAGGTGAGGAAGGGAGAGAGAGGGGAGAGGGGAGGGTTTGTGCATGTGGGGTAGGGCAGCTGAGAGGGAGCGTGACGTCATTCGCTCCTCTCCCGGGGAACAGCGAGTGGGAGCAATTATAGGTGAGAGAACAAGGAAGGACACAAGCAAATACTCGTGGAAAAAAATTGTATGTACATAATACTATCATGACAATCCCGTATGCCTGCTCACGTTTACACACAGATACACACACATGCACACTTATTCTCAGCCCCTCAGCTCTTAGCATTTCACCCTGTTCTCAGCTCCGTCATCAAATCATCTCTAGCAATCTCTTCTCTACTCTTCCTCTTCCCTTTCAATTCGCCAAACACCTCCCACTACCTCTTCTCTCCTGCATGTCAGCTGCATCCTTTCTGGCCAAGCTAGCGCCCAGCCTCCATTACACATGTGATGGATAGTGAGGAGAAGGCTGCCATTGATCTAGCAAGCAGATGCCTGGTGCAAACATAAAGACGGGCCCTTGCAAATACAAGAAATGGAAAAACGTGTGTGATATCTGGGGCTGAGATTGCTTACAGTATTCTGTTCTGTATTCATGTATTCAACACCTTTACAAATAATGCTGAGAGTAAGGTTTCCTGGTTTGAAAAAAGGCTTTAGTTGTGCGTAAACATGTTCAGACCCATGTGTGCTTACCTCTGGGACATGATCTTAAAGGCATCAGGCAGGTAGCACTGTGTGTTCTCCATCTGGAATGGGTCGGCATCACAGATCTTGTCGTCCGTGCGTCCATAGTTGGCCGTCTCGATCATGATGACATCACTCCCGGGACAGCGCAGCTCGATAGGGTAGCCTTCACATGCCAGCTCGCGTCGCATTAGGCCGAAGGGCATCATTGACCGGCTCAGAGCTGGAGTGGAAAGAGGGGGAGAGGGAGAGGCACGGTTATTGATCATTCAATATACCTTGATACTTTCAGGAGGCACTTTATTATTAAACCACATTGTAAACATAGAGTAGTATTTGGTGAGAGGCAAACATGAAAATGGTTTGAGTGTAAAAGACAAATGAACCTCACAGATTGCATAGAGGCATGAAGAATATGCTACCATACCAGCTTCTCCTGATATAATGTGAAACAAACTGCAATTTTGAAATGTTAACAAACTCCTCCACACAGATTGCAGGCATCAGCATATAGCCACACTCACACCAGGACCTCCCTCATGTCTCTCGCAGTCTTCTTAACTCTCCTGTTGCCACATTGAGGTGTTGGTACTATGCATAAAGAATTAGTGCTCAAACACAGCAAACAACCATGAGAGTAAAGGCATAGCTCAGGCTGACCTCTGAGTTCACACCTTTTACTGTTAATTAGCTGTCTGTGAGGTGGCTGATGGACTGTGGCCAGATGTACGCTCTGTGTGGAGGGGTCAGGTGGGACAATGGAGCATACAGGGTTAATCACGGAGCCAAGAACACAGGCATGAGAGAGGAGGCCCAGAGGTGAGGGAGAGCCGCTTACTGTCTTTATAAACACTGTACAGTCCTTGTGCCACTATTTAGTCATATTAAAAGTTTACAGGCAGAAAACTGAACCAAAAAAAGCCTTGTGTTTATCTGAGTCTAGCAGTTCCTCTACAGCCCAGGTGGAGGTCCGCGGTCTAGATGGGTGAGTGATCTGCCTGCGAAGTTCTAGCTGAAGGATGGCCAGAGATGCTTTGTGCTGCGACTCCTGCCAGCCTCAGCGTGAGCAGTGCTGCTGTCCGTGGTGCTGAACTTTGGGTACACATAGTCCTGGAGTGTTATTAGACAAAAGGAATATGATGAGAGGAGCTGTCTGCGGCACTGAAAGGGCAGAGGCGTTTTCCACTTTAAGCACATGGCAGTGTGGCTAAAGGTGGTCATACTGTCTAATCTAAACAATGCAGTTAAACTTATCCACAGCTCAGAGCTCTTTGTGAGCACAGGTCCTCCTGACAGACAAGCTCTGACTCAGCCTCTGTTGGCTTTCAAACGTGCAGAGCAGTGCTGTTTTCTGCACTGATACTGCATTAGCATTAGCGTTAGCACTGGCACAGCTAGGGTTTCAGCCCCGTCCACCCAGGAGCACAGCCCATCTGCCTCAATGTCAGCGTCAGTCATCCCAGACAAGCTCCGCAGTAGCTACATGACTCACTGCCTCAGAGTAGCTCACATTTCCAAATGCCACTCTTTTTTACAGCTGGGCCTGGACTTCTGTTGTGTAACTAATGACATTAAGGCTGAACTGCACATGTTTTATGCCTCGCCAGCATGCGGTGTCAGAGCCAAATCACTAAGGCCTAGATACAAACATGCACACTAATTAAGACACGTAAACAGGAGGCGAGGCAAGACCCAAAACATGTGCATATGACAGGTTAGACTACTCATTTCACTAAAACATACCATCATTATATTTATATATTGTTTTTATTTATTTATTTATCTTTATTGTTGAAGTTTACGAGATATAAGCAGAGGTAACGGTTATCAAAAATAATGCTCACAAGCATCAAAGCATGTCTAAGTTACACAATAGTTATTATTTGACAAAAAAAATAGAAGGCAACACCTTTTTGTCATTCCTGCATTTTGGATGGAATTTTCCATGATTACATACAGTAGATACAGGAATTCTGTTTTAGAACTCAGCGCTTCTTCCTGTATTTTTTGATTTTTTTCCCATAAACTACCACTTGACTGATGTAAGACTACTGAATGTTTACCGCAGTCACTATCCCACCAAACAAAGGAATGATTAGAAAAACCTGTCACTGCTTCTTTCTCTCTGCGTCTCTCTCTCTCTCTCTCTGTCTCTCTCTCGTTGTCTGTCTCTATTCATCTCTCTCTCTCCATCTCTGCCTCTCTGTCTTTTTCGCTCTCTCTCTGTCCCTCTCTCTCTCTCTGTCTCTCTCTCTATCTATCTCTCTCCCCCTCCCTCCCTCTCTGGAGGCACAGTGGGCTTGCAGACCTGTACCAGTGTGGGGCCGTGTTCCTTTGCCTCTCCTGCAGTGTAGAGCACTCCGTGGCGTACAGCTGGACAGTCATTAGACCCATAGTGAGTCAAGAGGAACGTAAAACAGAAAGAGGCCACTAGGAGCAATGGCTTTCGCTTCTAAGACTGTGGATCAACACAACAGGAACATTAGCCCCCACTGCAGGAGGTAGATTACAAGTTACACACACTTTACATACCCCATGATAAACAGTCTGGGATCTGGAGGGTTATTCCCCACAACGCAACTAAGCCCCAACACAAATACCCATTATAGAGCAACTCAACTATTAGACTGCGATAAAAAGTGGCTATTTTTAAATGCACTTTTGGATTCATGTGTTGCCTATTGCTTAGTAATTGGATGTTCAGTGGCGAGTGGAACCCAACTCCAACGCAGCGCATGCTAATGTTGTGTCCTTGAGCAAAATGCTTCACCCACCTACTAAACCTATGTATGAATGCTTATAATTTAGCTAATCTTTATCTTGTCTTTTGTTGCAGTGAAGTAACCTACCGTAGGACTACAGGAGAAACCATGATAACAAGCCTATCGGGTGGAACTGCAAATCTGCCATACACTATCATGTTTCACACCTACACAGTTCACACTTGCAGCCCACTGTTTGACAAGTCCCAGGTTTAAGGCACACTTCACACTGTAAATGCAACAGAACACACCTCTCAGAGTCATTTAGGTTGGAATTTTTTGAATGGTATTTTCAAGGAAACAAGTGCAAAAGTCGATTTGAGAGAGTGACGGAGTGTCTTTCCTGCTCCATATGAACGCGCCTGTGCAGAGCCAGATGGCCCGGGGCCTAGCTGGAGCTATGGCTGGCTCTGAGCAGGGCTTAGATGAGATGAGCGGGGGGATAAGCTTGGACTGGCCATGGGCTACAACTGTCCTTCACTCCCCAGGAATCCATTAAGGTTTCAGGGTCTCACTGCATCCAAAAGACACCGCTGTACCCATGTGGCCATTTAGGACCAGCCTGTCACTCTCCCACTGTAATAGCTGGTTGACAGATGCCTTCCCAGCAGCAGGCATATGTATAGGTGGATCTGATAGCCTGACCTGTGGCTATGACTCATTCACTGCGCTATATAAATCTCCAATTGTTTCTATATGATCCAGGGGGGAAAACAATTGCCACATCAGTCGTCAACTTCACTAATGGCACAAGCACTCTATGAGGGAATGGAAATATTGTACTGTGCAAATTATACGTATTATTTAAACACAATGCGTACATAGCCTGTATACAATACAAGTCAATACTAGTAATAAACATGTCAAATGATATAAACATTCTTCTTAAACAAGAAGACAGTGTACACATTAATTAAACAACTTGTATCAATTTACAGGCATAAAGTCTAATAAACAATTAGTTTTACTAGTGAGTGAAACTCTCTCTTCACACTATGTATTTTTCCAAGGAGATGCAATTGTTTACTTCATGGAGACAAGGTGACTGTACCACCAGGCCAAGTTACAGGTCAGATCTTTGAAGAGGCGATCCAACTTTCAGTAAAGTTTAGTGCTTTTATAAGGTATCCTAAGGCTAACAACTTAAATTGGATAAAAGCAAGATAGGAGAGTTTAATACAAAGTAATAACATCTTCATGGAATTAATCAGGTGGTAGGCCCTTCACCAGAAAAGTTGTAGCACATATTTTCTGTATCACTATAGGGATGTCCTATATATAGACAGTGACTCCAGTGATAAATTTCTATACTTTGGAAACTTTTATATTGCATTATGGCTGCACAGTGTATCCTCTGCTTTTGATAGAGAGACTGTTTAGAACAAGGGCAGGGGATGGAGTCAGTGTGCAGGGCTGAGGTGCACGGCTTCATAATGGGAGATCTCTACAAATTAAGAGGAAGAGAGAGAGAACCTGATTGGATTTGACTCATTATCCTCACTCAGTAATTAAAGCCTGGGGCTGGAGAGAAGCTTGGGCCATTTTACAGATGCACTGATTTGTACACACTTTTTTCTCCTTCAAACTGCCATGGATATGAAATGTGTTGTAAGCATTATCACAAATTTATAGGTGAAGCAGTTAGCACCCACAGATGGCGACTAAGATAATAGAAAAGTAAAACCTCAATTTGCATTTAGAGATTGGAAGTTTTATTGATACCCATGATTACACAGGTCACAATATAATCAAAAGAATGTTAAACAGAAAAGAAAAAATTATATATTTTATTTTTATCCAATTTAATTGTCTGTTAATGTAATTTTTAAATTTTTAAATTTTTTCCACCTGACAGCTTGGTTATATAAAGCTGCTTGCACAGTGGAATTGTGAGTGTTGGTAGATTTAATAATCTTTTGATCTTGGGGCCGTTTTTCCTCACAATAATCATATATAATCCGATATTGTGCCAGCCCTGTTAGCAGTTGAAGACCATTTAAAGTGAACATTTTAATATTCTGCGAAGTTCGTAGAATAAAAGCAAACACGCTTTCATTTCAAATACAGCACAGCTCTGAACAGCTCCAATTTCTGAATCTTCAACAGCTTGACCTTGGACTGCATTATCACTGCCTTTGAATTCGCCACGTGTTTGTTTGCCAGGAAATAAGTGCAGAGGAGCTGGCCTTGCAGGTAACCAGAAATGGTGATAGGGACTGTGTGATGGGCTCACAGTAGCAGATTACACTTGCGGAGCTCAGTGGGTCTAAGGTGGACGGGTTAGTTGGCTCAATGTGGGTCTTTTGGTCCACTTGTAAGCTCTCTGTTGATTCTCATTAGGAACCTACCGGAGTGCAGTGTCAGGCAGTATTCTTCAGAGATTTTACACATTGAATACTGTGAAAAGTAATAATTTCGGTAGCTGTTAAAAATGCTGCAAAGATTCAGAACAAAACAAGGCAAAAAATAGGTAAATGAGGGTCAGGTCAGGAAGGAACATAAAACTAAATCAATAATTCTGCAAGGAGATAAACTGGTGACTACTGACAACTGAAATTCCTATTTTCATCCACAGAACTGCTACTGCTACCAAGAAGATTATTGTGCATGAAAATCACAGTAGATCAGCCAAACTTCTAATTTACAACAAACAAAGCTATGTTAGAAAATCCTCTTGTGGTGGAGTGCGCACCATCTGCTTGACTGTGTTTGCTTTGCCTAGAATTTTCCTCAGTATGGCATTAACTCTTAACTCTAAATGTTCCTCCTTGGGGACAAGCAGATGATACCAGCAGGCCCAGTTTTAGGTCAGATCTGTGGAAAGGAAAGCCCACACAAAGTAAAATGGTATGTTTTACACAGTATTTTTAAATCAACATTTGTAATTTAATAAATGCAAGGTAAACTTAATGCCATACTGTGCAACATTCCAGGCAAATCGATTACACCCTAAAAAAATAACCATGCACCTCTAGGTAGTTTGTAAATGCTACTAATAAATAAAAAATGATAGTACATTTAATTTAGTTTTCCTTATTACATATTTAGTCGCACATTTTGTTCTAAAAATTAGCAAAAGAAGACTGTTATTCTAAGGGAGAAATGACAAAACATGATTTATTTATTCAATTCATTTATTTGATAGGGACAAGTGTGTACATTACACACAGGGCTGGACTGGGACAAAAACACGGCCCTGGCATTTTTGGCTTAGACCGGCCCCTCATAATTAGCGGAGCACAATGGACTAATTTATGTTTGTGTTCCCTGAAGCAAAGTATTTTACTATTGTTACATCTTGGCCAAGGGGAAACCAGGGCGTAACATTTAAAGGAAAAACCCCAGCCCTCAAAAACTACCAGCAAACTCACAGGAACTACACATTCAATGGTTTATTTAAAATGCATCTTGCACACACACACACACACACAAATTCTCATTGAATCTACAGGATTCACGTAGGTCACCTCTTTTGGCTTCAAACTGCCAAATTTCGCTAAAAGGTGATTGATTTTCATGCCTGTCCATCACCTAAAAGTCCCGGTATTATCCTAACATTACTACCTGCTTACCTGCTGTGCCTGTGCTACACTTCCCTGGTCACTCTGTCCCTCGGGTTCAATCAGGTTCCCTCGGGTTCCCTCGGGTTCCCTCGGGTTCCCTCGGGTTCCCTCGGGTTCCCTGTCCACAGTCTCCGGCTGCTCCTCTCCCTGTCCACCTTCAACCTGGGCTGCAGAGGACGTGGAGGTTCCAGCAGCCCCTCCAGAGAATATGTCTGTTATTTTAGAACATTTTGCAGCATCTATAGCGAGATCTTTTAGCCCGCGCAACTTCTCCGCACCCCCTTTCTGCTGCTTCACCATATTTCCACGCTCAACACTGAAAATGGTGGGAATCAGTGCAGAGAAAGGGGTGGGACCACTCTCATAAGCTTCTGTATCCTGATTGGTTTAGTCCACTGTCTATATTGAAGATGGACCAGTGGGACGCCTCCTCTAAATTGTGGGCTGGTCTCTAAGTAAAAAAATATAAAAAATACCCCCCAAAAAACAACATCGGCCCACCGGGAAAATGCCCGGTATGCCAGATTACCAGTCCAGGCCTGATTACACGTGTAACATAACCCTAGGGTATCGCCAAAACAATGTCCGTCCCTAGATCTTTTACAGACTATCACAACATTAGCTCATTTTAACATTCAGCAGACAAAGTTTTGAGCTGATGGGATCTCCCTTCTAGGTCTCCACGCGGCGCTGTACATTAGCATCTCACTTAGCGCCACAAGTTAGCGCAGTGAGCCGCTAGCGCATGGCCTGCCACTGCGATCCGTGAGGGCCACAGCTGTCACATCTGGACAATGTTTCAGAATGAAGAGTTGTGACAGCGTGACATTCTGAGACCAACCTAACAGGCCAGACACGAGGGTGCAGAGGCGAGGAGACCGGGCGGGACAGTGGATGCTAACGCTATAGGAGCTAAGATACAATCACTTCTCCTATTTTGCCCCAAGGAGACAAGGGAAGAGACAAGATGAGGAGTGACTGTTTTGGGAGTCACCAGTCGAACTATAAGGTCGGAGCACAAAGCAGCATCAAAATGACACATATATCTAGTGGGGAAAACGCTCGAAGAAGGAAAAATGTGATGGCAGAGCAAATCAGGCGGGATAACAATAGAAGAAGAAAAAAAAAAAAACTAGAAAGACTTGAAAATGGATGGTGAAGCTGACAAAGCTCTATGTTGGAGGTCAGAGAGACAGGCGGACAAGAAGAAAGACAAAAGACCTCCCATTGTCCAAGCCTAACTCTTCTCATAAGCAGCTGAGCCCTAACGCTGAACCCAATTACAACATGGCCCATAACATTACATCATTCATAAGAGAATTAACGTGCCCTCAGTGGAAACGAGATACCCGCTCTGCTTCATCCAACGCACACCCAGTGCTTTTACCCCGGACCAGAGCAGCCCCCTGAAGCAAGATTGTGTTATCTTTGAAAATGTGAATGATGTAATTTTTTTCAGGTCTTAAACCACAAAATATTTGGTTTAGTAGGTAAACATTTTATATTCACTTTTACCTTATGTAGCTATGGTGGGATTTGTATCCATCTGTGGCTGTATTTATATTTCATTTGACAACATTGTGAAAATCTATTCTTGATTCAATGCCCTTCGAAAATCGATACGATTTTCAAGGGTTTCGGAGTGATGAAAAATTTGCAGCATTCCCATAGCAATTAACAATTCAAAATAAAATACTATATCTTTTCACACAAAAAAAAAGATTATGAATAAATATAAAAAGTTTGGACTATAAAGGACACCTTTGTAGAACATCTTGACAGGAAAGGACTTGACTGACAGTTAATGTTTGTGTTTTTTCAGTAGTTTTGTGTGTGTTATGAGAGGGGTGTGCTGTGTTCTTTGTTTTATTCTTTTGTCTATTTTTGTTTTTGCTATGTATAATCTCAAAAGAAAAAAAAGAGAGAAAAAAAAAGATTATTAGTAATGCGTATAATTGTGGCTCAACTGTTTTGTTTTCTTTGCTTTTTTTCTGTAAAATTGGACCCAAAATTGAATGCCTTTGCAAAAATCTTGCTTCTAATTTCAACATAGCTTAAACAATGACTTAAAGTATTAGTCAAAAATCTTCCCCAACTCTGAAGGAATGATCCTTTCTGTATATTTTGGATTCGGGTTATATAACACGTCTTAGCAACAATACTTTTAGCTATGTGAGTTTGCCCAACTTTCCTATGGGGAGAAGCCGCTCCGACATAAAGACAAGCAGTCGCAAAGCTCCAAAAACACATAAACTGGAAGAAAGCAAGACGGGACGTGCCCATACTGTGAAATCACCTCATCACAGTCCTGGTGTCTAATTATGCAATAAAGACACCTCAGCGGGAGAGTCACTCAGCCTGAAATAAAACCCAACTTAAAAAAAAAAGAAGGAAAAACAGAAAAGGAGATTCACCTGGTGTAAAATCCAGTCTTTCCTTACCCCTTGGGACAGATGCAGTGCTACAGGCCCAACACAACCTGATTCTGCTCGCATATCACAAGAGGCAAGCCAGGAGACTGAGTCAGGCCTAGATTCATATAAACAGTGTTGTGGTGTAAAAAGTGTGGGTGATGCTGGGAAAACGCCAGCGGGATGAAAGCAGTGAGATAGAAAATACTGGTGAGAGACTGTATATAGAAGGCTTGTCTGGGAGATGGGCGTGTTGAAAGAAAAACATCTAGAGGGCTGGGTATCACTGTGAAGCGACTTAGCACTACATTAGACACTTAATTAACCTCCTTACTCAGCCAAAAGCAGAAAGGGCACAAACTGTAGTGTATGCTGGAGTTACTGCAAGATCAATGCGCTTGCAGCTTGAAGTGATATTAAAGTATTTGGTGGCTTAATCAGAGTAGAAAAGATAAAAGTATATAGTATTTAAGTTACCTCAAGAAATAATGGACCACAACCTGCAAAAACTAACATCATGGCAAGTTCAAATTGCTTGATTTAGGAAAATGGTATCTTGATTTGAGTAAATTTCATTATTTCCACTGAAACTATTCGTCCTTAAAATGTAAAAATACGTCTTGTTACACAAAACATAAGAAAACAACTTTAATAACTCTTTGCAATTAAAATAAGAAATTAAATCTTATTTTGCTTGAATAGGAAAAAAAAACGTATTCTAATGATCGATTATTTTACTTGTCAAGTTAAATCTACTGAAATCAAATAAAATGATCTTAACTGTAGTGAGACTGCTATACTTACGGTATATCGTTTTCAATAATGTATCTATTATTTGCTTATAGTGCATAGAATGATAGGCTATTTCTGTCTGCAGTACACTGACACAGCATAGCCTGAGCCACTTTTGTGCCCTTGTACAAAGCACTCACAGAAAGGATTTAATTTCATATATGTCCATTTGCTACAGCAATATCTTTGTGAGTCATTATACAATACATACCTTATATCAAATACAAGGTGAGCTGCTTTTAACAGTGTCTGATTGTTTATTTATGTTTAATCTAATAAATCAGTGCACATTTATTGTCAGTTATTGCAGCCTTGTAGTCTATAGGGACTCAAAGTAATATTGCATTAAACCAACAGAAGTGGGTATTGTAGCTACTAACAGTAAGAGTAACTGTGAATGTACGATCTGATTTACAGTATAATTTGAAGTTTAAGTAATTGGAAGAACAAAACATTAAATAACCTTCAGAGGATAGACCACAAAATGAGTAAAACTAAATATGTGACTTGCCACGCTAAAACCGGTCACAACTCGGGATTGTTGAACATGAGAAAATCGCATTAGAAGCATTTTTTTAAAAAAATTTAAATTTGTGTATTACTGAATTATTGAATGATTATATGGACTTTCTGTTATAAAAGCATTAACATTTTAACAAAGTACCTTCTAATTCTGACCTGCCGTGAAACACCACACCGTTCAGTGATGATCTGCAGGGGGAGGGCTTATCTTAATGTCATGCAAATGAGCTCCTTTCTGCTCCACAGCTTTGTGTTTTCTTATGTGCATGCTTTCAAATGGCCACAAATTTTTCAAATGTTTTCAGATTTCCATGTGTAAGGCACTGTTGCAAAGCTTAGAATCTACACTTTCAGAATCTGTGAATAACGCAAAGTATACTGTTAAATATACTGATAAGTATGACAAAATGTTATATTTTTGCGCTCTCAATCTCCTAACCATTTACCTAGGTTTTTATCTCCCCTTTCTCAGGATCTATTTTCTTGATGGACATTCAAATACATTCTCTGCAAATCACTCTGTAATATTTCTAGTCCTACTTTTACCTTACTGCCAATGTTACAAATGCCCAATTTATACCAGACTTTACAAACACGTCCATTTTGGTGAGTTTTGTGAGTTCCCAAAGCCCCCACAGTTTGTCCTGTAGAGAAAAGAGAAGCAGCTATCGCAACACGCACAAACAGCCCAACTCTCCACAGTCCATTTGTGTAGACGCGTGTTTATGTGCACCAATCAATGTACACAAGCCAGCAACTCGGACTAGGCAAATACACAGACAGAGAGAGCCTGGTATCCTGTGAAGTGATGAGCAAACAGAAAAACCAGGCACAGTCCAGAGACATAGGAGCATCTTCAAAAACATCCATCCCAAATGCGCCGCCTCCGTGTCCCAATATATGTTCAAAGGGCGTGCATTAACCTTTGGCTCACACAACGCACCGCACTGTGATCCACGGCTCTCAGCCCAGCCTTTGAAGAGCCACTAGCAAACGGGACAGGGAGGGAGGGCGGAAAAGAAGAGGGCAGAGAGAGGGGGGTGAGGAGAGACAGAAAAACAACAAGTGTTTCGGATTTTAGAAGAGTCACACATTGTGATAGAGTCATGATTTTAAATGTAATACTGCAATACAATACTACATGAGATGTATTTGTCTTGACTCTCTTGTTCTAGTATATAGCCGAGGTATATTTTGTTTTACTATATTTCTATATTTTATTTTTATTTGTACATACATTTGGATAATTATGCCTTATTTGATACCAGTCTCTTGCTATTTTGCTTATTTATTTTGAATTTATTATTACAATTTATACTCTTTGTTATTATATTGTGAGGTGTAACCTACTTTGTCCAAATAATTTCCCTTGTGGATTAATAAAGTCGTAGTAGTAGTAGTAGCAGTAGTAGTCCATATCATTAATGATTCTATATCTAAAAATAGTTGTAAAATCTAGAAACTAATTCTATTCACAGTTACACATACAATCCCATATACATTATATTCATATCACCTTTAAATATTTCAAATTAGGGCCAGGGGAAACTTAAGCAGGGGAATAACAGTTTCCACAACTGTTTATTTGTTTACAACTTTGACCAAATGTTTCTGTAACACCCACCTCCCAGGATTTTTATATTAACATTTTTATGTGTGGGCGGGTATTTATTTAATTTTAAGCTTAATTAAAACTAATAATGGGTAAGGTTATGATCAGTCTTGAGGAAATCCATGCAAGTCAGTGTTCCCCAACAGCCATGTAATGTATGTGAATAAAATGTATACAATCGCTGTCTTGTATTTCCATTTCTATTGTCTAAACATTGTACTCTGGCTTTGGTTCGAAGCATTTATCCGCACAAATGACTTGATTTTGTTCTTGATATTTTGTCCACAGCAAAGCAAGGAAAATAGGGGTAGTAAATAGAGAAATTCAATTTGCTGGAAGCCAAGTCATCATGGTGTAAGTGTTTAGAGAGCAAAGCACAATCACCGGAGGAAAATGAACGACAAGTGCGGAGTATCGACTGTGGCTAATAACAAGAGAATACAAAAGAACTAGGAACCAAGGAAATCAGGAGCCACAAAGGGCTTTAGCAGCAATCTGTAATGCAAAACACACATGAGCGGAAATTTCCAACAGCCAACAAAATTAACAATTACAGTCAGAGGCAAATTTAACTCTAACACCCAAAAATGTGATTCAATTTTGTGCCTGTGAGCGGCCATCTTGAGCCGGTCAAGGCTGTGGAATCATCAAGATCTATACATTAAAATGCAATTGCTTCATATGGCTCCCCAGTGACACAATTTAAGCTCAGAATACATTAGGCCTTATGTCAATGATTATGCAATTTAAACTTATAGGATTGTGCATATCGGTGCATAACAGACAGCTGATTTTGCACTGCACCAGGTCATTACAGCTGTCAATCATCTGCCCCCCCACCCCCTCGCCCCCGCCTCACCAAGATGGCCCCTGATTGGCTGGCGTCTCCCGTCACGCGCTCTGATTTTGTTGAGTCTGAAGGAGAGCCAAGAGTTTATGTGCAGCGGTCTCTGTTTTCACTGCAATATGCTAAAAGGTTATTATGGAATTATTGCTCAGTGGAGCAAAAGAAATGCCTACTGCCTATTAGAGCTTTCGGGCTGTTTTCGATGAGAGTTCGCTACCCTGGGCTTAGTGTAAACAAAATGTAAAGGTTTTTGATGCACATTCTGAACTTTACGGAAGTACTTAAAGAAAGATATGCAGTGACATAACAAAACAGCAACACTGTTGGTGTCAAGGAGTTTTTTATTTGAATTTTTTAAGAGGATTTAATCTTTGTAGCTATATATATGACTAAATTAATTAAACCGTAAGCTGTCATAATATGATTATGGTGAACAATCTAAACATGATATTGTCAGCCACAATCTGTAATATGAGCAGCTCTAATCCGGGAAAAAAAAAAAAAAAAAAAAGAATAGACTGTTTGACTGTTTTTATTTTTTTTTATTTAACCTTTATTTAACCAGGTAAAAAACCCATTGAGATCAAGACCTCGTTTACAAGGGTGACCTGGCCAAGAGGTCAGCAGCACACGTCCAGAGTAAAATAACAGTAAAATATCAAATGTAAAGTGCAATAGTTGTAAACAGTAAAAATTAAGTGCAAATGATATTAAAAAGGTGATGTCATATCAAGAAAACACCAAGCTCTGTATTTAAAAAAAAAAATCATAGACCTGTGCATTTGCTGTGGCAGATTAAAAACATGTCTTTGTTTATTAACCTCTTGGAATCCCTAAAATGTGGCCACATTAAAGAATAGTTGCTCTTTTCATGTAAACGCAGCGTACCTGACAAAAAATACAACTACAACCATCACAACCACATACTGTATGTGCACTGCCAAAAGTACTAGCCATAGACTGTATAAAGAAGTGGACTAAGGGAATGTCATCCATAGTATTTGGCTCAATATTAGAACTAGGAATTTATTTAAAGACAAAATAGCAAAATAAAAACACCAGAATCATGTAAAGGGGGTTAAAATAAACATTTTAAGACCAAAATGATGAGGCTCACTGCAGCAGATATAGAGAGAGGGGTGACCATTTTGAAAAGTCAATTGGAGCCAGAGTTGATGGAGAAGGCGGCCTCATGCTCACTTCCTATTTGGAATGCAGCAGCTAGCGGGTTAGCTATGTCCATTTATATACAGTATATAAAGTCTATGCTACTAGGGCACAATTTGTTCCTATAGAAAAATAATAAATAAAAAGACCTATATATGCCATAAAATAGACAGAACTATGTTGAATAACCTGGAAAGTTGTCAAGAGACTGGAAGATGTGGAGTAAACGTGTGACCCAAATCCACAACAATGCCCGGGATGAATGAATAAGTAAGTCTGAGGCCTTTACTGAGGAGAACCATCACATACCCCGTCACTCTCCTTTAAATAACTATAACATAGACCATTTGCAAGTAAATATGGACGATAAACAATAATAATGAAACTAATTTATGCCATTGACACAATAACCCTAAAGCAGATTTTAGGCCTATTCACACACCACTGTTCCATAAGCAAATCCTTAAGCACATACCACTATATCAGCCAGACACATCAGCCCATCGAGGTAAGTGCAGTGATTTCGCTCCTACTGTAAACACACATGTATATTTTTGCATAGGGGATTTCAAAGCTACAAATAGCCTGTTAATGAGCTGTTTCACACAAAGGCTCATAAAGGAATCTCTGTGTCAGAGAGACTAACATGATTCAACAGCTGTAATGAGCTTTCTCAATAGGCTGTGTGTGGAGGCAGCATTATGATATGTTATGGATATATGTTATGCATTAGACTATGTGTTAGAGGGCCCTGGTACTAATAAAACATGGCTGCAGTGTATTTGTACATGTAAGCAGGTTAGAGTACATCCAAATGAATATGTCTATAACAACATTTCCAACTAACATTTATTCATTATAGGTATTTCTATTGCTCAAAAAGACCTGAATTGTAATGTAGCGTAGTGCTGTAACCTGCTGTTTACGGGTAAAAATGACAAAATATTTTATCGGTGCCTTTTGTTTAGACGGTGAAAGCGTTTTGGGAGCTTAAAGGTCCAGTGTGTAGGATTCGTGGCTCATAGGTGGATAGTGGCTATGGCACTTCCTGTTTTAGCTACGGCAAACCTCGAGGGTCACCCGGACGCGTACCCGCGCGCACCCGCCGCGCATCCGGCCGACAACAACGGTATTAATAAAACGCGGTCTCCCGTTCACTGTTTTTTTTTCTTTTCGCATGAAAACACACATTCCCGATCGTGTACCATGACAATCTACACATCAAATGAAACCTTACAGTCTCCTCTTTTTGACTATGCAATTCATTTCCCTGCACAATAATCACTCCCTGAGCACATGGGGCTTTTATACGGAAAAGCACAAAACAAGGTTTGTTACTTAGCTTACCTTTGAAGGCCTTGCACAGGTCAAACTCTGTATTTCACCACAAGCTTGGTATCAATCTGTCCGTAAAGATCCAGCAAATAAAATCTGCAGTGCGCGCCGAGCCCAAATGTCCTTCTGCGGCTCTCATATTCAAAATGGCTGCCTCTATATGGGGAGGATCCCCCTTTTATGTGACTATATCTAAGTTCAAAAGAATACTTTGATTTCATGATGGAAGTGAAAAGGCTTGGAAAACAATGTATTTTTGAATGGGTATCTTCAATTTCAGTAATTAACGGGTAAAAATCTTACACACTGTCCCTTTAAAAATGCAAAAAACTGAAACCGCCCTCTAAAGTAAAAACTTGAATACTTGTAGCGTTTTCGTCTACACTGCCCAAGACGCAAAACTCTGGTCAAATCTGCTGACGTCGCGTATGCGTTTACGTCGCATCGGTCCATATATCAGTGTACTTTGTTTGGCAGGACTCCCAGTCCACACCTTGTTGCGCCTTCGTTGCTTTGTAGTCTAACGTGGTCTGAAGCAATATTTGAATTTCTTCGTCCGACCACACAAATTTTTTTTTGCTAACGGTAGCCATGTTTTGTTTTGCTTTTCGCGGCACAGATGAGAAGAAGGAAGATTCTACACATGCGCACGTACATAGTCATAATGTATCATAGCACCACCTAGCCGTCTGACATGCATACCAAATCGAATTCCACACACTTTTGCGTCACCGTATGCACGCAGATTTCCTCCCGAAAACACTCGTCTAAACGTGGAACAAAAAGTGAAGACGCAACGCCACTTTTGCGGCTTCTGTTCAGACCGTCATCATATAAACGTAGCCTTAATCAATACCCTGAAATATTCTAAGCATAGCAATAACATTTCCATGGAGATAAGAGGGTAGCAAACCCTCCACTAGAAATGTTACGCAGTGCAGCTTTAAAGTTCATAGCAACTAAGGTACTGTGACTATTAATAAAATAACTAGGAACTATGAAGATAATTTACTATTGAAAGATGTTGTTTGGATAAGGAATAAACCATGTGCAAATAAGGACTAAACCAAGACTAAACAAGGACTAAACCAGGTACCAAGCAGGGCTCCCTATTCCCAACACATGTAATCCCTAAAATGAACCACAGCTACGTAAACATATAAGCATCTGTTTGACTGGCTCCCTTTCCAGAATGTGATAAATACTCCTAATGGAAATGTCTACGCTGAATGAGAGTTTAGTCGAGTCATGTCCTGAAATGGAGGAGATTGTGGGTTTAACAGGGTAAATATTCACTGTGTGTGGAGGGATGTGTACATAAGTCATGCTGCTTAAGAGCATTTTGGTTAAAGAGCCGGCTCCAGAGCAGAACCAATGTGTCTGAATATTGGGGTAAATATTAGAGCATGCAGCCAAGAGGAGAGGGAGGTTAAAGCACAGCAAATTAAAAGGAACAAAGAAGAGTACCAAGAGCCTACATTACCCTGTGAGGCCATGTGTGGTGATCCTGCAGCTTTTTAAATGAGTTCTGATTAGCCCAGAAATGATCTCAGCTGCTCGTGTCCAATCCAAACTTAACTAAAAGAAAAATCTCTCACGCTCTGGGCCACACCATCATGGAGATAAAATTGTAAGGTCTTAATATTTCTGTAACTACTATAACTATAACTAAATCCAAATACTTGGATTATCATCTTACCCAATATCTATACATTCTACTGATTAGTGTATAGTTTTTATTTTTAATTTTGTATGCTTTTTATTTAAATTTTTTAATGTGTACCAAAATGGCTGTGTGACAATAACATGTTATCCTGTAAGACTGCCAATTAATGACACTGACATTCTGTCTGTGTTGAAGAAAAACATTTCAAATTTGCTCTTTTAAAGTTCTAAAATCCTGTCTTTCTCATGGCTACACCAGAATGGAGACAAAATCTCTATTATATGACATTTCTGTAAGACATGAAAACATTTATGTGTATATAAACTACAGACTAGCCTAATACCTGAATAATAATAAAAAACATAAAAAGCTGTGTAATTATAAGACAATGTCCGGTAAAACTGCCCATGACAATTATGTTGAGAGAATTAGTCTTGTAAATTTCAGACTCCTAAAAAGGTTCCCAGGGCTACACCAGAAATAAGCCAACATTCGCAATGCAATCTTAACCGAACTAGAGTATTATGAAGACTGTATACATGCCTGAAAGCCTAATTTAAAGTGAAAAAAGAGACTCCTTAATTCCATCTAACCAAATGGTACTGCAGCGCTTTCGGCCTGAATGCTGATAACAGTCAATTGATTATTAATCCATTCCTAATACTCCCTCAGCGTCAGGGCAAACGGGATTTGGAGGCAAAAACGGGCACAAAAACACACTCCTACATCCACACAGCAACACACAGAGACACAACGCCAGAGGCCAAAAGTGTCAGATGGAACAGAGCGTACGCTACCAAATTCAGTGTTGCACAAAGCGGCCAAATTAAGATGCAGAAAAACAGAAAACAAGCACCTACTCAATTTGGAAGCACATGGCTGGTCGGCGCCAGCGCAGAAGGACGGCGCACTAATATTTTGGCCATGTCTCATTCACTTAACCCTTGCATATTTTTGACATTCTGTACATTCTATTTCTGAGTGGAGTCGGCATGTCCTTTCTGTGTTAAAATTAATTCTCTCCAACTTCCTCCCACTGCCTAAAGCGATGCATGGTGATCGGGGAAAGATTATTCGAAACTGGGTCCAGTGAATGCACATGAGTGGTTGGTTTGTCAGATTTTAGCTTCTCACATAACAGGCAAATTGGTATACACCGGTCAGTAGTTGGGGTAAGGTCCAGTCTCTTGCAATGACGATTTAAGTTTTATGAAATTTTAGATGTCACATTTTTGAGCTTTAAAGAGCACATGTAATTTTTTTATTGAACAGCTATTATTCACTTCATATTTTGACACTTTTCAAATAAAAATAAAAAAAGGAGGTATAATATTATTGGTGTATTCACTTCTCTTCATCAGCTTTGTATAAAATAGTTACATAGATAATAGTGGACAATATTGTCATAGGCTACGTTCAGACTGCAGGGCTTAATGCTCAATTCCGATTTTTTTGTGAAATCCGAATTTTTTTTTGCAAGGTTGTTCACATTTACAGTTAAATGCGACCTATTTGTGAACTCACACTGCGACCTATCCAGTGTGAACTTAAAACGCCCCAAAAGTGTCCCGCATGCGCATTGGAGGACACAACAACTTCACACTCAGCCATCGTGCTCAATGTTTACAGAAGTAGCCTAAAGTTGCTGTCGTACCAGAGCCAGAACATGTACAGCTTATTTGTTTTAAGGAGGAGACGGAGAAAGAGAAGGACAAGGTTTTTGGTCACGGCGTTTTGTGGGGCAGTGGCAGCAACGTCTGTAGAAATGAACGTGTGGGTGCGGAGTCGCAGCCAAGAATGGAGGGATTGCTATGTGCTTCGCTGCTTCACTGACACAGAGTTCATATTCTATTTTCGCATGATGAGAAGAAGCTTTGTGTACATTTGTGAGCGCCTACTTGTACCACTCTCGCTGAAGGAAACACGCCCAGGTTGGATGAACGCGACCTGGCTATTCAAACAGAAGTTGCATGTCAAAAGATCGGATATGTATCAGTTTTAGGACTACATATCCAAGTGGCCTGGGTCGCATTTGAAAAAATCGGATCTGTGTCGTTCAGACTGTCATTAGAAGATCAGATACAGGTCGCATAGGGGCGAAAAAATTGGATTTGGGTCACTTCAGGCTGCAGTCTGAACGTAGCCTTAGTGTCTTCATTGTAGGTTCTTGTCCAACTGTGCCTCTGGGTAGGACTCCAGTGCAAGCATTTGGCAGGTCTTAAAAGAAAGTAAAAGAGAATATATTTGAATATAAAATGCATCTAAATGTTTATATTTTTGAACAGAATGATTAAAACATAGCAATCAATTTGACGGTAATAGTTATAAGTAATATTTTGTATTTGCCTACTTACTTTAAGAATCACCAGCACATGAGTTTATGTCCACTCTGAGTACGATCCAAGGCTTAGGGGGTGCTTGAAACAAAAGCGGTTGGGACCCCCTGCTCTGGTCGACCTCATGTCCACCACACTGTGTCCTATTGGCCCGCACACATCATTGGGGGCACACAGCAGATGGTCGCTACAAGCAGAACCTCCTACTCCTGCTGTCTTATACTTACTCTGCCCATCTTCAGCCATGCTCCCGCTGGTAATATTTTAAACCAAGCAGGTCCTCTACCCTCCAGCCACCCAACCACCAGTGCATAAGAGTCGCACGCAAGGAGCAAATGAAAGAATCTTACGGTACATGCACATTTGAACAGGTCACACATATGGCGCCATTACATGCACGGGTTCCCCCTCGTACCATCTCTCCACGCTTCAAATCACATCAAGATGACAAGAGATTTTATTGACGTCCACATATTATGCAGTTTCTCTCTCCGTCCCTCTCTCTCTTTCTTCTCTGTGGAACTGTATTAGTCGTTATACGCAGTTTGGTTAATCAAGTGAGGTGTTTCTAGCCTGGTCAGCAAGTCGATATGTTTACAACCAATGGAGTGCTCGAAGCAATATAAAAATGGGGACTTCATTTGTAATAAGATGGTCATTGCTGTTACAGATCACAATGGAGTTCATGCATATATTTCAGCCATGTTCACTAATTAAATGCATAACCTTTTATATGCTACATGGACATGGCTCTTTGGTTTATTGTATGTGGTATTGTTTATATAATGCTGCTAAGGGTTGAATTCTGGCTAGGGATGCACGGATCTGATACTAGTAACAGATATCAGCACTGATACTGAAAAAATAAATGAATCATACAGCTCTGGAAAAAATAAGAGACCACTGCATTTTTTTCTGAAATCAGCATCTCTACATGTATTACAGCCATTCCATTCCAGCGTCTGTTGAATTCCAATGTTGTTTTAAAGGTCCCATGGCATGAAATTTTCACTTTCTGAGGTTTTTGAACGTTAATGTGAGCTCCCCTACCCTGTTTAGGCCCCCCCCCCATGGCTAAAAGTTGCGAAATGTCTAAACTGAGCATTTGCGGTCCTTTTCTGCGTTACACAAACCCAGTGTTGAAACGGGCGAGTTCAGACAAGGCACCTTTTTGACGTCAGATCGGCAAATGCAGCTCCAGCCCCTCCCTCTGTCTCCGCTCAGCGTCCCTGTATATCCCGCCCATAGAGTTTGGACTGTGAATGCGCTACGCAATGCAAAATGCGTTTTTTTATTTGCCTGGAGTGTTTCTAGGCTCGCAAGTCCCTTACCCAACCCTCTGGACCTCTGAAATACCAGTGGTTTAATTTTATTTTCTGTGTAAATATGCTTTTTTTCATTGCAAAGTCTCCCATCTGTCTCTCACGGAAGAGTAGACAGAGCGGAGCCAAGCTGCGCTAAACTGCGGGGGAAACCCCCCCCCCCCCCCCCCCCCGCTCCTCAGCCAATCTCTCTGTCCTTCTCATTTGCAGTGAAGAAGCAACACCCACAATAAAGAATTTTAGACACATATCTAGCCTCATGAAGACTGTCAGAGTCATATCTCATGCACTGAGTGTTGATTTTGAAGAAGGATTCATTTACAGTATTAGGGAACCATTAAGGAGCCATATAAAAGCATCAAGAAGTACCATGTCATGGGACCTTTAAAATGAATTTGATCTTGTTTCTTTGCATTGTTTGAGGTCTGAAAACATGTATCTTTTTTGTTATTTTGACCATTTGTCATTTTCTGCAAATAAATGCTCTAAACGATAATATTTTTATTTGGAATTTAGGGGAAATGTTGTCAGTAGTTTATAGACTCAAACAAAAATGTTCCTTTTGCCCAAACACATACCTATAAGTAGTAAAATCAGAAAAAAATGATAATTTTGCAGTGGTCTCTTATTTTTTTCCAGAGCTATATATCAGCTTCCAAATATCGGTTCAGAGGATATACTGATTGTGCATATTCATTGATTTTAGAAGATTATTTACTGGTTATGGTTGCTCTCATAATGTTTGAACTTTTATTTACTGTAGTTACTTGATGGTAAATAACAGCTACATAACAAATTTGGATCAGTTTGTCTCAATTTATTATTTTCTGTACTGGTATCGATTGAGATTGGGTATCGGCAGAGAGTTAAAGCTGTTGGAATCAGAGCTGAAAAAGCTGGATTGGCCTATCTCTAGTTGTGGCAACGGGGTACAGCAGTGCATTTGCGTAAAAGCATCCATTAGACTTTTTTTTTAACCTTCATTCACCAAAGCAGAATACTTCGTCATTTTAATCAAAAATCCTTTTAAAGTTAATGAAATACAAAGTTGAGCATCCTCCGTTTTAATTGAAATCAACTGACATAGTTGACCTGCATGCCTGTCTGGCTTAAGTAATACCATTTTATCTTTAATTTTGAGCCAAAAATACAAAAGCCACCATGCCCATTTTGAATAAAAGAGAAAAATGATTGATATGCCATCCTATTTTTTGTCTATCCTGTCAATAAAGCCATTAACCATAAAAAAAACAAAAAACTAAACTAAACATAGATAAATCTGACCATGTATAGGGTTAAATCCAACTTTAGGGCCTTTGTCTTACTAAATAAGGTTAGTATTGTATGTTTTTTGGGTAAACTCTGCATTAGCGCTTCATTGCTCAGCGTAAATCAAAAAACTCCAATACGTATAACACTGACATACCTTGAGATGAGGGACTGACATTGCTGAAAGCCACAGCGCAGGTGAAGATGAACCAGACTGTGAGAGCCATGTTTGAGGCTGATGAGCGAGGAGGAAGAGGGCGGGGCTACAGCTGACGGCAGGCACAGGTGAGTGGAGGACACCTCTCCAGCTCACACCCTCCCCACGATGAACCTGCAAACAAAACAAAAGATTAAAAAGTTTGAAAGATAGAGTCCTCTTCACAACTTTGTAAATTTCAAATTGGACAGTGCAGTTATTTGTTCATTTAGCACTGAAATATGTGCTAATAACAGCGCAGAATACTAAAGACTGCATCAAAGAGCAGCGTGGAAGTCTCAGTTTGGCTGAATTTTAAATCCATTAGTCAAAACATTTGTAACAGAATTAAATGTACAAATGTGCACAGAATAGCTACTTAATTGCCAAAGAAAATACTGACTTTAATTACAAAACACACCACAGCCAATGCATGTTAAAATGACTTCATCTGTAACATGAAATTGTGTATTTTCTTGTTGTTTTTTTTTTTTTTAATTTTTGCAAATTGTTCCACACTGCTTTGGGGGTAAGCGTGTACAAATTCAAACCCGCTGAAGCACAAAAAACTAGTATCATAACATTTGCTCTCCTCAGAGTTAGAAATGAAATAATGACTCTATTCCCCCTCCTCTGAAAAGAAGAAGCCCCATTTACAGCCAGGCGGAGAAAGCACACACAAATGCGAGGCCATTTTGTGCACGCTGGCATGGCAACAGCTGTTCACACTGCCATCACTCTCCTGTGTTTGAATGGTTGATTGAATAAGACACGCTACATATGTTTTGGGGCTGTTGCCGGAGCAATACTCAACATGTGAAAAATACATATCTGGTGCGTGTATGTGCTTGTGTGTGTCTGTGCTTGTGTGTGTATGTGCTTGTGTGTGTGTGTGTGTGTGTGTGTGTGTGTGTGTGTGTGTGTGTGTGTGTGTCTGTGCTTGTGTGTGTGTGTGTGTGTGCGCGCGCAGGCAGAGAGACAATGAAAAGTGGTGAGTCAGTAGGCAGTGCCGCAGGGCTAACAGATTTCATTTGCCTTATGAAATAAATCACAATCTGGAACTTAGCTCTGATTTTCTGACAGACGCACGGTCTTCCCCCTTCAGGCTCCCGCACACAAAGACTGCTTAGGTTAGACTTAGACTTAGACAAACTTTATTGATCCACAAGAGAAACTGTTTTGAGTACAGTAGCTCACTCATCAAATATAATTTATAACAAAAAATAGATGGAATAGCAACCAAAGAGCAATAGACCAGTATCAAATGAGACATAATTATAAAAATAAAAAAAACATATAATAAATGTATATCTACAAATCAGAATAAAATAGAAAAGTAAGTAATAAAATATAAAATCACAACATCAAATAAGATGTCCAATCCCAGCTATATAGAGTTTAAAGCGAGAGTAGGGACTTAGATTTCAGTCTGGACAGTGCACTGGTGGATTGACCACAGCTGTGCCGTCAAGTTTTAAGAGGCGTCAGTGTCATTTTATACTGTTGTTGGGATCAATCAGGTTTTCTGATAAGGGCCAATGACAAGCATAAACTCCTTAAGGGAGACAGGACAATAGCAAATTTTAATTAGGACTGTCACGATAACATAAATTGAAACTAATTTATGCCTCTAACACAAAAGCAGATTTAAACCACAAAAACTATTCAAAATCGACAATATAATTAATCTGACCATATAGCCAAAACCAAAAACACAAATTTCCCAGTAGGTCAAAGAAAATGTACACACAATAAATACTGACCCAAAAAAAACATTGTTCCAGATTTCATATATTGAACGATATAGTAATTATCAGCTCTCCAGAGTAATTATATTATGATTTTTGTGGGAAGAAACAACACAATTTATTTGTCATTATTACTGACTTGTGATTAAACAACAGTGAAGTACATCTTGATTTTTATTGCATGTTCTTTTTCTTCTTCTGTTCTTTCTGCATTTTTCCCATTGAAAGGTTTATTTTAATTTTCTTTCTCGGATTACCATTCCTCATATGACCATCTTTAGGAAACTTTTTGGTCAAGTTACCAATAATAATACATTTGATTTATTTTGCACTTCAAGGAAATCTCAGTAAGTAAAAAAAGTGCTACAGTAGATAAAAAAGGATTTTAAAAATTACACAATAATTAGCAGTACAAGATCATATGAAATACAGAAATGCAATGGTAATAACAAAGTAGAAGTAGTAGAAGTTAACGTGATGTAATCCGCCAGATAAGAACTTTGCACAGATTTTTTTTTTTGGAGCATTGATTGAATTGAAATTATGTAATTAGGATTCATTTTGTCTATTATAGTGTAATCATATTATTATCATTATCAGCTAACCAAATAATTGTGATATCCGTTGCTATTTATCTCACCTGCGCTAAAACAAACCTTGTTTCTTCACTGACATATCTTGATACATGCAGGTAAAATATTAACGTTATTCTAAATTTCCCAAAAGTGTTACCTCTTATTAAAATTGTATCTGAATCCAACAAACACATCGAGCAAATCAAGATATTAGTTTTTGCCATTACCTAATTAGCAAAGGAAACATGTCACTTTACGGCTTAATTACAGTTATTCATAGACTCATTTGAAATCTGCACTGCTGTCAGCCTAATAAAAAAACCTTGAGTTACCCCCAAAAAATAATATTGCAAGCCTTTGACTGCAAATTTATACACAACAGCTCACAGTTCAAGCTGTCAAAGTCATTACCTTCATTGACAAATATTGCCATCAAAATGTGTTGGTGAATATTTGGAAATAAATCAAAGCCTTGTGTTTTTCTTCCCTCCAGACTGATCTGGCATCAGTTTTGCTCTTCGGCCCCACCCACCGCTGACCTTCTTTGATATTTACCCAGTTCCCCAGTGGCACGAGCCAAACCACCACCCTCTGCCTGTTGTACTGTATGAGAATTATTATGACAGTCATATCGTTAGACTAAGCAAAGACTGAACAGGAACTGAATTTTAAGGTGCAACGTAACTTTTCTGGTGGAGGGTTCGTCATCTGCTTTTCTCCATGGAGATGTTATTGCACTCAACGTATCCATCTTGCATTTATTCAGTAACAAGGGTTTTTATAGTGTATCTTTTCTGGTGGAGGGTCTGCCATCTGCTGGTCTCCATAAATACAGTGGAGGAAATAAGTATTTGATCTCTTGCTGATTTTGTAAATTTGTATATTGACGAAGAAATGAACAGTCTATCATTTTAATGGTAGGTTTATTTTAACACTGATAGATAGAACATCCAGCTTCTTGCTTATGGTTTTGGAGCCCATTCCAGCCTTGTGCAGTTCTACAATCTTGTCATTGACATCCTTTGTCTTTCATCTTTCCAATGTTGGAGAGTTTGGAGTCTGATTGATTGACTGATTCTGTGGACAGATGTCTGTTATACAGGTGACTAGTTAAAACAGATGTCTAATTCAGGTGACAAGTTATTAGGAGTGTCTAACTGGTCTGTGGGAGCCAGAACTCTTAATGGTCGATACGGGTTCACACAACTAAACGCAAATCAATAAACATATTTTTTATAATGTGATTTTCTGGATTTTCTTTTTGATATTATATCTCTCAATGTTAAAATAAACCTACCACTAAAATTATAAACTGTGCATTTTTTTGTCATTGGGCAAACCTACAAAATCAGCAAGGGATCAAATACTTATTTCTTCCTTTCTTTGTCTGGAATGTCCCAGTATGGCAATACATCTTGCATTTATTCAATAACAAGGCTTTTTATTGTGTAACTTTTCTGGTGGAGGGTCTGCCATCTGTTTGTTTCCATGGAGATGTTGTTGCTTGCTCTGCAATATCTCGGTATGGTCTTAAGCCTATCCCTCTTTATTCAATAACAACAGATTTTATTGACTTAAAAACTTGCTCGCCTCTGCACAGATTTGACATGTAACTTGACCCCGTAGCATCACCTGCTGTCTCCATAGAGATAAATAAGTGTCATGCCATACAGTGGAACATTCCAGGAAACATCTCCAGGGTGAGACTGGTGAGTAACACAGTGCACCTTTAAGTCCAGCAAAATTACCACATGTTTTAGCCTGTTTTTTTGCCCAAAATGTATTAGAGACATGTTGACCCGTAGAAACAGTTGGAGTTAAAATGTTGTGTGTGACCCCCCTCGATGATGAAAATAAAGACATACTGTGAGGGGAAATCAGTGGGACAAAAGGTGACAGCTAAGAGCACGAGCAAAGTTGAGTTTCTGATTCCCACCTACCACACTCTCTATTCACAATCAAAAGGTGACTCCACGCAGAGCCGTGACAGGCCTTTTAACCAAAACTTTTTAAACAAAACAAATATGTATTTCCTCCCATTCATTCTCATTGTTTAGTCTTTGCAACAGCAGCTGTCAGCAGTCCGCAACAGAAAATACAAATGCGGACAAATTGATTTTATTTTCAGACAACATAAAACAGGCATAATTTTGTTGTGGTGGTAGAATAGGAATGAGATGGAGATGTGCAGAAGGCCAGGATGCAGGAAAAAACATGTAGATCTGACAAAGAAAAGATCAAAGAAACTATAAAAAGACAAAGCGAAATTAGGATGCAGCTCAAGTAACTTCCAAAACAAAACACAGACGCCACATTGGAAGAAAATGGAGAAAGTTGACTCTGAGTGCAGCGGGAAGTAGGATTTTGCTGAAAATAGCCAAGAGGTTCACAAATGAATATCAAGACAGAGAACTAATCATGGCTAGAATTTTGTTGCTTGGGTGAGAGTCCATTTGCCCAAAGGTGCAGGGCGGTTAAGAAGGGTGTGGGATGATGGGAGCTCTCAACTATATCTTTTACTTACTAGAGATTTGCCTGAGGCCTGAAGCTGACCTCTTGCACAGATCACATCTAACATTATTATGCTGTGTGTTTGTAATGGTGTGGAACATTACTCTCAGAATAATACAAGGCAATGAACTAAATGAACAACAAAAATGGAATGAGCATGTTTTCAGGGCATGGACGTTTAAAGGTCCTATATTACACAAAATTGTTTCTGGTGAGCTTTAAGCCGTTTTATAATGCTGTTACCTCTTCAAAAACAAACCTGAAGTTATGTTTTGTTTTATTCACACAATTCTATGGATGAAGTGATCAAGGTGATTCTAGTGAAGGTATGTGGATTTTAAAAACACAGTCGAGCACTTCCTATATTACCACATGGTATCTCAAGGTGGAACAAAGTGTTTTCAGTTTAAGACAGTGCTTCTCAAATATTGGGGCGGGCCCCCCTGGGGGGGCGTGGTGTGATGCCAGGGGGGGCGCGTGTGACCCTGGGAAACATGCTTTTTCGCCGTACTGTACTAGAACTAAGTGTAATTGCACATCAACAACAGTAGTTGGCAGTGGCGCTCTCATTGTCGCTCTGGGGCAGGGGGCGGCAACCTTAAATATGCAATATACAGAACAGACTCACCATCAGCAGAACATCCTCTGTCACCGAAAAAACACGTATATTCCACTGAGTCGTGTCCTTTAGTCTGACAGAAGCTGACGCATCAGCGGCACAGGGAGAGAGCGGTTTTTTTTTTTCAGCGCTTAGTTTATGCAAATAAGCCATGTGGTTTTAAGTTTCGTTTCTCCAAAATGTAAACAAATGTGCGCAAATCTGCATTAAAAACACATTAATATTTGAGTCCTCAGTGCAAAAAGACAGTGCAGTCTTTGTTGGAAGTTTCTTTCTTTCTTTTTTGTTTTTAATGTTAATAAAAGGATACAGTATTATGCAGAGGTGTACTAATAATTTTCTAGACAAATAATACTATTTATCATCACGCGCAGGGAGGGGGCGTGAAATTTTTTCTTCTTCCTAGGGGGGGCGTCACAGAAAATAATTGAGAAGCACTGGTTTAAGAGAATAAAACGAAACACATAACACTCCAGGTATGTTTTTCATGAGTAAACAACATTATAACATCATGAAGATCAGAAAATAGCATAATATACTGTAGGTTCCTTTAAATTTCATATGTATTAAAAAAAAAACATTAAGTCATTGTCTTTGCTTTCTTTCAAGTCCTTCTGTATTCACTCTCCCTCCTCTGGACAAGACCAATCCTTGCCTTGCCTGGAATGTTCCACAATATAGCATTAAACTTCAATCTAACCTTTGACTTGGCTTGGTGGCAACAACTGCTTGTCGTTATGGTGACCGTTGAGTTAATGCCATTCAGTGGAGAATTCCAGGCAAAGCAAAGAGACAAGCCATGGAGACGAGCTGGGGGGACACTCTCCACCAGAAATGTTATGGAGTGTGCCTTTAACATTATGCATGCTAATTAGTGTTGTCACGATACTAACATTTCAAACTCACTTTTGATACTTAGTAATAGAGTTGATATTCAGTACCGATTCTACTACCATGGATAATTCTTCTGTAGACAATAAAATACCCTTCTTCTTTGACAATAGATAATGCTTTGCAACGATTTGCACCATTAAATTCTAGTATTTTTTTTTTTATATTAGCCTATGACCTAATATCTGTGCAATCCCTCAGCCACCCTAATATGTTCTATAGTCATCCATGAGTGCTCGAGATCATTCTAAAGACAGGAAAGATTCATTTCTGTCCTGTGAATGTGACTTTTTTATTATGAGGATCTAGTTTCGATACTAGTTTTAGTATCAATTAGAGTCTGAACTGTAGATGTCTTCAAATAAAAACACAACATGGTAACATACTGAACACTTGTCATCATGTTTCAGATTAGTTCTTGGTTTTCCCAATAAACTCAAATGCCCTCTGCTGTCTCCAGCGAAAATTACCTCATTGTGTACATTTGTTACATCATTAGAACACTGTAATCACCTTAACCTTAACCTGCCAATTTTGAGAAACTATAGGTGTTACAAGATCCTTTAGATTTCCAATGGATGCTGCCGTGACTGTCGATGATGGTGCTGAAAAACTGTGTGAATTTGGGAACATTATGCATCTCCTGATCAAGCTCACCGAGAACAAAGACTTTACATCGACGGTTTTTACTGCATAATTAGAAAACATTGGAAAGACGCTAGAGCTTCAGGCTTTTCTTCCTTACTTCAAAATGGAGCAATCAGATAGCAAGGTGGTGGAAGACAAATTGTACAAGTTGTGCAAATGTTAGCTTTTACCATGGCGTGTTCAGGAATTCGCTTAAGAAATATTTAAGGAATAGTGAAAGGCATATTTGGCAACTAATGGCATAATTTGCATTTCAATACATTCCAAGATGAGATATGTTGTACAAATGAGAGAAAATCACAGGGGGCAATTGTGAAAGGCATAAAGCCACACTCTAATTTACCCCGTTAAGGAAACTTGTGATTGACTTGAAGAGGGTGCATTATAAATCACAACATTTGGTGCTTCTATGCATGGAGAAGAAGTCTTTGCATCCTCACACGACTCCCCAGTGCTTTTCCCTTGCTATTAAGATTGATGTTTATGCCTCAGATGCTCCAACTGCAAATAGTTGGTTCAGTGGCACGGCTCCCGCTACGTCGGAAATGATCCCTGCTCCTGGCACAGTCAAGCATACAAATCTGAATGGCAATCACATCTTACTTACAAATCAGAAAGAGACACAAATAGCAGCATTAAATATTTATAATCAAGACAAATGATTTAAATACACCTGGAGTATATTCAGAAAAAAGCTAAATGTCAGGATTTCTGTAAAAGTTGTTGTCATGGTCTTAATACTGAGACCAGTACAAGTGTCAGCAAGATACATATAATGATTAAGTAGGGATCAATTTAAGTAGTGCATAGTGCATAGTGAAATAATATACTAATTAATAATACCATTATTAATAATAATTAATTGCTAGAGACATAACAGGAAATAATATCTTCAGTGTCAAAGTAGGAGGAAGAGTTGTCAAGAAATCAATACCAAAATATCTAAACTAGATATGCATTTCAACAGACATCAATACTGAAATATAACATAAATCAGAACCACCAGAAGACCACATGGTAGTGTTAAGGAAAAGCCTATTATTTTGTATTGAAAGTTACATTGTATTCCCTGAAAAATATTTATTATAAATGTGGTATTCGTTCTGTATCCACTTTTCCACCTAAACATTTATTTGATTTTGTGTTCACCAATAGATGGCAGGTGTGAAATTCCCCCCCTTCCCCCCATCTGGCCTTAGTTAGACTTTTTGGAGAACACTGATGAAAGATGCATGTTCATTTTCCTTCAATCTGCTTTGGAGATGATTCCATTTCCTTCCTATTACGTCAAAGTGCTTATTACATTTGTCCACAATTCAGAACAACTTGGACACTAAGAAAATAAGATGGAGCCAGATGTTTGGAACGCACCTTTTGTATAATAAACATGTCATCTCTTTTCATCCATCAGATGACCAATGATTGGAGATATCTAGGACTGTAGACTGTATGCGTTGTATGCTGGACACTTCATCCAAATATACTCCGGTCAAAGAGTGGAAACGGACATAGGAATGCATTTGTGGAGCTTTAATGTCTTTCTTCTATCCTTTCAGCTGTTTATCCATCCTTTCATCTCTATCATAGACTTAGATAGGCTAAAGGTAATGATCGCAAGCTACAGCTGTTAGGCTAGCAGTAACAGCGTTACCATGGTGCCAGTAACAGCGTTACCGTGGTGCTTCCAAGGACCCCTGAGCTGCCTGCAAATGCCTGAACTAAATACACAGTTACTCAACTAAGAATTTTACGAGGGAATTTACAAAAGACTCCTTTTTTTCCCTCTGGACTCTAAATGCCATATGATATTATTCTTTCAAAACAAACAGATTTCATTATGTGCAACTGTACATACCATGAACTAAGGGTAGCTATATGCCAAAAAATAAACAGATAAAATGTATATCACAGTTTTCAGGCAGATTACAAATTCAAGTTTATCACATGTTCAAGCTACCTGCATCTTCTAAGAGTCCACAAATCATTGTGATAGGTTAAATCAAACTGTCAATAAGACCAAGATGGTAGTTGACCAATAGGAAGAGTGGGTGGGGAGGTATTTGAATATACATTAAACAGAGTCAAACTATACCACCATTTCCCAAAGTAAATATATTGTCACAGAGAAAAGATTAAGTAAAAAAAACAAAGAAAACAATGCAAGTATTAAAGTTTATTTTGACACCACTTTGTGACTGACTATAATAATTCAGAGAGAAAGATCCAAATACACAAGTCAGCTTGTTCAGTTTATTCAGGTGTTAACTAAGGATGTAACAATATGCAAATCTCGTGGTCTTATGATACGATATTTATTGTGATATTTCAAACGTGCTACGAAAATTTAAGAAATTAAACCTTTTTATTACTGTCTTAGTCCTAAAAATTAAGACAAAAAAGTTATAGTAATAACAATTATTTCTTCATACTAGGGATACAAATGATCGATTAATTCATTAATTGATAGTTGATTGACCTTATCAATCGATTAACGATTAACTGATAAGCGGCGTTTTTCACCTGAATTTTAGTGTTTCAATAGGGTCTTTAAGAATATAAGCTATAGTATACATAACACTGAGTCAAAAATATATCATAGTATTATTATACTGTATATTCCTCAATTAATTATTCCTTAGTAAAAAGCAGACAAATGTATTGATGCTGAATAACAAAATACAGTAATCCCTCGCTCTATCGCGGTTCGCAGATTTTTTATTTTCATTCATTCATTCATTCATTTTCTTCCGCTTTTCCATTTTCTGGGTTGCAGGGGCAGCAGTCCAAGCAGTGTTCTGCTGCCCAGAACACAATGCACCAGCCCCCATGAATCCTTCCGCGGGTGGTGGGTCCACAAGAGGACGGCTCACGTCACAACAGGCCTTGATGTATCTTCTGCCATGGGGGCTACCAGTATCCGCAGACACTGGGGGCGAGGTGGGGTTAAGTGTCTTGCCCAAGGACACAACAGCAGCGCTCATCTGTGGGAGCTGGGATCATATGCGGTCAACCCGTCAAGAGCGGGATTCGAACCGCCAACCCCTGGATCACGAGACATATGCTCTACCAACTGAGCTACTGCCGCCCCATTTTTTATTTTTTTTTTCAAATTTTTTTTTATAGTGTAACATTTTTTTATAGTGTAACATTGTGTTCTGTCCTGATTGGCTAAGAGACTAGACCAGGACTAAACGTGGACTAAACCAGGTCTAGACCAGAACTAAACCAGGTCTAGACCAGGTCTAAACCTGGACTTGACCTGGACTAAACCAGGACTCGACCAGGTCTAGACCTGGACTAAACCAGGATTAAACCACCACGTGCCGCTGCTGGTTTCGTGCGGCTGGTTTGTGGCTCGAGCTGAGACTACGCATTCCGGGCGCCGCGGTTCGATCTCGCCTCGCGCGTACACCGGGCAGTGCAGTTGGCCCCTGGGGCAGGCGGCTGTGAGTCGAGCTTGGCGCAGCGCGGTGCGCAGTTGCCTTGTTTCGTGACCACGCGGGTGCGCGTGTCCGCGATTAGCGATTAATTACAATTAATGCATTTTGTTCGACCAACGTCTTAATCGACAATTAATCGTTAATCGATTAATTGTTGACATCCCTACTTCATACTAAGGAAAGGATCATGGTCTATGTAGTTTACTCAGATTTTTAGATGCTGCTACAACAAAACAATGAATTGAAGCAAAGTTTATAAGATCGATATGTTGTGATGGCCTACAATATTATTATGAGACCTTTGACGATACGATACTTTGGTTATTGTTACATGGCTAGTGTTAACATAAGCAGCATATCCTGCATAAGCAGTGGTCATAATGTAATGGCTGATTGATACAATACCCTCTAATAATGTTAACACTTGGGTTGATAATGTTGTCATGCTTGCTCACATTCAGGTCAGATCCTCTCCAGCACCTCTCCCTTCACTGCATTAGGTCAGTTTAGTTAGCTCCCCTCTCACCGGAGGAAAGAGCACCCTGCTTCTATAATGACACCATTGTGCAGCCAGAGCATCAGAGCTCTTGTAATGGTCTGCGTATTAAGGCCAATGCGTTTGATTACTAACTCGCAGCAAAGCACAGATAGGCTGTGTACTCAACAGGGAATAAGGCTCAGCTCAAAAAAAATAAAAAATGCAGCCAACCCTGGGACAAAAAAGACCTATTTGAAGAAACAGAAGGGAGATTCTTTAATGGAAGTGTTCTTTAAGGGAATGCAAATGAGACAGGGGAGTGTGCGGAGCGGTGGAACACATTGCACAAGTATCAAACAGGGCTAGTGTGGCTGTCAGAAAGGTAAAGCCAAGAGGTACAGAAAGAGAGCGAGTGAGAAAGAAAGAGCTCTCTTACTTTATTCAATAGACACTTTTCCGGCTTCAGCATCAACCCACACAGCCCCTCATCTGCACACTCTACACTTAAATATAATATGCTCCAGGAATACCAGTGTTTACTCAGAGCCCTCAGCGCCAGTAAGCGAGACAATTGCATAGCTGAGTGACAGGCTGATGCAAGCTACGGTCCAGGGGAGAGTGGCCAAAGTAGAAAAAGTATGGCTACTTCAAAACAATACTAGGGGTAACAACTGAGGGTGGGCAACACTATTGTGGGTACTTTTTCTTTGCACTGGTGTGAATATTTTAGTTATGTTTCAGTATTATGATGAGATTTGAGCTGTAGAGGGTTGAATACATAACTTCTATGACTCAAACTAACTACTTACCAATAATCATGTTCCTATATTTTTGGTTTGCCAATATAATAATAAAGCATCAAGCTATTCGTGAGTTTCAGTTTCATGGGTACTTTTCACCATTGAAAAGATTTTTGTTTTAAATTGTTAATTGCTATGACAACAGTGCTAATTGTTCATGACTGGTAAACCTAAGTATTTAAATACAAGTAGCTCTACTCTTAAAGGTGCACTGTGCAACTTTTCTGGAGGGGGCCCGCAACCTGTTGGTCTCCATGGAGATGTTGATGCTTTGGTTTAAATTGTCCACTAATCTGTCTTGCATTTATTTAACTACTGGTGTTATTTACTGCTCAAAAATATCTTAAAAAACATCCATTCTTACTGTGAGTGGGGTCGCCGCTCTGCAAATCTAACTGTAATTTGTCTTGCAAGTCTCCGTGGTAATTCATAACTTTACTGTGCAACATCCTAGACACATCTCCATGGAGAAAAGCAGGTGATGGTCCCTCCAACAGCCAAGTTACACCGTGCACCTTTAATTACTTCTCAATACTAAGTAGAATTTAGATACTCGGGATAATGAAGAACATGTAGTACATAGAAAGCGATCCATCTTATTCCACTTTATGCATCCCGTGTTTCTCCCCAAAATCGCTGCTCCAGCCAGTCTCTCATAAGGATTGAGTACAAAGGTCAGTGCCGCTGTCTGTGATTTATTATAGTGGCACAAGACTTGTCACTGTTCATTACCGCTGATGCAACAGGGGGCAATGCTGCTCGCCATCAATGCCTGCCCTGTTACGGCGCCACAGCTGCCAGAGGAAGGACCTTCAGCACCCACCTCAGCCCCCTCACACACATAGGCTATAGGTCTACCTTCAGCAGCAATACAGAGCAGTGGTCTCCAGGAGCAAAGCAATTATGATCATAGGGAAAATGACTGTGTTTGCTAGGCTGACGTTATGTAATCAGACCACTAAGGTGCAAGAAGGCTGAATAAAATTGGAAAGCCTTTTTTTCATTCTTTAAAGCCAGAGGAGAAGATGTAAAAGTGTCAAATGGACAAAAGTTTTTTGGAATACATTTAAGCCAGAAGTTATAGGTGTGAGTGATGCAACAATATATAGAAAAGAACAGTACTCTAGGCCTTTGAAGATCTGCAAATGAATTCTGCTTTTTGGTTTTTATGCAGCTCAAGGCTCAAAAACATGGTGTCTTCTTTTCCTAACCCTATTAGTCACTATTCCTATTGGTCAACACTGCTCTGAAGGAGTACCACGAGTAAAGTGTAAACTTTCAGAAGAAGCAGATAACTTTAGGTACTTGGACCAAGCATAAAAGCAAGCAAGCAAGGACCAAGAACTGGAAGAAGTGGAAGTGCTAACCACTCCACCACAGCCATTTAAATAGAAAAATGTTCAAACAGATTTGGTGTGAATTCTTACACTGGATGTGGCAATACATGGACTTTAAACCCAGAAATAAATAAATGAAAAGTGTGAGCTAGCTGAGCATGGTATATTGTCTGCTAAATCCATTATTTGAGAGGCTGCAGAGTCAGCGCCTACTCTGTGACATCACACATTATAATATAATAATACATCTTTATTTATAAAGCACAAGGTTTACAAAGTGCTGTACAAGCAGCAAAAAGACAATAAAAATAGGATACAGAAAGCATACAAAACCAGACAAGCTGAACCAGAAGCAACCAGAAGCAATCGATTCAATTAATTATAATAAATAAGTTCATAAAATAGAATAAAAATAAATAAGGTTAAAACCAGCTAAAGGAAGATATAACTGAGTTTTAAGAAGTGATTTAAAAGATGATACTGATGGTGCAAGCCTTACTTCCTCAGGCAGGTCATTCCAAAGCAGAGGCGCCTGGACTGAAAAGGCTCCATCACCTTTTGTCCCAAGCCTGGACTTTGGGACAGCTAACAGGGACCTGTCTGAGGATCTCAGGCTGTGGGAGGGCTCGTATTGTCTTGCCTCTCACGCTTGCCTCAGTTTCTACGGCGTGTCTGCAAAAGTCAAATTAGATATACTTCATATCAGTCAACCTGCGCTGTCAACTCCATCAGGGCCAGTGCTGTTGCAAATCAATAGAGGGAAATGAATAATTTACTGTTGCTATTAAGTCTTAACAACAAGAGTGATAACTGCTGCTCCAGGCATTAAACTGTGAAAGCCACCAACAATGGATTACAATGATATAACCTGATAATGTTATGAAATAGTGCTGTGTGCTGACTCTTGCCCCCACCCGCCCTCTGCAGCCCTCTGTATTGAGTTGTTCCCAGATGTCATTTGGCTGTGACTGGCAGACTGCCACCCCGAGTGTCTGTGCATCGCAGAGCCCTCCAGATCCATCTTCATTAGGCCACAATGGCTGTGAGTTGTGTTATTATCAGTGTCTATTAATCTGAGCTGCAGCGGGGCAATGCGGTCTCGCTGTAACGCACTCCAGCCAAGAATAAGCCTCAGTATGTACACAAGGGGGAGGTGGGGGGTGTGTGTACAGTAAGGAGGGCAGGCTGCGGGCTGATACATTTCACCTGCATGGGACACACTTTAATAATGTGATGGTCTGAACATGGTACACCACAATAAACACACTGTGCAATATCGATTTATAACAATACTGAATCATAAAACTGTTATAAATTATGAACTATACATTTTCAACAATGACTCTATATTACACATTTTTTACACTTTTCCCCATAATTGTTCAAAGGTATCAAATGCAGTTTTGGAAATTTATATGAAAAAGTATAGCTTGAAAAAGTTGTATTTCTCCTTACATATTTCACAGCACATCAGGGCACCTCAATAAGCACATCAACAGAAATCACGATTATGTTTCCTCTGCCTTGTTGTAATTATCACCAAAATAAGTCAATTACATGTATTAGTTCCTGTGGGATTGAGGCTACACTAATAGAAGACAGTACTGCGCATTACTGGTGCTGGAGTATGGTAGGATAAACACATGATCGCGGCTTGAAACAGTGAAACACTCTGAGGCACACAGAGGAGCCCACCAGGGCCCCTCCACATGTGACGCTGACCCACTTTAGATGTATGGCACAAAGTAGAGCAGGGATCCAGAACAGAAAGAGACAGTGACATTTAAAAATAGGTTGACATTCTTTTCATCTCATTGCCAAGACATGCATAATGCTAGTATCAATCTTTCATATGTCAATAATACAACAGACTATTTAAACACTCCTACTACTCTTTGCCTGTTAGTATACGTAACTTAACTGAACTTTTACATTTTCCAGAGAGAAAGTTCTATAATTATCCTGGCATGGGACTGCACAAAAACAAAATTTGAACTACTGGTTTTGTTTTAAATTTCTGTAATTGTTTGTTACATTCCTTGCTATCTTCTGGTGTCCCTGTTTTCTTACCATAGCTAAATCCCTTTGACATTGTTTTTACACCACTTCCCCTTCCTCTTACAAGTACCACAATACTGCGACTGATGCAGGCTCTGACAACAACAATAAGAGCGTCAAATAAGAATTAAAACAACTTTCTCTGGATAACTATACCAACAGACCCACGCATGCCCTGTATATGAGTACTTTAATAATGTTATTTTTGTGCCAAATTACTTTTTATAACAAAGTCTACAATATTTTTACTACTAAGTTAATGTACAAGCCCAAAAAAGCCAACTATTTCATTTCATTCATTACATTCTTGACATATCTTTGGCCTAAAATCGGGGCTGTCAGCTTATTTGAAATTCCCAAAGACGAATTGATGACTGTTCCATATTTTTTGTTTTTGTTGCAGCTCAAAAAGTCTGAGCATCAAAATTACAAATCTAGACAGATAACCATAGCACTACATCAGCATCAAATAAATCCATGTGGACAAGGCTTTCTTTCACTGCGACAGATGGACAGATGGGTATCGCCTTTACTGCAAATTTAGCAAGAAAAAAAAACAAACTTCACCATGTTGAATCATATCAGTCTCCAGTCTTGATTTCGTTGCACTGTGTAGAAGTTCCCCCTTGTTTATGAGAAAGCAAGCATGTCAACACAGTTCAAAGCTCACTGTGTAGTATAAATATTATACTGTACACATGTAAGGCTGTGAGGGCATGACTGATGTATCTCATTTGAAAGTACTGACCCTAATCTGTCTCCAAAGGTTATGCGGTTTTAGAATGGGTGAGCCGAGCGGGTGGGCAAGTCTGCTTGTCCCGGCCTGGTAACAAAACATGGGTGTCACGATAACATATTTTGAAATTCTATGTTATGTAATATTATGTTGCTGAAGAAAATATAAATGATAATATTATAACTAATTTATGCCACTAAAACAACAATAAACCAGGATCATAAGGTACCAAAGATATTCTAAATGTTCCAAATTGTTAAAGGGTCCATATTGTTATTTTCTGATCCATGTTATAATATTGTTTCTTCATCAAAAATATACCCGGAGTTGTGTTTTGTTTCATTTAGGCTGAGTTCTTTTCTCAAACAGAAAACACTCCATACAGTACACCTTCACTAGAATCATTTGGACAGTTTCAGTCCAGGAATTAACTATCAACTGAACAAAAGGTAAAAGGTAGCTGTTAACTTGTAAATTACTGCTTTAAGACATCACAAGGTAGAACAGAGTATTTTGAGCTTAGACAGACTAATAATAGAGTACTCAAATGTGTGTACTCATGTGTGAATGAAACAAACTCCAACTCCAGGTATGTTTTTGAAAAGGTAACAGCAATATAATATGGGTAAAAGCTCACAAGAGTCCATTTTGTGTAATATAGGACCTTTAAAATACACAAACTGCAATAAATAAAAAGCAGAATAAAACTGTGGACATTATTTATTCCCCACTAGAACAAATAAAAAGTACCCACGATAAATATTGACTCCAAAAATGATTGTTCCATCTATCATTTATTGACCGATATGTCGATATAGTAATTATCGTAACAGACTACCTGCCATTTACTATTCCTATAGGCTGTAGTCAAAACAGGTACAGTAACATTTCCTGTATCATTAACTATTATCACTAACTTGTAAATGCCTTTTCCCACCAGACTTTGTTTTGGATAACCCCCAGCTTAATGCCAAAATGCTCTCTAATATTCATTCATAATCAGAAGTGACTAAAATATGGCAGGCGAATTGCACTTATTTTAGTGACAGTGTAAGTGGTCAAAAGTGACATCCGCAGGCTTAGATATATTATCCATTTTATTCAGTACAGAAATGTAACAAAATGTGTATTCAGGTATAAATTGCTTTTGCCATTTCACATATTTCACTTTTTGTTAGTGGTCTTTATAACCCTGGCATACTCTGCTACAGCCTTACATGTTGGTTTTTGATGAAAATGTAAAGAAAAGTCCATTAAAAGGTCAAAGTTGAATTTGCAGGATCCAAACCTTTATGAAATATGATACAAATGGGGTCTATTTGTTAAGATTTTTGATGATTTAAAAGAAGCATTTTTTTGTTGTAAAAAAAACAAACAAACAAACATCTATTTGATTTAGCTGTGCATTTGGCACACTAGTATCTGTGGAGCGACTGTTATGCTGTGACAGGCTATGCACGTTCAGGTTTTTAATATGAATTAATTAACAGCACCAGCTTGTACAAAGTGTTACTGAGTCTTCAAAAACACTACATAGTTGACACTGTGTGCACAAAACAGTCATTAGCAGTACTATTTTTCATTTTGCTTTTTTAAGGCATTTTTTATTGCCAGTGTTCCTCAGGGTGCATTCACACTTGTCCTGCTTAGCCGTCGTTTAAGCCTGATGTGGAAATGATTTGGTCCTGCTCTAGTCCTGGTTTTGTCCTGGTCAAGCCCAGGATTTGTTCCAGATTTAGTCTCAGTTTAGTCACAATTTTGATGTGGTATCCAACACACCAGGGTGATTAAGTAACATGCATTTTGCTGAAATCAATACAGTGATCACAGCACTTGCTAGACCAATATTTGCAGTTTTTAGCATATCAGCTCTCTTCCTTCCATCTCCAGCAGAGGCCAATATTTTGTTTGGCCCAACCAGGTGCCTAAATACCAATTAAGAACACATATATAAAGCCTATCTGAATGCTTAAGTCCAAAGAGGGCAGAGCAAAAAATTGACTACACTGTTTTACTACACACTGGATGAGGGAGCAGAGTTGTGGGTGAGTTTGCATTAGATTCAAATGTGATTATTTGGGAGAAATGATCAAAATCTACCCTATATCTTGGCCCAAGAACATCAGCAGAGGCCATTAGCTGCTTCGGATTCTAAACAATCAGTATCGGCATCAGACATGAAAAAACGCATATTGGTCGATCTCTAGCATTTACTGTATCAAATCAATGTACCATTTACAGCAGCACTGATGTATTGTTATAGTCAAAGCTTTGTGAATATGAGGACTGGCACAAACCCTCATTCATAATGTGAGGTCCAGAACTTGTGGTCTGATTAGACAGAACACTAAGGGTACACAGCCCACAGCCCCCTGCCTCAGGCCACACTCAGGAGGGGTTGGAAAAGGTGGACCTTTTCTCCTGACTGCGAATACAATATCTCGTTACACATCTTAGCAGCTGGAACACCTGACCACCATGTGGTGCATAAAGCCACAGGTCACCAAACCCTACACTCTGGATCTCTACCATCGAAAAAACTACTGCTGATACTTCAGAAATAGCAGTTGTATTGAGTGTTAAGTTATATTTCCAATGCTACAATTACTACTACTTTATTTTATTTACCAACACTGGTACATACTACTTCTGCTGTTACACATTTTCGAAACAATCACTAATACTATTACAATTTTTTTTTTTACCTTTACAAGTGCTACCCACTCTGACAACTATATCCATAAAATACATGTTGCCAGAGATAAGGGTTTTCCTCTTCAAAAGACTAACTTCCCGGAGTAAATGCCTCTAGTTTATCACTGTCAACAACACTTATGATAAAATGCAAATAGTTCATAGTTGGCTAATGTGTTTTGCCATTATACTTGAAGCCCTGCACACAGTCCATTTCCCATTCTGTTGAGCCCTCATTTCTCCCCCATCTCCCTTGCCCCCCTGAGGTTACAGTACATTGGCTGGTGGACATGTCTCGTGGTCCAATGTCTCCGTGGAGTTTCCCGTCTCCTCTGACCTTTCCATCCCTCTGTCCGCCTGCTCCCATGTGTCTGGTCACTGTGAATCGCCCTGTGTCTCTCTTTGTTCCAATAAAAAGGCTGGGAGAAAGAAAGGAGACCTGGGTGCATAAAAGGAGATGAATCAACCATCATGTTGAGCCGCCTGCTGCTGTGGTCCAGCTGAAGGACTGTGTGTACCCACCACCTCATTACACCCCCTCTCCTCGTCCCCGCTCCTCTCCACGCACACAGACCTGATCATTACACCCCGTCCCTGCTCTGTGCCATGGCCTTGTGCTGCTTAGTCAACAGTGTGTGTTTATTTTGGTTTAGGCATATTTCAATTTATTATATGTTTTTGGTTACAGGCTTTAATAACTACAAAAAATCCTCGTTTATCGCGGGGGTTAGGTTCCAGAAATAACCCGCAATACGTGAAATCCGCGAAGTAGGACAACTTTACATTTTACAATTATTACACATGTTTTAAGGCTGTAAACGCCTCACCACACACATTATACACTTTTCTCAGACTGGTATTAACATTTTCTCACATTTCTCTCTAGTTTAAACACTCAAACTTTCGTAGATTTACAACAAAATGTTCACTCAACAAAAATATAAACGCAACACTTTTGTTTTTGCTCCCATTTTTCCTGAGATGGACCCAAAGATCCAAAATTCACTCCAGATACACAACACTACCATTTCTCTCAAACATTGTTCACAAGTCTGTCCAAATGTGTGACAGCGAGCACCTTTGCCCCGCCGAGACAATCCACCCCACCTCACAGGTGCGCCACATCAAGATGCCGATCCGACATCATGACCAGTGCACAGGTGTGCCCCAGACTGCCCACAATAAAAGGCCACCCCGAAATGTGCATTTTTTTTGCTTTATTGGGGGTCTGGGGACTCAGAACCAGTCAGTATCTGGTGTGACCACCATTTGCCTCATGCAGTGCAACACATCTTCTTCGCATAGAGTTTATCAGATTGTCAGTTGTGGCCTGTGGAATGTTGGTCCACTCCTCTTCAAAGGCTGTTATGGACGAAGAACCATAACAGACGTTGACGTGCATTTTATTGATGGCATTTTGAATGCACAGAGATACCGTGATGAGATCCTGAGGCCCATTGTTGTGCCATACATCCATGAACATCACCTCATGTTTCAGCAAGATAATGCACGGCCCCATGTTGCAAGGATCTGTACACAATTCTTGGAAGCTGAAAATGTCCCAGTTCTTGCATGGCCAGCATACTCACCGGACATGTCACCCATTGAGCATGTTTGGGATGTGCTTGAGCAGCGTATACGACAGCGTGTACCAGCTCCCACTAATATCCAGCAACTTCGCACAGCCATTGAAGAGGAGTGGACCAACATTCCACAGGCCACAATTGACAATCTGATAAACTCTATGCGAAGATGTGTTGCACTGCATGAGGCAAATGGTGGTCACCCAGACCCCCAATAAAGCAAAAAAAAATGCACATTTCGGATCGGCATCTTGATGTGGCGCACCTGTGAGGTGGGGTGGATTGTCTCTGCGGGGCAGAGGTGCTCGCTGTCACACATTTGGACAAATTTGTGAACAATGTTTGAGAGAAATGGTAGTGTTGTGTATCTGGAGTGAATTTTGGATCTTTGGGTCCATCTCCGGAAAAATGGGAGCAAAAATTAAAGTGTTGCGTTTATATTTTTTTTCTGGGGGGTGGGGGGGGGGGGACGCGCGGATACGTGCACGTGGATATGTGTTGTTTTGGAACAACATATCCATGCCATGTGCGAAAGTCGAGTGGAAAGCGACCTGGATATCATTTTGGGCAAGACTCAAGCCACCGCTAACAGTGCCGAACTGGCTGACACGGTTCACTGCTCCGAAGACGCCTCTGAGCACCAGCCCTCACCACCCGAACAGGTACGAACACTTCAGCGAGGGGCTAGGTCTAAAGCCCCGATCAGCTCTACTCCAGTTGCTTTATCAAATAAATTCAATATCCAGGACCATGAGGATTTTCCCCCACTAACCCGCGCTCACAAGGGTTGGTTGCATTTCACCCCAGCTCCAAAATCAGACCGCCCCGGAGTTCGGGGCATGGCTATCAATGCGTCACCAATACTCCACAGCTCTCTAGGACGGGGTCGGGTTCGTCCGCTAGGCGTGAGGGGGGAAGACCCACTGTCCCCTCTCTGCGCGCGAGTGTCGCGAAACAATCCGTGAAACAGCAAGGCCGCAGAAAGTGAACCGCGATAGAGTGAGGGACGACTGTACACATTAATTAGCCTTAATAAAGCATGACCAAAGCATTAATTCACAATGAACACACAGTTTATTAATAATGATTCAGGCTACTAAACTACTTAATTAAGGGGTTAAACGAATTCTATTACTTTAGGTTACAGCATATGGATTATATCAAAATTATTTTCAATACACAATGAAGTTAACCACCATCAACTGCAAACACTAAGGGAAAACAAAAGGGAAAATCAGACAGGAGAGATTATATTGGCTAATGATCTGCCAATAAACCAACAACAGGCATTCATTTTTATAAGGCAGGTTTTAAAATACAATCAGCACTTCCAAATGGGTGACAGCATTTGGTGAAAGCAGCCAAGCTTCCTCCTAACTGGAAACACCTTATAGATTACCAGACACATGCAAATGAGCTGATTAGCTCCTTAATTTATGTTTACATTATAGTGTACACTGTAGAATCATAATTTCTAAAGGCACCCTGTATTGCACATTGAGTTTGAGCAAGAAAAAAAGGTTCAAAAAAGATCTATGGCTTACAAAAATCCTGTTAGTCTCCATGGATATGATTAATGCTATACCGTGGAACATTCTTGCCAAAGTAAGAAGACAAGGTGCGTATAGTGAACCTTTAAATGGAGAAAATATTTCTGTCTACTATTGAGCCAGTCCCAAGAGATGGTAAATGAGAGGAGAGGGAAGGTCTCTTGCTGACAGAGACCTTGTTTTAGTTGGTGATTATGGAGCACATTTTACCTGGTTTGTGCTGAATTGTAGAAGTGCAATGAGAAAAGCCATGTGTGGGGGATGCAGCCTGAGTTATAATCTCCGGGGTTCCTCCATCTTATTTGCTGCCTGTGCCTGTTGGCCCCGTGACCTGGGCAGATCTCGTGTTCCTAACTCTCCTCCCAGTGAGCGAGGGATCGATAGATGGATCCCACTTCACCTGTGTGCTTCCTTCCCCTGGAGATAGAGGTCCTGTGTTTGTGTGTGAGGGTAAAGACAGGGTTATGGCTCCGTACATGTGGGGCTATAGCATTATTTGGCTGCAGATGAATACTGCAAAATCAAGATGTAAAAGTACTGAAACAAATATTTAGTATTTAAAACTCCCACTACACTTACACCCCTATTTTTGTAATGTATCTACTTATGAAATATAATTCTCTTTATACTTTACCAAAGTTACCTACTATATTTTATTACGTTTTAATATTTTGTTATTATGTTTTACTGTGCAACTAAGCAACCGTGACTGAGCCTTTTAGTTTGTGGACTAAATTTCTAACTTTAAGTACTTTTACAACATAGTACTACACTTAATATTACAACCAAAACAATAAATACTGGCACTGTTGGTAATCTACCATCAGTACTGCAACATACAAATACTATATTACAATTAGTAGTATTATGACTCCATTTTTACTAGTACTGTCTTCATAAACTAATGTGAGTACAACTAGTAGTACAACTTGTACAACACTTATCTTACCAATGCAACAATACTGCCACTGTTATTTGTCTATCACAGTACAAAACACAATATTATATTACTATTAGTATTACAACTATATTTTTACTAGTACCATCTTCCTCTAAGACTGTCCACTCAGCGTAAATACAACTAGTAGTATTACCCTTTACTGCTACTCTACTGCAACTGCTACAAATACACTCAGACCATTACACTGATTTAGGTAATTGTGATACTGATATTGATTGTGTTGACTTTATGCCTTTTTTTTTTTTTCCAACAGTGATTCTGCGCGCATTTGTAAGTTCCAGCTCTCTCAGCCTGAGGCCCAGAAGTCATGGCAGCCAGAAAAGCGATTGATTTCTTCCCTCCCACGCACCAACAATTAACTACACAGTGCTCAATTAGACACACAGTGGAAACAAGACGTTCTACTGACGTTCTACTGACCTGGAATCTGCTCTGTTCAAACAACATATACAGTATATTTACACTCATTTATATGCACTGATTAGGCATGACATAACATCTACCTGTCTATCAATGATGGTGCCCACTTTTGCTTTTGTCTGCCATTTCAAAGAAAACCAGCAGATTGTTATTATTTTACATGTTTTTCATATTATAAGCAGAAATATTGATCTAAAAGGAATTGATAAAAAGGCCAAGACTGTACAACTGCTGCTGGCCTGGCCTCTACTGGCATTGCATTGTAGCAAGATGAAGAATTTTCATTTTTTACTTATTTATTTATTTTTGTATTTAAAACATTTGCAAGTAAGTACAGAGCTGTGGGTGGGGATAGGGTAGGTGCAAACAAACAATTTCCGAGCACTCATGCATCACCTGCAATGCGCAAACCAATCAAAATACAGAGGAAGCAAATAACATGGTTAAAATCTCATAAAAGCATTTATTCTTTCATAACTTTGGCCAACAATTATGATCTCACAAGAGCTACAATGTCCAGTCATTTCTATTTGACCCTTGTAATACTTGAATGTTCCTTTTTTGCAGAGACAAAGCATTCATTGGATACTTCCCAGATGATTTCTATTATTTTACCTGTCAGTGATTGTAATGCAGTGCTTGGTATCACAATGAGTTTTTTCCATTTTAACATAATATTCATAAGCTAACAAATCACAGAACAAAACTGCATAATATTTAGTGATGTAGTATTCCGTATGCCTTTATATCATCACCGGCAATCCATTGCTCCACTGCCTGAATGGATGCAAATTTAAAGGAGAGGGAGTTCCAGTGGAGCGTGGAACCCGCTGTCTCCGCTGCCCCATGTACACCTCCTAAGGGACCCAGATCGGCGTAACACATGTTGATCATCTCGTGCAGGACAAACAAGGTTGTCATCCCTCTGTCAGCTCCCTGTCACTTCTGCTTCGTCCATGTGCAACACTCCACTGAGCATGTCTCTCTCTGCATCTCTTTCCTTTTGGGTGAGTCCAGGAGCTTGTCAGGAGTGTCCTCCCATTGCCTGGCTTTTGTTTGGTGAAAAAATACTACTGTCGAAAAAGAAAAATTATAACAGCTATGCGTGGATTAGTATTAATTAATTTAAAAGGGCCCATATTATGATTAATCTGGAGTTACGTTTTGTTTCATTCATACATTTTTAACACACAAACATTTAGGCTGCGTTCTCTCAAAGAAAAAAAACACTCCACTTTGTTGTGTCATGTGGTAATACAGGAAGTTCTCCACTGTTTTTGTAAACTCCCTACACCTTCACTAGAATCAACTGGATAATTTCAGCCCTGGAATTGCCAATTTCTACTGAACAAAGGTCAACTTGAAAACTTCCCCTACACAACATCACAAGTTCGTACAGAGCATTTTGAGCTTTGGAGATGTAGAGAGACTAATAATAAAGGATTAAAATGTGGGAATGAAACAACACAAAATTCAAGGTATGTTTTGAGGAGGCAACAAAATGATAACATTGCTTAAAGATCCCATGACATGGTACTTCTTGATGCTTTTATATGGCACCTTAGTGGTTCCCTAATACTGTATATGAATCCTTCTCCAAAATCAAGCCGCAGTGCATGAGAGAGCCTCCTGAAGACAGTTCTATTCATAAATATGTCTCTGAAACGCTTTATTCTGGGCGTTGTTGCTTGAATGCAAATGAGGAGGACAGAGACAGGCCAGTGCAGCGGGTGGGGGTGTGGCCAAATACGCCACTGTTTCCTGGACGGTGCGATGTGCGCTGTCACCCACTTCTGTGTTTTAAGCGCTTAGGAGGATATGAGACGTGTCCCATGAAAAAAAAACTGAAAATACAGAAAATAAAATTAAACCACTGCTGTTTCAGAGATTCGGAGGCTCGGATAAAGGACATCCGAGCCTGGAAACACTCGCACGTGTCTCCAGGGAAAAAAAAAAAACAGCATCTTGCATTTCGTAGGTCGCTTGCGGTCCAAATTCTCTGGGCGTGATTTCCAGAGACGGGGTGGACATCCAGACAGGGGGTGGAAACCTTTCCCCGAGTGTGACGTCAGAAGGTTCCCTTGTTCAGAATCCATGGTAAAAGGAGAAATTCAATTTGTCAACTGGACAAAGTTTATTTGGTCGAACACGTTTCGCAGCTCATCCGAGTTGCTTCGTCAGTTCTGGTTAGAGTGCACTCTAACCAGCATGCATATACTAAATCATATTTCTATATCATACAACATATCAACATTTATTTGTGTATTATTCGAATGAACACTGGGGCATATTAATGTTTTCTGCACAAGGGGGATTGTCCTTGGAATGTGTGGAATGTGATCTGTGCAGATGTCTTTGCGTCCTGCTGAGATGCCAGGATGGAGGGGACAAGGAGTGAAGGAATCTTGGTTGTGGGGAGGAGCAGCCAAAACCTGATACGGCATCTAATACAAGTTTTGCATATTCATGAATGTATGTCATACCTGGGTTTGAGGTGAAAGGAGGTTAGTCACTTTTTTTGTAAGCACTGGGCAAGGCGTATGTAGGCGTACGCACCAGGGCAGAAATTTGGACCCAGAGCTCTGTATTAGAAATATTGTTAGGGGAATAAACTTTTGGTAAATAAGAACCTTTTTGAATCTTGGTCATCTCTTGATAAGAACACGCAATATACAACAAGATCATGACCAAACAACAGTGAATTGTATGATGTTTTGCAATTCCTCTAGTACTAGACTAGTTTAAAAGTTAACAGTTTTTTGGGACACCGGTTGAACTGAAATGACTTATTTTTGCTTTTATAGTTGTCTGTCCTGATGAAGGCTAGGTAAATCAAAATGCGTTGGTTCATGTGTTGGTATGAACCAAGATGCAATAAAGGCTTTTTAAAGGTGCCTTGTGTAAATCAACCACCAGTTTTTCTCCATGGAGATGTTATTGCTCTGTCTGGAATGTTTCACAGTATGGCATTAAACGTTTCTATCTTCATGGAGGCCAAACCAGACCAAGTTACGGGTCAGATCTGTGGAGAGCCGACACCGCTCACAGCCAGAATGCTTTTTTTCTAGATATTGTTGAGCAATAAAACCACCTGTAAATGGATAAATGTAAGGTAGATCTGTTTAATGTCATATCGTGAAACATTCCAAACAGAGCAGTGGCATATCTATAGAAATAAGAAGACTCCCAACCGAAATGTTACATAGTGCACCTTTAACTTTTCTAAGCAAACAAACAAGTGCCTTGGTTTTTTGTTGCCTGATTATCTACACATTTTTGGGGTTTTTACCCTTCAATATTTTCATGTCAGTTATTCAGGGATGAAAGTGGCCAATCATGAAAAAAGCGGAAAGTCACCGCGTGAGACATGTACTTTTGTTTCTGAATACGGGACGATTACATTTTTCAACGGACGGTTGGCAACCCTAAACACAATTATACATATATAATACACACCCAAAATTTCAACGTATTTGGGGAAAAAAAAAAAAAAAAATTACCACGCGGCAAAAAAAAAAAGCGGAGATCCGCTAAAAAGCGAAACTCTTTCATCCCTGGTTATTATTTTCTAGTTATTACAGTTATATATTTGACCCGAATAATTACTATTAACAATTAACCAAAGAACCTGGACTTCCCTGCTATTTTCTTTCTCCTAATTTAGAATGGGTAATATTTAATTAAATGCTGAATGAAGTTTAATTCCCACCTACCATTACACTCTTTCATACCATGTCTTGGTAACATGTTGCAGTTAATGAGTTTTCTATCACACAATTAGCTGGAGTGTGAATATTTAGTAAAAAAAAGATGAAAAATGTGTCCATCAGCACAAATTTGAGTTGTTCTGTGACAACTGTTGACAGCCGTGTTATTTTATCTTATTGTTTAATAGGTTTGCTACTAGGCCTGTGACGATAAATACTATATCAACATATTGTTAAATATACACTGGATGAACCAATCATTTTTGGGAGTCAATATTTATTGTATTTTCCTTGTACGAGTAGGGGTGTTTTTGTTATTTTTTAAGTTTGATAAGATTTGAGCTGTAGAGGGTTGAATGAATAAAGTCTATAACTCATTATAGATATAAAATAACTACTAAAGTGTTTAATTTAGCTATTTATTTATTGTCATTTGTTTTTTATAACTATATGGTACATTTTGAATTTTTGTGGGTGATAATCCTGTTTTTTGGTTATTGTGTCAGTGGGTTTCAATATTATCATTTATCATAAAATAGCAGTAGTAGTATTTTCTATGACAAATATAATAAAAAGTTGAAGTATACATCCATGTGTATCATTTGCTCTGGAATCCAGCCTGTCCAAGTATCACCCCAACCCTTAAGCGCATCATTCATTACACGGGCTGAGGCACATAATAGAAGTGAATAGTGTGTGTTTATACAGACAGTGGAATAAGAGGCAAATTAAGAAGGGAGCCAGAAGAGAAACTGAGAATTCATCAAGTACAGGCTCCAGCGAGTGTTAACATTTCTAATTATCTCACTGTCACGTCTGGAGGCTAAGACGATAACACCTGGAGGCAGCGGGGCAGTGGAGTGGGCACACATCCCCTCTCCAATGTGCCCCCATCATCACCAATCTTCACCCCCCTCACCCAGCCCTGCTTCAGTAACAACAACACTCCCATTTATGTAACCAATCCTCTAGAAGAGCTGGTTGCCGGGCAGCATTTAGTTTTATCTCACCGCTCAATATTATTTGTAATTTGTTTGATAGTTACATTTGCATTATTTAGCCATGAGCAGTTACTATGCAGTGGTCTTTGTACCTGACCCAAGCTTGGGTAAAAAGAGTTGGTGGACTGAAGATGAAAATAAAAACTAATAAGTTGTAAGTGTCAACTATGTCAAAATGCAGTGCACAATTAATCACAATCAAAACAAAATTGCAATTTGAACTGAAATTTCAAATGGCCAAGGCTACATCTACTAAGACAACTGAATGTCCTTTGTAAATAACAAAAACTGCTAACTCTAGTTCAAACCTCTATAAACATATAAACAACACATGCGGTTACACACGCATTAAAAACCAGATTAATACCACATTTGTTGAAATATAAGATTATTTAACCCTCCTGTCGTGTTCGGGTCAAATCTGACCGTTTTACAACTTATAATACTCATAAATATTATGTTTTTCATCTGATTACCCCAAGACCTTATGATATCCTCCACACTGTCTACTTGAACATATAAAAGTGATGATCACCTATTTCATTAAATTTTGAGTGTTTTAATCAACCTTGTTACACCTGTGGCTGCGAGTCAAAAGTGACCGCACATAGGAAATGAATGGAGCTATCCAGAGTAAATTCATTCAACATACAGAAAACATCCGCTTTTTTCACACTGCCCCAGCTCTCACACACACACACACACACACACACACACACACACACAGTATTCACACACACACACACACACACACACACACACACACGGTGTACACACACGAGCAGCAGCTATGCTCTGGAATATGCAGGTGTACAAAACCCATGTACCGGAAGGGCCGAAAAAAAACAGGGCATGTCGTGATGTGCTGGACATGACAACCAGTCTCAAGGGCATAATATCACATGTGACAACTTCTTCACATCACATGCTCTTGCTCAGACACTGAAAATAAAGCTCACCATGGTAGGGACAGCGAGGAAGAACAAGCCCGAACTTCCCCCTGCGCTGGTGATCGACTCAGAGGAAGACAGGCACTCTCATCACACCATTTGCATTCACTATCACTCCCACTCTTGTGCATTTTCCCAAGAAGAACAGAAATGTCATCCTGATGAGCACAGTACACAAAGACGCCGCTGTCAGCACCACAGATTGACATAAGCCCCTGAAGATCCAGAACTACAACAAGAACAAGGGAGGCGTTGACTGCCTTGATAAGGTAATGTAAAGTCTCATCATGCATTTCCATTTTATTCTTATCTAGGTGAATCATAGCATTTTGTGGTGAAGGACAGATTGAATCAATGGTACGTGGTACCTAAACCGCAAATTATTTATTGTTCCTTTATTGCAGCTTACTGGAAGTGCCCATACAGCATGACGGATGATGTCCGCAATGGCCTGTGGCACTATTCCACAACATCCTGGATGTGTTAGCTAAAACACTTCAACACCACGGACTTGTGGTGTGGACAGCAATTGACCCATGGACCCGTATATCAGCCTGACAAGTTTCAAGAGAAGACTTTATTGACGACGACTGGAAGTTGTGGGAAATGCCTGTGTACGGCCTCTTATCAACAGATCAAAGTGTGTAGTGCAACGACGCCAGCACGTATTTCCCTGATGACCAGCCTCCACCAGTCTGGTTAGGAGCATGCAAACTCCAGCCCCAGCCCCAGCTCTGGCTGCTCTCCCCCAACAAGGACATGGGCAGAAAAGGAAGTGTTGCAGGCCTATGCATGGAGACATCAAAACGAGCCTGACATGTTAAATGTCAGTTTCATTTTGCAAGGCCCACTCTGACCTGAGTGTCACATGCCACTCATGTGCATGAATACACACACACACACGCACGCACGCAGTTACTTGCACACACACACACACTTGTTTTATATTTTTTACACATTACAGTTTTGCACAATACAGTTGAGTTTGGTGTTTGGTTTTCCACGTTTATTTTATTGTATTATATGTTCATTTTGTAGTTCATTTTCAGTGCCCAATTGTATTTTCCACTGATGTTATTTCTGGTGACTTCAATAAATTGTTGTTAGACACTACTGTTGAAACATTGTTCTCAACTAAAGAATGTTTACATAAAAAAAGTATACCGTGATATATACCGTTTTGTGCTCATTTAAGAGCAGTTCAAAACAGACCGGTCAATTTTGAGGGAACACTAAAGTATAAACACGATTATTTAAAGGGACAGTGTGTAAGATTTTTACCCGTTAATTACTGAAATTGAAGATACCCATTCAAAAATACATTGTTTTCCAAGTCTTTTCACTTCCATCATGAAATCAAAGTATTCTTTTGGACTTAGATATAGTCACATAAAAGGGGGATCTTCCCCATGCAGAGGCAGCCATTTTGAATACGAGAGCCACAGAAGGACATTTGGGCTCCGCCTTCGCCTTCGGCAAGGCTCGTGGTTTTGGGTAAACAACACAAGCATGCTGCCGGATCAGACGTCGTAATGGATCTAACACGTGTTTTGGACTAAATTGTTTTACTGGATTTTATTCGCTGGATCCTTACGGACAAATTGTGAGCAGTTTATGGTGAAATTTTTTTAATGTGCTATAGAAATAAACTTGAAATACAGAGTTTGACCTGTGCAAAGCATTCTAAGGTAAGCTAACCTCGTTTTGTGCTTTTCCGTATAAAAGCCCCATGTGCTCGAGGAGTGATTATTGTGCAGGGAAATGAATTGCATAGTCAAAAAGAGGAGACTGTAAGGTTTCATTTGATGTGTAGAGTGTCATGGTACACGATCGGGAATGTGTGTTTTCATGAGAAAAGAAAAAAAATAAATAACCGGGACCGCGTTTTATTTATACAGTAGCGGCGCACGGCTCGTGTGCGGGTACGAGAGCTGTTCGCGTTACGGCGCGCCCGGGTGACCCTTGAGGTCTGCCGTAGCTAAAACAGAAAGTGCAATAGCACCATCCACCTATGCGCCACGAATCCTACACACTGGGGCTTTAAATGAAACTCTAAATCATCTAATTTCTTTAAGATCATGGTTTGGACATTGGATGTTATTTAAAGGTCCAGAAATCAGATCCAAGCATATCATTAATGATTAGAAATTTGATTAATTGCCCACCACCAGTTATTTTTCTCTCTAAAATCCAGCAGTCTGAAGTTTAAATTGTGTGATCAAGTATAACAATGTATTCCTACAAATTTAGAAAAGTACAGGTACAGAGTATTCAGATTACTTATTCTCTATACATTCAGTATATTCAGTTACTTCCCAACACTGGCCCGCCCTGGCATAGCCACATTTGTTGTTATTCTTGCTGTGAACAGTTCCTTCACCATGTTGGCATTTGCAGGTCTAAGTCTACCTTATCTTGTTATATCTGGGGTCCCCTCTGAGTGCTGACGTATTAGCTGATGTCAGACACAGTGCTGGTCTGACCTTCACATCCGGGTGCATGTCCTGGACTCGGAGTGTGTAACGTGGCTGTTGTTGTGCCTATTGAACAGGGCTTACAATATGTGTTTGATACGAAATCCCATGCTGAGGGGTGGCTGCCTGCTCCACTGATCAGATAAGCACCAAAGGGACGAAGGCTGGATTTAACTGGTTTTAGCAATCACAACACTCTATCCCCCTGTTTGAGCCAAGCTACTGTACAACCCACTGAGAGAATTAGGATAAACCCACAAGTGTCATTATACTATGGGTTGCAATCAGCGAGGACTGTTATAAGTACTTGAACTTTTTTCTCTCTCTCAGTTATTTGAGTAATTAATTATGAGTAATAATTTTAAGTAGCCTAATAATAATGTAATACCGTAACACAAACTTTCACTGTAGAATCAATATACGCATTATCGATTGCAGTATAGAATAGGGATGCACCAGTATCGGATATTGGAGCCGATACTGAGAAATTCAATATCAGCTTCCAAATGTCGGATCAGCCGATATCCTGGTTGGACATATAAATTCATGTAATAAAATGATTTACTGGTTGTAGATGCCCAGAAAATCTCATAATGTTTGAATTTTTATTTATACGAAATAGTACTGTAGTTACTTGTGGGATAAATATGAGACATTTGGACCAGTTTTGTCAAATATTATTTTAGTTTGTTAGGAAATACATGCTGTTTTCAGTCTACACTGGTATTGGTTAATATCGGGTATATTAAAGCCACGGTATCAGAATCGGTATCGGAACTGAAAAAGCTGGATCAGTCGTTCCCTAAAAGCAAGTAAAATTCTGTATATTTTTAGGCATAAGACAATTTATAAAACACATTTCTTGTTTTTTTTTAACAATTTTGTAGTACAGTAATGTTGTCTCTCTGACTACATACACATACAAAAAAGATTAAGAGGAAGCTATTTACTCTACGATTTTAAAGTACACTTACTGCATATATTTTGGCTCCCCGTGCCTCTAAAATCTTCACTGTAATCGCTCCTACTTCCGCTGTGCCACTGTTTCAAACTCACAACGCTCAAATGGCTTCAGGGCTAATGAAAAATTTACAGGGCTGAGTGTTACCGAAATATCTTGCACTGTGAAGTTTTTTAAGGTCATCATTCACCCAGCCCTCCTGCCCCCCCCTCCTGCCCTACAGCGGACCTTTGGACACTGACAGAGCGTCCCCCCGCGGGCTGCCTTTCCCCTGTGTCATCCTCTAACCCTTCCTCCATTGGCCCCCTCCGCTGGCCCTGTGACTGTGAACGTGTGGCCATGGTGATTCACTGTTTGTCATGGATTTGCAATGTGAAATTACCGGAATTTTAAATCTGCCAGTAAGACACAAGGGTTGTCAGAGAAAAATCAGTACCCAGATATTATTTGATACAAAAACTATTTTTCATTTGAACGAGAATTGATTAATATCACACAAATGGGTCAAAACTGTTATAAAATGGTCGTGAGCCACCGCATGAACTACTTTTATTCTGTGTTAAAATAGTATTCTATTGTTTATTACTATAGTAGTATCAAAATAAGCATTGAGTATCACGTATTTTCCTTGGTATTATAATGAAATTTTATATTTTAGTATCAGGATAACACTAGAGACTCAAGGTAGGGATCATAATTTATTTTTAGCAATCATTTTAACAATTTGAAAACTAAATGGATGTATTCAATTGATGGCATTTTTGTTTTTGGAACATTTTTATTTTTGTTCGAACTGACAAACAAATTATTGCAAGCTAAAATCCTTTTAGAAGTACTGTAGTACCCAGAGTGAATGGAGTTTAACATTGGTTGAAGTTTTTAAATTGACCACTCAGATGAGTCAACTAATGATTTGTTGTCGTGTAAACTGTGCTACAGAATAAAGATCTTGTTGCAATTTCCTATTTACTTCCGAATAAAGGACTAGCATTAAACCTCAAATCAAACATGGAGGCATTGGTAGTTTATTTTTTGATCCACAATAGCAGCTTCTCTCTGTAAAATACTATGAAAGATCATGCTTTTATGGACAACCTATCTAGAGCCGTATCACTCCACTTTTTGAAAAGACCATTCTGACCTGACAGTCCGCTCCATGGTCAGGTCAGGACTCTTGTGGATTTGTTAAAACTACCACCCAACGCTCTAATCTGTAGCATCACCATGGTGTCCTGATTGGTCAAGAGAAAGGCTCTCTTGACTGGCTGCTGCATCAGCGGTCCTGCACATCAGCACCATCCACACGAACAAGGCACATGTATTGCATATATCAATGACTCTTAATTAAACAAGCCCATTCATAAAACATGTCTGTTAACTGCCAACAACCACACCATATCTACTCAATCTGTCTTTACCATTTATATGTATTGTCAATTGATTTTAAAGCACCCCTTTTTGAAGATTATGGCCCTTTAAAATCTAAGTGCCCTTGTTTAACTTAGCTTAAATGACTCTCCCTCTCTGCTTCATGGGTTAGGCCCCATTTCAACATTTCTGAGCACTGTCCTGGGAGACATAAAGTGAATGAGAAAGCAAGGGCATTGAAAGAGGAGAGTGGTGCAGCGCAGAGAGCTCCTCTGTGCTACATGTCAATCTGTGTGCAGACCAAGGCTTTTACACATGTATCTGCTTTCACTCACTGTCTATGTTCGCTTATGTCAAGCAATAAGTAGCCATTAAGTGCAGCTATTCTCTTTTAAATACACTACAAACGGACATTGCCTGAGCTTTGAGAGGCACTCCTGATGCCTCCACTGATTGAGACATGAAACTGGAGCGGGACCGTGTACTCTCCCTGAGGAGCGCCCCTGGCACACACCAAACATAGGTCCCACAGGACAGCTGTAGGCACACACCGGCATCCAGCAATCCAACCAGAGCACTAGGATCACTGATAGTCTTTTCTCATTCACCTCTAGTAAGCACAGAGCTTCATGCCTCAAAAGCCTTCTCATGACATTTAATAGACATTTCTGCACCTTTTTTTTTTTTTTAACTTAATTTAATAATCTGCAATTTTAAAAATTATATAGCTTTGTCAAATATTGAGATAAATTTCATTTGATTTATTTTCATGTATGCAGATGAAGATCCAAATGAGCACTGTGTTTCCAAATATTAATTAAACAATACACTCTTAGCCTCTTGCCCAGGGCACAACTAGTGGATAAAACAGTTCGGAGCAGAGATCAGCCTTTTGCTCTCTGGATGACCTGCTCCACTTGCTCCTCCTTTCACCGCAGACTGACCAAAAAGCAGAATCCAGGCTTAAGTGAAACCTATAAGCCCAGAGGAAACACAAGCACACATGGCACAGGGACAGGCCCCCTGCTGCACCTGTGCCCGGTCAGGCAGAGCAGTAGTTAGCCTGGGCGTCCTGTGGCCCCAGGGACACTGACAGGGGTGGATGGCTGGATTGGAGAGGAGGACTTGGACACTATCTCACGCCTTGTGTGCCAATGTTATGGGTTGAGTGGAGTGAATGTCTACTGACTGGCAGTAACACACAGCTGTTTGGTGATCTGCCTTTGGGTCAGTGTACAAAAAAGAAACACAACCACTGTTTTGTCCAACACAGATTTTTTTTTTCTTTTAAAGCCACTTTTTTCCATAGACTGTACATCTGACCAAGAGGCTCTTATTTCTACTTCAGGAACAACATTTTCACAAGCACTTTAATTTCTCCAATATAACACAATTATGCAGTTTAGGGCCAACTACTATTAGTAGACTGAGGTAGACTAACAGAGGCAAGGGTGGCAAACTGTTCCACGAGCCCCTCTGAGCAGCACCAATCACTCGCACGCACACACCACATTCACATTGGCCAGGCTGAGTGACGTGTCTTTGCCAATAACAATACCACAACATGAGTTTTGAACTGCTGACCTTACAGTTTGTGGAAGAATGCCCAAACTACTGAGTCACTGGTGCCGCATTACAACATCTGCAGTGTGTGTTTGGGCCAAATGCCAAACATGGGCACAATGAATGTTTGCACTGGGAACAACATAAAATTCATATGAGAAACTCTGTACTCTAAGGTCTAAAATGTGCTATGACCAGAAGCCCAGAAGGGAGAAAAAAAAGATTGTAGCAAATAGTTTGATGAATCCTTTGATATTACAGTGTCTAACTTTAAGCCTCGTATTTTCGCTTTCCCTGGTGAGGCGTAAAGTCTGCTGTCTCCAGCCTCCTGTTCATTCCCCGTAGTATTAATTACACCAGAATAGTTCTTAGCTTGAAACTCGGGGTAGAGAGCCCCCGCCCCTAAAGCCAGACCCAGCCACTTTGATATTTAAGAAAGCTGTTGCTCACACCTGTTCTGCTCTCGCTCTGTGAATGTGGGAATCACAATGAAGCGAATAGCATCAAAAGTGCGATGTGTTCCAGAGCTGCGACAACGAGTTTCCATGGCAACGCTCCACCCAGCTTTACTGAACGAACACTGTATTTTCTTTGGCTGCCAGCTCCAGGCTTTGATGTGATCTCCAAGTGTGGAAAGAAACGGAAAAAAAGGTTTAAATAAAGACAGTGGAGATGTGTGCATGAGCATGTCAGTGATGTATTTATTTATACATTTTTAATAATATGGAACAAAAGTGAATGTACAAGTCAAAAATATAGTCTTATTTCCTTGAGGTTAAAAAATATATAACCCACATAAATTATGTCCAATTGTTATAAGTGGACTTTTCATACACATTTTTACTTCTGTTACATTCTGACCTGTTACATCTCACTTGGTATTGTAAATATGAGAAGAAACACTGCATTTTCTATTTATTTTTTTTCCCCCATTGATTACATGAAAAGACTTAATTCTAGACCATATTTTGTATTGACTAAGTGCTACCTAATTATGCGCAAAACAGCCATTTTTCAGAGTGGCATTTGCTGTCTCTTGCTGAATAAACGAAACCTGTGGTGAAGCCATAAGACTTTCCCCCAGGATCCAGTGTCCTGTGGCGACATGGCTCTGCACGGTGACAATCTCTTATTCTAATCAATGCAATATGGCCTGTATCGATTCTGAGTGATGATCAATGTCCCCTCTGTCTGTTTCACTATAGTCACGACTGACAATAATGAGGCTGCAGCTGCTATTATCCCTGCTTATATACACTTAAACCCTCACACAGCTAGGTCCTACTCTCGAGGTGATCCCAGACACGCTCAGGGGGTCTAAGTACCTAATGTATCATTTACTTCATTATAATATGACAACTGCATAGACATGGATGGAAGACATTTGTGCAACCAAGTCATTCAAGTCAAATAGCGGAGTAACAGTGCAGGGAAAAATACACAACCCACAGCGCAAAAGCAAATATTTGATGTTTTACTAGTGATGTTTTTTCTTAAATGTGAAGTGTGTAACTTTTCTGTAGGGGGTTTTGTTGCACGAAAATATTATTGCTTTGCTCAAAATATGGCATTAACACTATCTATCTTGCATGTATTCATTTATAGATATTTTTAATTGAAAACCCTACCTGAAAAATATCTGAAAAACAACAAGCATTGGTTTTGGAAGCAGAGATAACACTCCACAGATCTGGGATGGAGCTGTGTGGCCTCACTTGCTAGTCTCCATGAGGATAGATACTTTCATGAAAGTATCTATCTGCAGGTGGTAGACCCTCAACCTGAAAAGTTCCACAGTGCACCTGTAAAGCAAACAGTAGTGGCTGAAAAATAAAAGATGAATGAAATTGTCAGCAAAGAAAATTGTTGATTCAGAAACTGCAGGACAAGGTCAATGAGCATTTGTCCAAGATAGATTTGTCTATTTAATCTTACATAATCAGCATCACCCATCTCTATACTAATGTTTTCAATGGGAGCCATCTTGCAAATGTTGAAGTGGTTCTTTTGTCAGGTTACCCCACAACCTCTATCATCTCTATTTCTTGGGTCTAAAGAAGACAGATTTTTTGGCAAACATGAAAAGAGGAAAAGGAGGAGGCAAGATTGTAAACTGATACATCCTTAGAAGTCTATAGAGAGAGTGCGCATCAAAAAGGGAAAAAGATGAGGCAAGGCTATAAAAGATGTACGCTGCTGTATCACTCCCCTCTGGCTCCAAGCTTTGTTGGTGAAAAGGGAAGAGGAGCGAGTGAATAGCAGTCAGACAAACTGACCAGCCTCAGAGACTACAGAGGAGCTCACAGAGGCAGCAGGGGATCTGACAAAACACCATATAACTAACCATTCGCCCATCTCCAAAATATGAACCACCACACCAAGACATGTGGGAAAAGACAGGGGAGACAGCAGCACAGAGGGGGGCTTGATGGGGGAAGACAAAGAGAAGAGAATGAGGAAGTGAGAGGCACATAAAAGAGTTCTAATTTGCCTAACGAAAGGAAAGTGTGACAGATAGAAGTAAATGAGTATTCGGAAGAGAGACGGACCTGAGAGCTTGGTAAAATAGCAGTCAGACAGAAACAGGCAAAAGTCAGGGACGCAAATGTTAAAGCACTCATTAGAAGGAGAGGTGTGCGCCGTAGAGACACTTAATGCTAGGAGATAGTGAGACATATGGAAAGATGGCGCTTGATGAAGATAGAGGAGGAGCAAGGTGGGGAGGGTGGTCTTTAATCAAAATGTTTTTTTAATTAATTTCACAATTAGGGTGCCGCTCGTTAGCTCTGACACACACAAGAGATGACATTGCTGCAGTGCTGTGCTTATCATTAATATAATGATGACAGATCGGAGCTCCGGTGGGACCTGCTCACTGACAGCTGTGCTCTGAAACGTCACCTGACCAGCGCGGCATCACCTAACCTCTCTCAGCATGGCCGCCAGTGAGCAAGGGCCAGTGCACGACAACAGCAACCTCTGCACACTCTTGGTCAATCTTGGCTCAGGCAGAGAGAGATACAAGTAGCCAAAGACAATACACACAAAATGAGAGGAGCACTTTTTTGTTTTAAATTTTAATAATAATGGTAGATCAGTTAGAATAGCCCAGGGTACAGGAAGCTTCTCTCATTAGTTTGATCATAAGAGATTTAGCTACTGCTCTATGTCTGTTATTGGGTACTTTGGAATACATCATAATACTACTGACTAGCAATAGTATATGATTACATTACAATATTTTGACCAAATTTAGATTCATTCTTGACCACTCAAAAGCCCCTTATGTGCAGTAATCAGGTATAGCACAGTCAATCACGGTATGTTTTAACAGATCAGAAACAAATTCAGTTCCAAACTCCATCCATGGACATTACAAATCTGACTTTTTTGGTCTAATGCGAAGGCAACATACTAAACATATGAATTATTGATGCCATAATTAGCTTTACAGAAACACACTCAATCCTTATGCAGCGCTGTTTTTGACCACAAATAAATGTCAAACCACTCATGACTCCACTATAAGTGTAGAGGAGACAATCCATCACTTACAACGCACACAGGCAGTTTCACACAAGCACATACAGCACACTTTGCCCCCCTCTCACTCTCTCTCTTATACGCCGTCGTCATGGTAACCCCATTAAGGGAGGACACTCTGGCTGTGGTGAATCAGCCCCAGCTCTGTTACATCTTACACACACACGTGCACACACATATACGCTCTCTCACTGGCCACTATTTCTATTTGTCTCCCTACATTACTTTTGCTTCGCTCGCCCATTGTCCTCTTCCTCCTCCTCTCCTCGCATCACCCTTGGCGCACCTCACAGACCGTCTCCCGCCATTACCACACAATCTTTTTCATCTTACAGCCTCCCACTTTCAGGTTATATGTAAATATGTCACCTCACGTCAGGGCTTGAAACATCTACAGTAGTGTTTATTTCTTTGACTTTGTTTGACTGTACTTTATCACAATTTACCAGTATACTTTGGGCATTCCAGTGACAGTGTGTGGTGAGTTGGCAAGTGTTTTTTTTCTTAAATTAACACTGAAAAAAGCATCAAAATAAGTTGAAAGAGCTTGAAGTTAAATTGAGGTCTGCAGTCATCTTGCCTAAACAAATCTTCCCCTATAACATTTTTACAAAACCATTTTTTTCTTAGTCCTGTTACTTTACTTCACAAACAAGTTGACCTTTTTCAAATAACAAACTCGCAGGAACTCATGTGTAAATATTACCATTAACTGCAGAATAATCTTGCTTTCACTTAACTGCCCCTCGTTCCTGACTGCCCCCTACAGTCAAAGAGGAGATTTACAAGGGCTGTGTAGGAGGGTATAAATGACTGCTTTAATAAGGCCCTTCATGTGCCCCACTCTTTTCGTGCTGTCCCTGTCTGGGAAGGAGTTAGCGTGCCACTTAGCAGGTAGCAGGGGGACAGGAGACAGGAGGAACAGGTGAGATGATAACCTCTCACTGACTGGCACATTAAGCAGTGGCCTGGCTGTTAAAAGCTCGCCACCTCGCAATGATAAGACCGGAGACGGCGCCTGAGGTCCAAGACTTATAGACAGAGCAATGAATACCAATCTTCTTTGTCTGAGCCCACAGTTAGAATTCACCTTAGACCTAGACTTAGACTTTATTGATCCACAAAGGAAATGATATGGACAGAGTAGCTCACACATCACAATATATTATAATAGCCATAAGGATAAATGTAAATGGTAATAATATATTCTAGGGATGCACCGATCCACATTTTTCCACTTCCGATCCGATCCCGATACCTGAATTTGGATATCAGCCGATACTATTCCGATATCAAAACTGTTTGTTTTCAGTATTATCATCATTATTGTTGTTTAACTGCAAATAACAGTACCCATAATGATAAAACACCTGCAATTCGACATAATAAAGAAAATACTTAAATAACCCCCCATATGGTATGACTTAATTCACTAAGAGACTTAAAAAAACAAAATAAACCCACAAATTAACATTAATGGTTCCCCCTTTAATGTGGCCTTTCTGTGTGGAGTTTGCATGTTCTCCCCGTGTCTAGGTGGGTTTCCTCCGGGCACTCCGGTTTCCCCCATCAACCCAAAACATGCACCATAGGTAAATCCTCCAGCTTAGGTCCTGACCAAGCCGAAGCAAGAAGATCATGGAGATGGTACCCGGGCGCAGTAATGTGCTGCCCACTGCTCCTAATAACAGGATGGGTTAAATGCAGAGCTTGAATTTCCCCACTGTGGGACTAATAAAGGCATAGCTTTCTTTCTTCTTTAGCGCTATCTTGCGCTATTTCTCGCAAGACCAGGAAGTGCCCCAGTTTGGCCCTTGAACCAGAGAGCAGCGCGGAGACAGACGAAGGTCGGGAGAGCATGTAGATCCGCGGGGCGGGGGGGGGGGCTCCGTAACTGTGGCTCATTGAGATACGCCTCCGATCTGTGAATTACGTTGATATCGGAACCCGATACCGATACTGGATCGGATCGGCCCCATCCCTAATATATTCAAAATAAGTAGCTTAAATAACAAGAGGCTGATGCCAAATATGGGATAATCATATAAATGTATATGTGCAAGTAAAAATAGAAAAAATAGATGTATAGTAATACAAATATATCTCAAGAGGTTGTAAGGAAAAACACCTTTGTAAAAACTTGAAGTGTATAGTGAACTCTTCAAGGGAAATGTGCATCATTTACTTTATTAAAAAAACAAATATTTTCATTTGTGGCATTGTTTCAGACAAATTAACTCTGAAGGCATAAAGGATAAAAAGGGATAATTAAATTTGTTTGTGCCCCTCCAAAACAGTCAAATTTGAAAAATGCACGCCAAGGACACAGACTACTTAAAGCAGCATCTATAATAAAGAAAACAAAATATTTCTGGACACAATATTGGATACATCATGTTCCATTTATTCAGTATTGCCAATTTCTGGTAATTACGGCATTGGGGGGGGTCAGTTTTTTTTTTTTTTTTTTTACATCAGGACTAGTGTACCTAACACTATTTATAGTACGGGTGTGCAAAAATATTGAAATGTCAATATATCGTGATAGATTGGTGATCGAGTATTGTTATCGTGGGATGCTGTATCAATACAGTGGTACCTCACCTTACGAAAGACCCAACAAACGAAAATTTCAAGTTACGAAACGTCTTCACGCTAAATTTTGGTCTCTAGATTCAAGTTACGAAACGAGAAATCTCAAAAATTCAAATAATGCGTGCTCAGCCACATACATTATACGCTTTTCTCAGACTGGATTTAAACTTTTCTCACATTTCTCTCTCATTTAAACACTCAAACTTTCATAGATTTTTAACAAAATTTATTAATAGTGAAGCGTGGGGGGAAGGGGGAGGGCGGTGTGTGTGCGCGCGGACACGTGTGTGATAGCGCAGCATGACCCGGCGCGGGGCTGCGAGCAGAGACCCGTGCTCAAACCGTGCCTCCTCTAGACAGATCTAAACCAGGTCTGAACCAGGTCTAAACCAGGATTAGACCACCGTGGCTCTTGCATGCGTTCGTTCATGCGCTCAGACTGCGGTCCCGAGGGGAGTCCTTGCTGCTCGCCTCAGCCGTGACTCGAAACGAAACCAGGAAATAGACCCGCACACGGTGGTTTAGACCTGGTTCAAACCTGGTTTAGACCTGGTTCAGACCTGGTTTAGACCTGGTTCAGACCTGGTTTAGATCTGTCTAGAGGAGGCACGGTTTGAGCACGGGTCTCTTGCTCGCAGCCCCGCGCCGGGTCATGCTGCGCTATCACACACGTGTCCGTGCACACACACCGCCCTCCCCCTTCCCCCCACGCACGCAGTCGCTGCTCGCCTCAGCCTCAGCCTCGTGAGGTACACCGGTGCTGCTTTGTCTAGACCTGGTATAGTCCACGTTTAGTCCTGTGTTTACAGTCTCTATGCAGAATACAATTTTACACTATAAAAAAAGTTACACTATAAAAAAAAAAAAACTTGGAACGGGGCCTTGGAACGAATCAGGCTTTTTCCATTGAAATAGCTACTCAACTTACGAAAAATTCACGTTACGAAACCACTTCTGGAACGAATTAATTTCGTAAGGTGAGGTACCACTGTATTTCTTATTCATGCAATACACTTGACATATTCACAGTTTTGATGATTAAAATAGATGTATTTCATATTAACTTTGCACACATAGTAGTTTAACAAAGAAATATTGTTGCAAAATGTATTTTGTTCTTAACAGAGAAACAACAATACATCACAGTATCATGATCAAAGGAGAAGTTCAATTTGTCAACTGGACAAAGTTTGTTTGGTTGAAAACGTTCTTTTTCTTCTCCTTTGATCATGGATTCTACCTGGACGACTGAGGGACTTTTCACGCATCACAGTATCATGTGCAATATATATCAAGTACCACATGTATCGCCATATGGTGATAATATTGCATCATGAGCCATGTATCATATCGAATCGTGAGGGACCCCATGATTCCCAGCTCTAATTTATAGCTTTTAGAATGATAAAAATGAGTACTGGTGCCATAGCATTTAACAAATCTAAACAATCTTTTGAATGGTGAAATGTCCTTTAAACAGGAAGTTCAAAGCCATGACCCACTTAGCAAAGACCTCACATAGCCAAAATACAATCAGTGATACACCCAACTCTTCATGCCTTCGTACCTAAAAACGCTCACCCCTGCCGGCCGCCTGTTTGTCGCAAATCCTCCACTCATTGCGAGGCACTCAGGCCCTTCTGATGAGACAGATAACACTATGATGGTGAGTACACACAGTGCCCCCAGAGAAATAATCTGGAGATAACAGCAGAGGGAATAAGCACTGGAACTCTAGACTCCATGACAGAAGGAGGAAGAGAAGAAAGGCGCCTCAATGCTAAAAAATATGGGATATAAGTTAAAATCTATATTAAAGTTTCATTAAAGATATAACTTTTCTGGTGGAGGGTCTGCTCTCAGAGAGTCACCCGCTTCTCTTCAATTATTCTACAGCTCCCACCTTCTTGTCTCAATGGTGATATTACTGCGTTGCCTGTAATGACCTATAGTATGGAATTAAACATGTCTAGCATCTTTTTCACTACAGATGTTTTCATACATCATTACTGGGAGCGGTGGTGTCTCTTCACAGATCTGACCTGTTACTTGGTCCTATTGCACCACATGATTGTCCCGATTGAAATGGCAACATTTAAAACCATACTTTGTAACATTTTAGTGGAAGCAATATCATCCCCACAGAGACAAGCCAGTGCCAGACCCTTAACTAGCAAAGTTACATAGTGCACTTTAAAAAAACAAATTATTATTACAAGGCAAATGTGTATATTTAAGTTTAAGAAGCCACATATTACCAGGCTTAACAGTCTTTGCATGTATTAAAGCCTGGCTTAATACGAGTGCCTGTGTGCTGGACTGTGTCTAAGTTTAGCATCAGTGGCTACTTTTCATCTTGTGCTAGTTCAGTCTTGTGGGTTGGCTTTCAGTTTGAAGAGTAGTTAATTACTGGGTTAAGAGCATGTTGCAAAGAACAATTGCTAGTTAAATAGTAATTATATCAGGGGTCTTCAACGTTTTTCAGGCCAGGGACCCCCAAACAGATGGCGAACTGGGCCAGGGACCCCCTACTATATATACGGCATAGAATTCTGTTTTATATTAAATTGAGCTTAGTGTCATGTATAAACATTGCTACTCTGTTATGGTACATCCAATACAAGGAAATAATACACAGGTTAATACTGTATTTTACACTACAAAATATAAAATTATATTATTTTAAAGTGAAATCAAAAGATTTCGCGACCCCCCTGCAGTACCTCCGCGACCCCCCTAGGGGTCGCGACCCCCCTGTTGAAGACCTCTGAATTATATAGTAATACATTATACATGTGGAAGCACATAGTTGAGACACATTTGGTCACAAAGCTCACAAAGTCATTCTAACAATTTTGATATTATTTTAACTACGACATCAGTTTGCTACTTGGTCAGTGGTTGTGAACTTGGACAGAAAAAGGTCTTCTACGGTGGCAGTAATTGACCGTAACAGGTGGACTATGCAGGCACAATGGATCAATATCATAATCTGATACTCGTAACATGAGCAAATTCCACTTTTAATTTAATATTCCCACAAAGAACTTTACAAAACACCTCTGTATTTTTAACAGTAATTAAGGTAAAGGAAGAAAATGAGAGGACAAACAGACAAATAGACCAAGGCAATGGAGATAGGCCTATATTCATTACTCTTATTGCTGCTACCAAAACTATAACTAAAATAAAATACAGTATAATAATCTACATTTACTGAAGCCCCTTATCAGCATCATAGGCTCCATCTGGTTCAAATTATTCCTACAAATATAGTCCAGTTGTGACTGCAATAACAAAGAACAAAATGCAGAAAGAAAAGCAAGAGAAATACATATTGTAGCCATACTAAGATAATCAAATCAATTATTTAAAACTTTGGCTGTTACAGATTACAGTAATAGTGCAATTGTGCAGATGAAGATCGCATACTATAGAACCACAAACCACAGCTAACATCTCAAAATGGAGGGGAGCAGAGTGGCCCTTGTTGCAGTGACGCTGTTATGAATATTTGAACGCTGCTATATCACTGCTCTCCTGGTGGTTGCTTGAGGCGGAGGTGGAAGGGATGGAGGGGGGCATGGACACGGGCACAGAATGGCTGGCACTGTGGCGCAGAGGCCTGGCGAGAGACACGAAGGGGGGAGAGAGCGAGAAGGGGGAGATGGAGCAAGCAGGCGGCTCAGTGAATGAAAGCAGGGCAGGTCATGAGTGGGTGGGGAGGCGGGACTCTCCTGCTGCTGAGACAGATGCCATGGTTGTTAGGCTTAATTTCTCCTGCCAAAGCGCTACCCCCCGCACCGTGCGGCCAAAACCAAACTCCACGGCTCGTGGCCAGTGCACCCAAGTGCTGTGAGTGTCAACAGGAGGGAGAGAGCTGCGTGATCCCGTATCAGGCGCGACCAGGAGGAGCACAGTCACAGGGGCTGGAAGGGTTTACTGTCCTCTGTAGATCCTCTCCCTTTTTCACTGCTCAAAGTGTATTTAAGGTTGCCTTTTTGTTGTTCCTGAATGGCTATTTATTTAAAGGAACCCAGAAATCTGTTCTCAGAGATGTTGACAAAAGATACAAAGTTTAATTTATTGAATAGGAATGGGACGAGTCACAATTTTCACAAAATGAGACGAGAATGAGACAAGACTAGATTTTGACATAATTCCTAATATCAGGATATACAATTTACGATTCAATTTCCCATTTGGGCCTCACTTTTTTTAACATGTTATATTTTTGTTTCCATTCACACATTGCTTTTAGGAACTATAAGAGATAACTCACCAATACTTAACTCTTTTTTTTTTTGTCCAATCCAAATATAAACACTATAATATCACAAGATAATTTTGAGCACAATCTTATATCAATCTCTATAATTTAACATTAAATATTTAAATGGAAAGGTGACTAATACTTAAATAGGCTCAACATTTTATTCAGCACTCTGAAGAGGTTAAACCTGGCTACTCTCTGGATAGTGGGTAAATCTAACAGGTAAATCCTCCAGCTAATATAGTACTGCCCAAGGCTAGCTCCCAGGTCTTAGTTAGGTCCAAACCAAAGACTGTATAAGAAGTGGACTGAAGAAGGGAGTGTGACGTCACCTATAGTGCTCGGCTCCAGTCAAATTAAGCTCATAATGCTAGCAGTTATAGAAGTGAATCTGAAGCCGAGTTCCATATTAGAAAGCTCCAGGATCATGTAGAGCAGGTTAATACGAACATTTTAAAACCAAAATTACGAGGCTGACAGCATCAGTCACAGAGAGAGGGGTGACCATTTTTCAGTGTCAAGTCAACTGGAGTCTATGGTCTCAACTTCATTGAAAGATGGAACTGTTTCTATGCAGTGACAATAAAGTACCTTAACTTTAATTTTGCTATGACAAAATCATCCCTACAGATTAAAAATGTAAATTATTCCCAAAAATATTATTTGCCCGTAGCTTATTATATCTTATCCATAGCATAATGCATTTCTAACCATTCATCAAAAATCTTACTGCTAACAGCTATATAAACCAAACCAGGCAACAAGCAAGGACTCAACATGTCAATATGCCCCATTATACATTCCATGCACTTCTCTATCTTGTCTTGCCTGATCCACGCTTGAGGGTGTTGTCCCCGAAGTAGGCGGAGCTTAGAGCAAGATCGTGCCAAGGCCAACGCAATACCATTTTGCCTTTCATCATGCGCGTATTGAGCGAGTGATTGTGAAATGCAGAAAAGCTGCTGAAAAGTCAAACCAAAGGAAAAAAAAAATGTAAAAAATAAAAACTTGAGCAAGTAATGAGCGAACTGTACCCACCTGTCAGACCAAGGACATATTCTGAGTACATAGCCTATACCGCTACAGTATACACATGCTCACAGCAGAAGCCCCCCACAGAGCCTCAGTCGGACACATGCTGACACAGAACCGCCATGTTTATTTCATCTACAGAGTGCAGTCCGGCTCTGATCTATAAGCATTGATTTACTATTCAACAGTACTCACTCATTTATCTACTTACCCATACATTCATTTCAGTAGTTTATGGTGAATACACAGCAGGCGACACAGCTTATTCTCGCTTCAAGGCAAACTATAAAGTCATCATAGAAAGCAGACTCGGAGGAAAACAGCAGAGGTTAGACAGTTTAGAAATGCCAGCAGCTTTTATAGAAACATGATATAAATGCTGCTAAATAAAAGTATATTGTGCTACAGTAGTGTCCATTAAATGTCTGACTGCGTGCTTCCATCTTGTTTTGCCTGATACATAATGACTACAGGCACGGATAGAATGCTCCACTGAAACTGGTTCTATATTACAGCATTTTCTGATCTATGTTTTGTAGTACTTTATTATCCCTGTTGGGAAATTGCACATGGGGCGCCCAGGGACCCATCTACATGATCTTGTTGCTAGGCTTGGTCTGGAGTACCTTAGCTGGAGGATTTTACCTAAGGTGCATGTTTTGGGTTGATGGGGGAAATTGGAGTGCCTGGAAGAAACCCACCTTATTCTATTGACCTAAAGGTAAAAGGCAGCTGTTAATTGAAAACTACCACTTCATGACAACACACGGTGAAGCAGAGCATTCTGAGCTTTGGAGATGTAGCCAGGTAATAAAGGGTTACTCAACTATGTGTGAATGAAACAAAACACAACTCCATATATGTTTTTGACATGTTCTAACATGGCTTAAAGCTCACAAGAGTTTATTTTGTGTAATATAGGACCTTTAACATCAAAGTGTCAAAAAATCACTACCCAGAATCACTATTAAAAACTACAATCAAAAAATGAAAACAACAACAACAACAACAACAAAAACCTACTGTTATTTATAAGTCTATGTAACGACACTGAATTTGAAATCTAGTATCATGACAACTCTGCATCGGACCAGTACACGGCAATGAATAATGTGCTTTTTGCTGAATTATATGCTGCCTAACTCAAGAACAAGAATCTGATCATCTCTGCAGTAGTAGTTTTAAAGTTTGGTAGAAGTACCCCACGCGTTTGGGTCCTGCAATTAGAATTGTATTGTATCATTATGCTGTGTGGTCAGGCTTCAGTGAGTGATGTTTTCCACGCTTAAATGTGACTGAGAAGTGGGTGAACTTTGGGTGAAAAGAAAACTTAAAATAGGGGCGATGAGACAGACTTTTTAGTCCAAGCTCTCTACTTACTGTTCAAGTGTAAAAAGTTGGGGCATTATTCATCATTACTGAATAAAAATGTAATTTAAAAAACTGCACATTTTTAGACAGTAGGAGAATGTCAGGGCCTCTTTCCGTCCGGAATGGAGCAGAGCCTGACAAAGCAGTCTCACATGTTCATCATATTTTACAAATGCCATTTGTACAGCGGAGGTAATCTCTCACATAACACAGCGCTGCGAGCACTGAGCAGGGCACGTCACACTGTCTGGGTGGCAGACAGGCTTCAGAGACAACAACGGTGAAAATTAAATTCCTTTTAAGGCTAATCCCATTTCCAACCTCTGCCTGAGTCTCACTGCTGCTGCTGCTTTTGTGGCAAACGAGAAAATCTCCCTCAATTGTTCCATTGTGGAGAGCGATGCAGCAAGACGATACAGCATAAATAATGTATTTTGATCACCAAGACATGATTCCTGAAGGAGAGCTGGACAGGGTCAGACAGCCATGCTACACCCAGAAAGGAGAAGGACCGGAGGCATGGAGGAGCAGGTGATGAGCACAAGCAAAGAGGACAAGTGAGACAAATGAAAATCTGAATGTATTCAAATGACATTGTCTAGTGACAGGGACGGGGTGAGAGGGAGCAGATTTCAGTTCAACACAGGCCACAAGAAAGACAGCAGTTTTTCTCCTTTGTCCTTGTATTCCACCACACAACAATAGTATTTTAAAAAGCATGTTCTCCTTTGAAACTTAGACCACACAGATGGTCAGAAAGATCAAACTTATATTGTGGGAAAAAAATAAGATATTCGTAGTTTTGGTATCTCCGTTTGATCTTATTGTAAAGTTTTGCTGACATTTGTAAATAGTCTTTACTGTATGCTGTATCAGTCCCCCGTAAGCTTGCACTGACATCTTGTTCTCCTTCCTACAAGAGAAAACATCCCTCTAATAGAAGAAACAAAATAGTTTCCAGTTACAATGTGCCAAAGCCTGTGGGATAATTACTTAATACTGTTTAATCTTAAGAAACAAAAGCACAAATCTTAACTTAGGATCCCAGATGACCATCCACCCTGCACCAAACGCAGAGCAATCCAACTCTGTGTAATTACCCTGAAGATGAAATGAGACTTTGAGCTGTGTCTACATGTGTGAGCCAAAGATGGGACTTGGTTGCTCATCTTCCAGGCCCAAAGCGGCGATGATACAGAGACGACGGGCGACTGACACATGCGGATCCACGCCGAGACACCCTCCACCTACTTTTTCCTCTTTGCATGTCTTTCACGTCCAACACAGAAATTCACATCCAGTTTTTGCAGTGTGAACACGTCCAAGCTGGCACAGAGATGGAGCCACTTGTGCATGCGGCCCGGATCGGCGGGTCAGTGTGGTTAAAGCTGACACTTTCTGTCAACACAGCCATCACTAACCCCCATTACGCGCTCACTTAGGCCGCGCCAGCATGGCTCACCCATTCATTTGGCCCGAGCACATGCACTCACACAAACGCAAGATAGAGTTAGTGGCATCAGACTTTACTTTGTCCCAATCTAATATGTGGGGTGTATTTGTGGCTTGTGTACTTTGGAAGTTTACTTTTAATTTAGAAAGAAAAACATGACATGAAAATCTTAAGTTTTGAAATTAAAGGGGGTACCTGGTTTTCAAACCGTAAAAAGGATTAAGTAGCAATAAAATCTCACAAACATTTTGACACATCATAATATTCACAAGCATGATTTTTGGTCATTAGCACAGCTTTAGAGCAGCTTTTTTAGATGGAAAGGTAAAGAAGGGTGGACCATCACAGCACTCATCCCAAAGCATCATATGATGACTCACATGACTATTACAAGTTTGCAATATCAAATTATTCCTAATTAGACAGCCTGTGGTAGTTAGATTTTTGTCTCAAAGCTCTGCTTTTATTACCTGGCCAGCCAAATGATATCTCTCTGTATTTCCTATACACCGCGATACCATTTGGACACTCTCCATCCACCCTCGCTCCTCCGGTTCCAAACCGACTCCGCGATTCTGATTCGTTCAAAGATGGTGACGTCAGTGCACCCGCCTTTGCCCGCAAAGTCACTCTTAGGCAGCGGAAGTTCCGCCTCAGCTTTGAATCAAGATGGCGCAATCTCTGATTGGTTCACTTAGCTGTCTGTCTACGCGCAACCGCAGCGCATTCTGTGGATCAAGCGTTACCAGACTCACTCGCTGGTACAGCGATGAGTCATGGATTCTTCCAGGCAACTGCTTTTACAGTACTTATGGAGAAACAAACATATTTTACTAATTTATATGAAAAATGTTGTTTAATGTAGCTTCAAGATCTATTCAATGCTAGCAAACAAAGTAAGGATATTCAGCTAATATTTCTAATTTTCCATATTGTTTTTCAGTTTTCTTGTAAATTGCATTGCTCTGTTTTACCTCTTTCACTCACCATCACTCCAGCCCCCCTTGCAGTCTCCTCCTCGATATGCCCCTCTCTCTGCCCTCTACGATAACAGATTTAGGAACTGCTTTTGTGCTAATCAGGGTGTCATCTGCACAGCCCAAATCAGACGCCTGATAAATAAGGGCTGTGTGTTGGCGGCGACTGGCTCTGTTTAAATAGGTGACAGCAGAGTGCATTCTGAGTACAGCCGATCGATGCCAGAACCCCTGGGGTCCACTGAAACAGGGAGGAGAGACAAAGCTTTAGTGCTCCATAATATCACGGGATAGGGACAGCTCCCTTATATTCACTGCAGCGCTCTGTCTTTATGGGCTCTTCCTCCTATTGCACCGAGCACTCAGGACGTGCCAGTTGGCCCAATGACATAAACACTGTGTCCCCAGCCCATTATTTCCTATATTACAAACAAGGTTAAGCTGTGCACAGAGTGAGGAGTGAATTAAAATATCAACAAACAATCACTGGCATTAAGCACCAGCCAGCGCACTCACTACCACACATCATCATTATCCATTCATCCCCTGATAGCCAATTTGCACCAGTTTGTTTGTCATTTCTATATATAAACAGCTATATACGCAGATATATAAGATATAAGGGAACACTGCATATATAAGGCATTGTCTGAGGAGGTCTTTTATCTGTTGATGATGACTACTTGATTTGCAATTCTAACCGACATTGTGTTAATCTTATTTCTTATAGTAGTTACCCTGTAGGATTATAGGAGCCATTTAGTTGCAGAGTGAACACAGGGAGAGAACAACAATGATCAGTTGTCATATTCACTGATGACATTCAGTCTGAGCAAGCACAAGCGTTATGTAAAAGGAGCTCCAGCTTGAGAACAGAGACATGACCCTAACATGCGCTACCACTCTGCTCTTCCATCCATTATGAAGTGTCATTGTCCCACTTTTCATTTAAAAACTAGAATTTAGCTGTCCAAATTTTCTTAGTGGATTGAAACTCCCATTACTACACTATTGCACAGGGCTGTAACAAATAATCATTTGAGAAGTCGACTGGTAAACTATTTGTTGAGTGTTTTTTGCCATTTTGATTTAATAAAGCCACCATCTTTGTTTAAAACATCTTTTGGGCATGTGCTTTTAGAGTCTGTAGTCCAGACAATGGTTGACAATTATTAAATATTGAAAAACAATTTAAACAGTCAATTAGTCATGGAAAACATAGCACCCAGCACCACTCCTCCTCTACTTTGATCAACTGCTTTCACTGTAGCCTCTCCTTATGGGCTTTGGTGAAACTCCACAGCACGCGGCACAGACTCAAAGATCCGCCTCTCCTGCGCGCCTCCTGTCCCGGTCTTTGATTTCCTGTCCATCAAGGGGGCGTGGATTAGCGCTCTCTTGTTTATCTGCTCGTCAGTTTTATCTATCTATCACTAAGCTATTGGCTGTGCAGCACGGGCCGGCCTCAGCACTGCATTAATCCCCTATCAGCTGAGCGCCCATCCATCAGCCCGCTGTCTCCCATGTCAGATCCATCATCTGCCCAGCTGTCTGGCCCAGTCCGTCTCCTCTGAGGGCCCCATCGGCGACACGCAGCGCACCACCAGCACAAAAACACAAAAAACAACATTATGTTCCCCCTCACTGTCTTTGGAAGTCACTTTACATCCATATGTTTCTGGGGGAAAAGGGGGAATGCCTTTTAAAGTTGAGAGTTTCACGTCTAAACTTGAGTAGATGTTGGAAGCAAATAACAAAACTTTCTTATTCTTCTAGAATGGAGTGATTTAATTTAATTCATGTACATATTTAATTGACCTTTCCTGGTACAACCTCTTTATTTATTAGTGTATGGAACAAATAACACTGAATAAAATGACAGCCTAAACCCTGATTCTAATGTATGAATAACAAGACTTTCCAAGCAACATAGCAAATTATATATTTCCACAAACTTGAGTTCGATAGCATAGAAAGGCTCCATAGTCTCAATTGTCTCCATAGTCTATACCATTTTTGATACTACAATTATGTTTTAGACAATGGAATTAAGTGTTTAGACGTTACTAGTTTCTTGGATATTACGTTGTGGTCTTACTACTATGGATATAGGTCAAGACCAGGTCAAACTTTGTCATATTTATGTCGTTCTTTCAGTATATACTTGCTCAAGTGAGTGCCTATAGTTTCAATACTAGTTTTAGTGTTGATTTTTAGTTTGGTACCAATATTTTGTACCATCCTATATCCAAAAAAATAAATAAATAGCAAACTGAGAAAAAAGTACTCTTATATAAGTAACCCGATGCCCAAAGACCACCTAAGTACCCCTTCCTCCTCTTGTATACAATTTGTTTGTTTTTCCTCGCTTGCTAATTCCGGCCAGTGGGCTCTGTGCCAGCAGAATGGAGAGAGCTACTGGGGTCATAAATCCCATAAAGCCCGATGTACTGAGAATCCCTGGCCCCTCCCTCTCCAGCGTGTCGGAACAAGGAAGGGATACTGTCTAAAGCCTGCAGCTCCCAAGCAGCTCAATATCAGAGTTCATCAGGGGTCATTTGTATTTCCATCCACATCTGCTAGCATCAGGAGGTGAGCGAGGGCCGACAGGTGCACAGGGAGGGGGGAGAGGTGAGGATGGAGGGCAAGTGTAGGTGCACAGGCGAGTCCAAGGCACAGACCATAGTGCCATAGTGTAAACAGCGGAGGTGGAAAATAATAATACTAAAATAATACAATTTTCCCACAACTTTTGGAGAGATAACAACATTTTTAAAACAAATAAGGTGTAACAAAATAGGAATGGTGTTGGGCATAGTAGTAAGCAAGACATCATGTACAAGATTTTAAGGATGTCCTTTTGGGTTCAGCTTCCAGGTTACACTGGTCTACAAATTTTTGGACTCAATCTGCTTTTGAGATACAAGTGGCTAAATCTCATTTATATTGATAAGATGAACTGAAAATCAATTGATAACTGTGCTGGTTAGCTAATGTATTCAAGATATTTAAAGATATTGTTTTACATCAAAATCGTATCTGTTTATACAATAGATTTAGGCATTTTTGCTTAAAAATAATATTTATATTTTGAAAATATTTAACTTGCACTTCTTTATCCGTCAAGAAATAAACAAGAAATTGTGTGCACCTAATGTCCTAAGATATTATCTTAAGACATCAGGTGCACACAATTTCGAGGCATCTCTCTTATGTGAAATCAAAAAATATTTGATTTTAAAACTCTAGACATAAATTAAATTAAATTGAATGTATTGGAATGTGCAGAGAGGCTTTCAGATAGAAGTGGTTGCTTGTAGACACACTGTACCTTCTGATAAACTATTGTTTTGCCTTATTTTGCATAAATTTCCTATTTTGACCCAATACTATATCTTGGAAACTATAGCCAATCAGCACTTCTAACTTACCTTTTCTTTATTAGTGACCTAAACCAAGAAAAATTTCACTACTTTTGTTCCGGAAGCATTTTGCTTATAGACCAGTGTTATTGGCACCATTTCAAATATTTTCTTTCAGTGCAGTATTATAGTATTTAATGATGATTTGATAATTGCAATGGCAACTGTGCTCAGTTGGATTTATAGCCCAGCCATAACTGTGCTAATTTTTCAAGTCTCTGAAACCCATGGAAAATACTGAAATAATGTAGAAATAATAGATTTAAAAAAACTTAAAGTTCATTCTTTCAAAAGGGTTATATTTCTGTCCTTTTGTGGTTTATTTTACAGTCCATTAACATTTGGGCAATGCCAGCATATCAAGACATTTAAACACATTAGTATATTTCATATTTAATTCTAAAAATACTGTCTGACTATTCAGAATAATCCCCCAAAATATTCATGCTACTGCCCACACAGGGGGAAGTTTCAAAAGCGACTGAAGTACAAGTGCTAGAAGTTAAATCCTGACCTAACAATTTTGTTGGGTACTTTTGTAATTCACCTTGAGGGTATTTGTTTCTCCAAAAGCGTCAGAACAGTCGGTATTAGGATATGGATATTTGGGTTTGTAAATTGCATTGCTGAGCACACAGGTACGAGATGTATGTGGGAGCGGTGTAATTATTTAGACTAGACGAAGAGGGCAGAACAAATTGTTCCGAGGGCAAAACAAAAGAGGTTAATGCACAACTCTCATGCTGCTGCTGCTATTATTATTGAGAATTCACTTCTCTCTTGACAAAATGATACATTCAGATTGGTATTTTAGTGATACCAGAGTCATACCAAATAGATGTTTTTGGATACACATCGTAATCTATTTTCTCAGAACAGCACGTTGAGGCAAATGCGAAGACATTTTCATGTTTCTTTTGTGTTTACTTTGTTGTTAGAAATTACACATGGTCACAAAGAGAATATAAGCCTTATTTCAAACACCCAGTAGTTAGAGTGGTTAGCACTTTATTGACAATTTATTTCCCATAGTCTTTCAAATAATACCACAACTTCTTCCTGCCGTTCAAAAATGTGTTCACAAATTAAAGAATCTCTTTTTTTTTTTCATTTATTTTTCATCAATTGAACAAAATAATAGGCAATTTTAGGTATTATGTTTCTCTCAAGGAGGCACTCTACAAACCCTTTTCATTTGATGCATTATTCATTGAGAAATTCCTGCTTTGCACATGATAATCCAGTTTATGCGTTAATGTGCTGTGTACTAATTGATCGTGCTCCAATCAATTTGTGTCTAGGTGTAAAGCTGTGTACAGTGAGGAGTGTCATTGACCTAAGTCCTCAAGGCAGAAATGTCCAATGAATACAAAGAGCTGTCCTTTGCATGTATGTTCAAAGTTGTTATGCTAATTATGACCCGGGACGTACTCTGTGTTACATGATTAAATAAAAACATGAAGGGGACTTTTAATTTGCAAACAATTTCATTACGAGTCACTTTAGCCGACAGGAAGCTATAGTGGCCACTCATGGTACACACAGATTGGTCAGCAGTGTTAAGAGCTGAACTACTATGTTATACAGGATCAAATTGACTGTTGCAGTAAAACCTCCCTTGGTCATTAGAGTTTACACAACACAAAAGCAAAACAATACAGTATGGGCAAAGGGTTCTGTGTGTGTTTCATAAGACTGAAAAATCACCCAATTTGACTGAATGTCATTGTGCAGTTTGCAGTTGCCAGCAAACCTTATTATATATTTAAAACATATATTAATATGATAATTCTGATAAATACCTGTGAAAATCTGAAGAATCCCTAAGTCGTCCAGGTAGAATCCATGATAAAAGGAGAACTGACGAAGCAACTCGGATGAGCTGCGAAACATTTTCGACCAAATACACTTTGTCCAGTTGACAAATTAAATTTCTCCTTTTATCATTTGTGAAAATCCTTGTTTTAAATGTTTTAAATTGTTTTAAACCAAGAATTGTGTTCCTAGTTTAGAAAAGGCACCGTTGGTGGCTCGGTTCAATGAATGGCAGCTAAAGTATTAAAGGTCCCATGGCATGAAATTTTCACTTTCTGAGGCTTTTGAACGTTAATGTGAGCTCCCCTACCCTGTTTAGCCCCCCCCCCCCATGACTAAAAGTTGCGAAATGTGTAAACTGAGCATTTGCGATCCTTTTCCGCGTTTGAAAAAAAGACAGCCCAAACGGGCGATTCTGAACAAGGGAAATTTCTGACGTCGCACTCAGGGAAAAATGCAAATGCAGTTCCACCCTCCGTCTGGATGTCTACCCACCGTCTCTGGAAATCACGCCCAGAGAGTTTGGACCGCAAACGAGCTACGCAATGCGAGATGCGTTTTTTTATTTGCCTGGAGGCACGGGAGAGTGTTTCCAGGCTCGGATGTCCTTTATCCGAGCCTCCGAACCTCTGAAATAGCAGTGGTTTAATTTTATTTTCTGTGGAAATGTGTTTATTTTTCAATAGAAATCGTCTCATATCTTCCTCTGCGCTTAAACGCGGAAGGGGGGCCAGCGCACAGCGCACCGTTAAACAAGGAAAGAGCGGAGAGTTTGGCAACACCCCCACCCGCTGCACTGGCCTGTCTCTGTCCTCCTCATTTGCATTCAAGCAACAACGCCCATAATAAAGTGTTTGAGAGAGATATTTATGACTCTGATTGTGTTCACGAGGCTTTCTCATGCACTTGATTTTGAAGAAGGATTCATTTACAGTAGTAAGGAACCATTAAGGCGCCATGTAAAAGCATCAAGAAGTACCATATCATGGGATCTTTAAAAACAATCCATACAGTAAATAGCATGAAAAATGATTCTATTCACAGACTTTTCATTTTCATTTCATTTTTTCATTTGTTTCATTCTTTAAAGTTGAATACAAAATATGTTTCATACATTCTTGTTTAGCATATTTTTTTAAACACAACTAGATTTTCAAGCTTTCATTTTTTCATTTTCCATAGGCTGACACCTTTGATTGAAACACATTTTTCCATTGTTGTTGTTCTGAACGTGTTTTTTTTTTTTTTTAAAGATTTCAATCCCTTTCAAATTATAATGACTTTCTCTCTTTGTAAATTTTCTTTGGAGATTGGTGGGCAAGATCTGCTGATTTGCTTTATACATCATTTTTAAAATATGAAGTTCTACCAATTCATTGAATTTCAGTATTTTAATTGTATAAATATTGGGTTTGTTGAGTCTCTGTATCCACTTCTGCTGACGAGTCATACAGCTCTTTTCTGTAAAAGGAAAAACGGAAACTATTTTATTTCAGACCATTCCTGCCTCCCTAACACTGCATACAATACCAGCGTGTTTTACTAGTTGTGTCTGAGAATCTACATTATTGCTGAATGTGCATAAACACCTCCATAAAGCATTACTCTATACACATATGGGTACAGATAGTGAAGGAACAGAGCTTTTCAATAAACCAAGTCAGTCCACGCTCCATAACAGCGCCTATTACCACCTGCAAAATCTCACAGGGAAAGCGGCTCAAACAATGGGTAGCCGTCTGGCCACATACCTACACTATTTGGTACAAACTGAATTAATTAGCCCTTAGACAAATAGCTGAATAAATAGTGTGGATAACCAGATCAATAGTGTATACTCAATTCATTTTGAGTTCACAGAGATGTCAGATTCTGCATGGCCCTATAGCCCGCTGATTACACTGGCACCACATTAATTCACTAAATCAATAAAACCAATCTTTCGAATAAATCATGGAAACTAAGGGCCCAATTGGATGGCAAGAGCGCATTTAAATTCCCCTTTTCTCCGAATGCATATCTGTGTGGAGCAGGCAAGCTAGTGAGTTAGTATGTGGAGTCGACAATTTGTGGAATAGAAATGATTAATCCATGAAACAATAACCAGGGTGCCAAGAAGGCCCAGTGTAATGCCATAATGAGCAAAGACTCAATTAAGGCTTCATTTTGTGGCCTAAATGTCTTCAAATTGTGTGTGTGTGTGTGTGTGTGTGCGTGTGTGTGTGTGTGTGTGTGTGTGTGCGTGTGTGTGTGTGTGTGTATGTGTGTGGGCGTGTGGTGGACTTTTCCTGCATCTTGTTTGCAGATGTGTCGGAGAGTAGAGGTCACGGGGGTCATATTGTGGTCTAGCGTGTCTTCTGTGGTCAGGTGACGTATGACATGTGGTTCATTTTAATACAATGGAGTACAACCCAGAGTACAATGAGCCCTAATGGGGTTGTGGTAGTAATTACCATTGGAAAAAGCACAGTTATCCAGGGGAATTGAGCGCTATTAGCAATAGTATCCATCAACAAAATGGCTGCATAAGATTAGGAAACTGATAAGTATATTGATTAATACCGTAATTGCATTGAATTTTAGACATGGTCAAATTTGGACTATGTACATTTTCTGGTGATACTCATACAGTGTATATATAAATGGACATATCTAACCTGCTAGCCACCTCATTCCAAATAGAAAAATGTTCATGGAGGCACTTTTGGCTCCTTTGATTCTGTTTCCAAATGACTTTACATTGAGTAATGTAAAGTCTCTGCAACTGCTGCAGTGAGCTCCATCATTATTGTCTTTAAATGTTTGTATTAACCCACTCTACATGATCCTGGTGTTTTTATTTTGACATTTTGTCTGTCAAACTTGGCTCCAAATTAGCTCCTATAACTGCCCTCATGAGCTTCATTTGGCTATAAATTCTATGGGTGACACACTCCATTATTCCTTCTTTATACAGTCTATGGTGGCATTACAGTCAATTTACAGGTCATGTCAGTGGAGAGGAGGGTTCTGAGTCAGAAGGCATGTTTCCTTTAGCAATAAAATACCTGGATTAAATAACTGAATAAATGTAATATAGTCAGGTTTGGTGTCATAGTGTTAGGTCGTTTTCACACCAGGAAAGTCCGATAGTCCACTTGCTTTGGTCCGGACCAAATATATATATATTTTTTTTATTTTGGTGCGGTTCGCTTTCACACTGTAGTTTTTCCCCAAGCGAACTAACGTCTATAAACAAAAGCACATGTGCTGAGGTCGCTCAGCCATTGGACAGAATGAGCCCTGTCGGTGTCCAAACGCGGAAGGAGGAGAATAATGGTGTTACGTGCTGTTTTCAATCTAGCCTTAGCGATATGGTTTGCTCAGTTTTTACAGTTTGCACAAATGTTTGAGCAGCATCGTGAGGTTTACACTATTTTACAATCAATTTCCAAATGATGAAGACACAGGGCAAGACGACTACGGAGGACAGCGCTCGTGCGCGCATCAAGTTCTGACTCTTGCTCTTCACGCAAAACGTAAGTAAGCCTCGTAAGTTTCGTTTTGTTTCGTTTCGTTTAGTTTCATAAGCCTCAATTTCCCATAATGCTCAAACTACGACGGGAGCTCGTCAAGTACAAAAAGCCAACTTGTGTCGGATCGAGTCCGGTCTGCATTCTCACCTCAAACGAACCGCACCAGGATTCGTATGGAACCGGTCCGAGACCGACCTTTTTAGGTGGTCTCGGACCGCTTGTTTGCTCCGGATCGAGACTTTTGGTTTTTATTCACACCAGCCCAAAAGGTCCGAATCAAAGGAGCAAACGAACTCTGGTTCGTTTTAAACGAACCAAACAAGGCAGGTGTGAAAACAACCTTAGACATTCATGTAAAGCAATGACATGGAGATTGGCAGGTGGCTAACCCAATAGAAAGGTTACACTGAATACTATATAACAGCAATTAACTTCCTGAAAGTACATTATTTCAATTCCAGATTTTCTGATAATTCTGCAATATACTGTCCTGTGCGGTCCTAATCACCTACATTCTACCCCATACCTGCCTATCCACTCAGCAGCTTATCATTTCTCCAGCACGGGTCTCATTCTCTGTGGCTGTTTTAATGAAGCTATAGCAAAACGCTCCCTACCAGACAAAGTGCACCATGGGAAGGTTTGCTGAGGCTGCATGGTCATTTTTAGAAGCACCTTTCCTCACACTGATATATTTAAATCCACACCTGGGCGCTCGTGGCTGGCCATTTTGCAAGAACACAGGAAAACACTGGCACAGGACGTTACAAAGTCAGTCCTTCCTTTATGCGACAGCAGGACAAAAAGCCCTTTTAAAAAAATCAATTGCTGCATTTTTCAGCAGTGCTTTTCTTGCCTATTTTGGTGACTATGAGCTTTAGGAGGGAGCATCCTGAATAACATACTCACTATGGACAATTTATCAACACAAATGTTACGGGACTTGGACAAAGCCATAAATAACCCTGCTATCATCATAGAGTGCTGGACATAGCTAACCTGCTAGAGCCGCAATGTTTTTATTGCACCAAAAAAGCTTGAAACGCGCGCATCCTTATTGTGAGCAGGCTTGAATCTCCACAAACCTAACTCTAAGGTGGTCTGTAGGAGGGCCTCCACCTGCTTCCTGCCATGGAAATTCCATGCTTTGGATAAACCGTTCCACTGTAAGACATAAAACACATCTCTATTGAGAATATTCTGAGGATTGGTTTTAATTGAGTATTTTCATGGAGTCACGCAAAATTTTACATGGTGTTCCATTAAAAATACTTCAGTATGAGATGAACAGATGTACTAGTCTTAAAGGTCCCATGGCATGAAATTTTCACTTTCTGAGGTTTTTGAACGTTAATGTGAGCTCCCCTACCCTGTTTAGCTCCCCTACCCTGTTTAGCCCCCCCCCCCCCATGGCTAAAAGTTGCGAAATGTCTAAACTGAGCATTTGCGGTCCTTTTCTGCGTTACACAAAACCAGTGTTGAAACGGGCGAGTTCGGACAAGGCACCTTTTTGACGTCAGATCGGCAAACGCAGCTCCAGCCCCTCCCTCTGTCTCCGCTCAGCGTCCCTGTATATCCCGCCCATAGAGTTTGGACTGTGAATGCGCTACAATGCGCTACAATGCGCTACAATGCGCTACAATGCGCTACAATGCGAAATGCGTTTTTTTATTTGCCTGGAAGCACGTCCGAGTGTTTCTAGGCTCGCAAGTCCCTTACTCGACCCTCTGGACCTCTGAAATACCAGTGGTTTAATTTTATTTTCTGTGTAAATATGCTTTTTTTCCATTGCAAAGTCTCCCATCTGTCTTCCTGTGTTAAACACGGAAGCGAGCAGACAGCGGTGCAGAGCTGCGCTTCCAGCGGGGGAAACCCCCCCCGCTCCTTAGCCAATCTCTCTGTCCTTCTCATTTGCATTGAAGCAGCAACACCCAGAATAAAGCATTTTAGACACATATCTAGCCTCATGAAGACTGTCAGAGTCATATCTCATGCACTGAGTGTTGATTTTGAAGAAGGATTCATTTACAGTATTAGGGAACCATTAAGGAGCCATATAAAAGCATCAAGAAGTACCATGTCATGGGACCTTTAAACAGACTCATGTGTCTTTTACCACTGCCACATACTGAACTTTATAATGTAATTTTTGACACATGATAATATTAGTGTCTTTAATTTTACCATGTGGTCATGCAGCTTCTGTAAAAGTAATAATAAAAGATATTGCTCATAAAATTAATTACTGCTGCAAATGTGTAGCTACTTGAAATACCAGTTTTAGTATCAATTAGCATCTGGCAATATTTTTGACAGCCCTAATGCAGTCTCCCCTGAACCCCCAACATTAACATTAAAGCTAACCACTACGCCATTGTGTACTTTAAAGTCCATGAACAGTGCTTTAACATTAACTAAGCAATGCGTAACAGACATTCAGCAATGGCTTCAATTTGTCACTGCAAACAGGCCAAAGTGAGATTTTAAACCACGTACTCATTATAGATAATCCCCCACGTATTAATTTCTGCAACTTTAGCTCATTATCATTTTGCACGGCGCACCATTGAAAGCCTCATGACAGTGTGGTTGCAGGTAATGTGAAAGATAGCTCTCTTAATGATGAAGCCACACAAAATGAATCAGCTGCCTCTGCACCTCCCCTGTGCTGTGAGCGCTTTAGCAGCCTCCAGCTCATTTGAAACAAGCACAAACTTTACTACTTTGCTGTTTTACTTTCACTTCTCTCTGCTTTTATCTGTGAGGGTTTAGGCTGATGCAATGGAGCATACAGGCAAACTCTAAAAACAACTCTTTTCTTGCCATAAAATAAGTCATAAATTAGCAGTTAGTTAGGTCCAAACAGATTTAAAGCGTTCAAAATATGCAGTGTATTCACCACTAGGTTAATCTTTATGATAGAAAACAATGTACATTTTCTATTCAACAGAAGTTTATGCATAAGTAATACCTATGTGGTTCATTAAAAAAATAAGCGGTAAATTAAGGTTATTTAAAGGGATATGCCACCCCCAGGTCAAACTTGGGCATCTCCCCACAGTCCAGAGACTAAAATAAGTGGTGGAAAGCGTTTTTCTGGTGACCCAGCCATTGTCCAGGTCTGTCAGCATTGACCGCCGCGGTATCTGCAGCTACTCCGCGTTAGACTGGAGTCTAACGTCGCCAGAGAAAGATTTCGGCCAAAAGGAATTAATTTGCTCGATGCTTTTCCCAATTACTTTCTGTGTAGTGCGCATTCATACCGAGTGCAAATAAATGTGCAAATCAACACGGAGAGCTGACAGGGGAATCCCTGTTACGCACCAGGCAGGCAGTTCCCCTGTTACGCAGCGTGGTGTGTGCTTCGGCTGCCTTTTTCCGCACTGAAAAATAGTTCCCAAATAGTTTTCAAACTCTCCGTGTTGATTTGCACATTTATTTGCACTCGATATGAATGCGCACTACACAGGAAGTAATTGGGAAAAGCATCGAGCAAATTAATTCCTTTTGGCCGAAATCTTTCTCTGGCGACGTTAGACTCCAGTCTAACGTGGAGTAGCTGCAGATACCGCGGTGGTCAGTGCTGACAGACCTGGACAATGGCTGGGTCACCAGAAAAACGCTTTCCACCACTTATTTTAGTCTCTGGACTGTGGGGAGATGCCCAAGTTTGACCTGGGGGTGGCATATCCCTTTAAGCTTTCATGCGCAATTACCATTAGCAGAAAATGGTCAACCATTAGCCATGACTGAATCAGGCTATAGTGAAAACAAGTCTAAATGAAGGAGAATGTTTAGTTGTATCCATGAATGAAATGGCTGTAAATCGTATTATTAAAATAGTAAATAACTTTTAGGCTTTCACCAACTCATCAGGAAATCCAAAGTCTAAAAACAGATACTTAAAAAGTCATCTGAGGCTTGCATTTTCCTCTTTTGAATAGTATGGTTTTCAAAGGTCAAAGGTACTTTAAAAAAAATCAAAATATTATTTCAGTCCTCCTTGATAATATCCAGTATACATTATTTTTATGATGATCTGTAGACAATAATAAAATATAAAATAGTCAAAATGATATCTGTTTTTGCAAATGTATGTTTCAAATTTAATCTGTACATCTTTTCATAGTTTTATGAGTTTTCCGTCAACCATTTTACCATTCATAATGAACCTAGCCCATATACTAACACATAATAATCTATAACTATTATAGTTGTACAAGCTGCTCTCTTTATTGTAGCTTTAGAGAGGTGACGTGTTCATGTGAGGGCTATTTTCCTGTGCTTTGTGTCCACACAGAGGAGCAGGAGCCCAGGCCAGTCTCAGGTGACATGTGCATAGTCCCAACATAATTATAATCCTTAATTAATCCACTCCGGATGCGCCTCTCTCGCCTCCTCTCGCTCATCCATCCTTATAGTTCATTGCTCAGGGAGTTTTTCCATCATGCTACACTAAGCTCCGGCAAATCTCATTGGTTTTCCATGCATTCTGCTCCAGGTGTTTTGCAGCCGTTTATGAATATACATGCTCTTTAACACACAGGTCTCTTCCGCTTTGTTTGCTTCCTGTGGATTTTAATGAAAACATCATTTCTCTATCTCATAAAATAATAATATGCCATAATCATAATCATTCCTGCAGTTCCTTTTCAACATGGTTAATTCAAGAGATAACTGCATTTATAAAGGCTTAGGACCAGCACAAGTGGCTAGTGAGTTTAATATAATCAGTTAGTAGTAATAGTGGTGGTAGTCAGGGTGGTAGTAGTGGTAGTGATAGTAGTAGTAGTAGTAGTAATAGTAATAGTAGTAGTAGTAGTAGTAGTAGTAGTAGTGATAGTAGTAGTAGTAGTAGTAGTAGTAGTAGTAGTAGTAGTGATAGTAGTAGTAGTAGCTTTGGGTGTCATGAAAGGCGCTATATAAATGCAATGAATTATTATTATTATTAGTAGTAGTAGTAGTGGTGGTGGTAGTAGTGGTAGTGGTAGTGGTGGCAATAGTAGTTGTGATAGTAGTAGTGGTGGCAGTAGTGGTAGTAGTAGTAGTAGTAGTAGTAGTAGTAGTGGTGGCAATAGTAGTTGTGATAGTAGTAGTGGTGGCAGTAGTAGTAGTGATAGTAGTAGTGATGGTAGTAGTGGTGGTAGTAGTAGTAGTAGTAGTAGTAGTAGTAGTAGTAGTAGTAGTAGTAGTGGTGGTGGTAGTGGTGGTAGTCGTAGTAGTAGTGATAGTGGTAGTAGTGGTGGTAGTAGTGGTAGTGGTAGTAGTAGTGGTGGCAATAGTAGTTGTGATAGTAGTAGTGGTGGCAGTAGTAGTAGTGATAGTAGTAGTGATGGTAGTAGTGGTAGTAGTAGTAGTAGTAGTAATAGTAGTAGTGGTGGCAGTAGTAGTAGCAGTAGTAGTAGTAGTAGTGGTGGCAGTAGTAGTAGTGATAGTAGTAGTGATGGTAGTAGTAGTAGTAGTAGTAGTAGTGGTAGTAGTAGTGGTGGTGGTAGTAGTGACAGTAGAAGTAGTGGTAGTAGTAGTGGTGGCAGTAGTAGTAGTGATAGTAGTGGTGGTAGTAGTGGTGGTGGTAGTAGTAGTGGTGGTAATAGTAGTGATAGTTGTAGTGATAGGAGTAGTGGTAGTAGTAGTGGTGGCAGTAGTAGTAGTGATAGTAGTAGTGGTGGTAGTAGTGGTAATAGTAGTGGTGGTAATTGTAGTGGTAGTTGTAGTGATAGGAGTAGTAGTGAAAGTAGTGGTGGTAGTAGTAGTAGCAGGAGCAGTAGTCCTAATAGTAGTACTAATACTTAAGCAGAAATAGTACTTTGCCCACCATGCTACAATGTGTCTCGTCAATGGATTGTGTTACTAGAAATACCAAAGGCATTCAATATTAATTTCTGGACATAAACAATACTTTTAATCATTCAACACAAAATACTCACAGTTGTTCCTTCTAAGTCTGAACTCCAAAGCTCCAAAACCACATGCTTTAACTAGCTTCTGCATACATGTAAATAATATGTTCCAAGTATTAAAATAAGTCTAAAACTGAAGTAATAGCAGTCGTAGTGAAAATGGCATGATTATTATGCATAAGTCTGATTCAAAGTTATACGCTCCAGGTGTTTTGGAGACTGCTGTGAAGATACACACCCTTTAACACCACATCGCCTTCACTTTACTTCCAGTTCAATGAGGAAGCAAAACAAACACACCTCTCTTCAGTCCTATGTTGTTTTGGTGCAGCCTCCTCTCCCAGCCTGGACACACACAGACACACACAGAGGCTGTCCAACGCAGCAGCACCAGCACCCAAGGGCCCTGGCGATGACACAAATACAAGCCCCATCGCAGCCCCCCTCTGTGAAGTGACTCAGATGATTCTCAGGTGAAAATTGCTGGCCTTAAGGGGTTATGAGCAGACACTCACAAACACCGGTGTCTGTAGGTACAGTACGGGTAAGGTGTCAGGCAGGTTACATTTGTATATGAACAAACATAAAATACTGATGCTAATTCTATCCCTTCAAATTCATGGGTAAATACATTTTCTGATAAACAGCAAAACTATTATGTGTAATATGTGGCAGAAAAAATATTATATAAATATTTTTCTGATAAGAGATTGTGATTAGATTTGTGATATATGTTTAAAATATAGGATTCTGCTCAGAGTACTTTGTAAACAAATCCCGGATCGTTAACATTTAAGACAAGACTGAAATATAAACTGAAAAACGAGTATGAGATACTAAAAATAATGCATGTGAGTGTTGATTGTACAGGTCTAAATTAAGGTACAATATGTTTTGTTTTTTACAGATGACACTGTAGTATCTAAATAATTGCATCATTTGCTATTTTAAAATTACAATTTTGATGCAATTCCAATATACTGTGCAGCCTTAGCAGAAAATCAAGAGATAAGATAAGATAAGATAAGACTTTATTGATCTCACGCAGGAGAAATTCACTTGCCACATTAGCTCCAGGCAGTTTAGTGCAAAAGAAAATTAGAACAAAAAAAGTGCATGCAGACAAGATAAGTAATAATAATAAAAAATAAGTTAGTAAGAGAATGTAGAAAAAATTGCACGTTTAGACTATATTGTGGAGTTATACAGTCTGATAGCGGTGGGGATGAAGGATCTGCGGAACATATACCTTGTAGATGCACTTTATTTAGTAATCTCACAAAGATGCTAAGAAAAAAACAGAATAAACAAAAAAATTTAATATTATAGTTCTATTCCCGATTTATAACAGCATTCGTCATTGGAGTAACACCTGTGACAGCATGGATGAAAGGTATACACAGCAACATGAATATATAATAAAGGACGAGGTGAAGAATCCGAACACGGCTCAGAGCTAAAGATAATGAGGACAAAGGTGTCGCTAATGATGTAGACCCCAGACACAACGCCAGGTGTGAAGAAAAGCTTTGACTGCTCCTGCCATTACGACTCTCAGTCCATCGCTCTCTCTCTGTAGCTTTCTCTATATATATCTCTGCCTGTCTGCCCGTCTGCTTCTCTTGCACGATTCCTTTCTCTGCAAAATCAGGCAAGCCAATTAGAGCCAACTCATCACGGTACTCCGGCCCCAACGCCATGTCAGACTGTGAGAGAAACAAGTTGATCTGAGAAGTTAATAGGTCAGTTCATCCAGCTTTCTGTCACCCATGGTGTTTTGCATTACGCGGAGAGTTTACATAAAATATGGCTGTTTTTTGTGGACACAATTTTGATCAATCCAATTTCATTTTGTAACGCTAGGATTCGAGAGGCACTGCAATAAAAAAGCGTATGAAAATTATACACTAGTACTAATTTACCTTAATGTTTACTAAATCTAAAAATTAAATATACTTAAATTAAAGCTTTAGAATCAACATCATTCTCATTCTGTACACTCTAATATTTTGGATATGCCAAAAATGTGTGTCCCTTAAATAAATAAACTGTAAAATAACATTTCCAAGAAAGACACTTCTGTAAGCCATTTCAACTGAAAATAGTCTGTGTAATTATCTTGAAAAATATTGTAGCTACACCAAAGCAGAATGTGTGTGAGGATGCGCTCTCTCACTCAGTACGCAGTGAAAAAGCAGCATTAATACATTTGAGGTGACTGTGCTATCTCCACCAAAAGATCCCAATCGATTCAAGTATTAAGAGCCCCACTGGCATTATACACCTTTGCCTAGACCTGCCATGGCTGATTTCTTCAAATGCCACACTACCAGTAGTGCACGATTTCATATGCACTCATGATCATTTGGGTCTGCCATGATAACACATTTTGAAGTACGATTTATTTCTGAATTAAATGTGGCCGAAAAACAATAATATTGAAAAAAATTTATGCCAATGACACAATAACCCAAGAGCAGATTTAAACCGCTAACAGTATTCTAAATCTATAATATTGATAAGAAACCACAAGCTGCAATAAATAAACAGCAGAATGAACACTTAAGTTCTTAGTTTGATTCTGTAATGAGACAGAAGTTAAATCTTACCACATAACCAAAAAAAAAAGCCCAATATTGCAAAGAAAATATACACATGATCAAAACTGACCTAAAAAAATAGTGTTTCAGCTTTCATATATTGAACGATAAGTCAGTATAATACAGTAGTCATCATGACATGCCTATGATCATTACTTTGAGACAAAATTTGAAATCTATTAAATTCATGTAAAAACAGAAACAAACAAGCACAAAATGACTATTTACACCAGCTTTTGACAACATGAATAGTGAAATCATGCAAGCTCAAAAGGGCAATCAAAGTCGGGCATTCGCAACCACTGTTACAATCCGGAGTTTGCAACTGCAGTGACGTGGGCTCTCCAAATGGCTATAAGAATTGAATGGATTTCTGGTGGGGTTGATTGGTCACATTGATTGAGTATGAGCGAGTCTTTTCACTGTTGTACACATCAAGTCGTCTTTCCGTCAATAGACACGAACCCGAATACAGCATCCACTCAAAGGTGATGTGTTGCTACATGGGGCCCATCCAGCTAATTTAACGCACACTCCATTTATGAAAAAGAGTCCTCATTGATTTTCCTGGTTCATGCGCTCTGGTTGCTGGCCGTTTGGTTTTCGACATGACGGCGCCTACGCTACGCGGGCTCAGGGCTGGCAGCGGTACAATTGGATTAGAGTATAGTGGGGTTCTTGTAAGATTGGCTGCTCAAAGTCCACAGCTTCAACCTCTTTCTAGCACTGGGAAGGATGTAGTTATTAATGGTAGGACATACTCAGGTTCTGTTCCACTGTAAAATAACATCTTGGAAGTTACAGACGATCATATTGGTACATCTCTTATTTCCTGTTGTTTTTTTTTATATTTATATTTGAGATTAGAATTAGCACAGCTCTAATTTCTTGTTTCCAAATTGTATATTTTTATGTCAGATGTCCATTCTGATGCAAGACAATTCAATTCAAAAGCTACAGCTCACACTGCATGCCCTATTCCATTTTTGTTGCCCTAATCAATCCATTATAATACCAAAAAATAATTACTCAAAATGTTCAACCCGTTCAACAACAACTTAAGCCAACAATCTTATAAAAGGACAAATTCTTTGAAATAAAGCATAAAAAATTCAGCTTTAAAGATATTGACTGACAAGAATTGTATTGTATATTGTATACTGTATTTACAAGTTGCTGTATTACACATTACTTAAAAACTGGGCATCTTAAAAATGCTTAAATGCTTTCCACTTGTGATCAACTTCTCTTTATAATACATTAGATTTTTACAGTCTGCACTGATGAAGCAAACGGCATCAAATTAAAAGACAAAACACATTAGGGACTTTCTATTGCATTTGCAGACGCTGCTTCAAACCACTTCTCCAGTGCTTTGTCCACAGTGGTAAAACAGCAGACCACAATGACTGTCATTATGATCATAATGGCTTTCCTGTCAGGACAACTCTTATCAGGCGTCGACAAGCAGCAGCTGCAGGTAAACAGTGTATGCTACAAAGAGGAGATTTAAAGGACATAGGAGCGATGCACCCAGCGTTTCTGGGTCAGCTGAGTGAAAAAGTGGCCCTCGGAGACAGATCTCTCCCACAAAACTGAAAAGGCTACAAAAGATTAGCCTTTTTCTGCACCCCGAAGATTCAGTGTATAGGTGCATGGGCACACGAGACACTTCCAATCCCCTCAAGACCCAAGCTTTTTTATGTCTGTATCATTCTATTGTACTGAAATAGCCGGAGCAGCGGTAAAAGGGAGAATCAGGGCTGTACAGAGTACAATGGGTTGATTTTGTCACTTTGAAGCGATGAGATTGATGATGGGTTACTGTCCAAGAATGCAAACATAAAAATAAACAGTTTGGTTTGTAAATATCTCCAAATAGACCTAACTCAATCATTCAATTAAATTATTTTGTCAACTAATACAAAAAACGCTTCCAATAGACAAGTGTTAAATTAAATCGTATGTCAGCTTCACAACAATGACACCCAACCCAAAGGCCGTAGTTTCTGGGATATGCTCCATCCAACCATGACTATGTTCAAAAATGATTGATTGATGTTTATATAAAGTATCATTAAAACCAATGTAGCCATTCAAATAAACAGCAGCTAATTCTACCATTAGCATTAAAGCTCTTCTCAAATCAACACACTAACGATGATTAAAGCTATGTATGTCATTTGTAACCACAGCGTCAGAGCAAATGCTTATGCTTATAATTGCAAATAATCTGCTGATAGACTTTAAACTAATTTGGGAGTTGGACCCGATTAATCAAAATATATTTTACGCTGTTCACTGAACCATGAGAAACCCGGAGACTGGCTGCAAAGTGAGACCAGGAGTTGTAATCAGAGATGGTATCAGTGAATCTTCATCGTCAAAATGCACTGATGAGGTGAAAGCCATCATTAGAATAAGATGTGCTGCTGCTCCAGCCATTCACAGCATGGCCACATTTATTTTAGACCGTGAATACAAGGGAGCAAGCTGGGATGATAGGGGGACATTTATAGAGCAGGGTGCAGGAATAAACCAGACATTAATTTAGTGCTTGTATTCCTAGAACACTACTACTACTACTACTACTACTACTACTACTAAAAAACATGATTGCATTGCACCACGACTACAATCCAATGTTAAAAATAGAGTTAATAAATAGTAAGTATAACATGCACCAACAAATGAACAATTAAAAATATCAATAACTGAAGCTTATTATTGTGTTTTTTACGGTATTAAAATTGCAGATTACAAATACATTTCTTATAGTTCAATGGTTAAATCGCACTATATCATCATATTTACCCGTGGATACCCCTGCATTCATTACGATATTTCTTACACCTTATTATGTGCTTATTAAAGTTTTTTATTGTATTCTTTCCAACATCTTTGAACTGTACATTAGATTCACTGGTAAATATGAAAGAACACAGTTAAAACATAAGGGTCAGATTATATTATAATGGAGGGATACTAGTTGCAGCAGATCAATATTAAGACACATACCCTTCACATTATTCTATAAAATACTTTTATATATTTTATAGGCAAAGGAGAATACATTAGTGCATTCTTTGAGATTTTTTGTTATAAAGCTCAAATTCACTACTTCCCTCTCCTCAATTCAATAAGAGCACTGTAACTAAGTTTGCAATTTCTGTTCTCTTCTTACCCGTACCTCCATCTCCTTAATTTTTGAATGAACAGTTTGTCAATGTCCCCTTTACAGGTTAAGGACACATTTCCATGCAAAGGTCAAAATCAGCAATATTTACCGACAGCAGCAGTTAACACAGTCTGTAATTAAATCTGTGTTATGAGCGGAAGGGAAACATTGGGAAAATTAAATCGATGTGTGTTACTTTCCTTGAAGTGGCAGAAGCAATGTGTGAGCTGTCCTCGGGGTGTGAAATATCATAGGTCATATTATGAAATTCAGATCACTGCTTTATCTTCTCTGCTGATTTACTTACATATTCATTAAGTTGTCCTGGTTGTGCTGGAATAAATTAATTATAGAGATTGGGAAGTAAGAATAGCTAAGTATATACTGCAAAAGAAGCCTTACAAAACAAGGCACAATGTACGAGTTAAGACCCTCACCAAGGCACTGGTCTTATTTGACAAACACATGATGTCCGGACCAGATGTAGACCAATACAGTAATACAACTACAAATCTAGACACCCATCAAACCAGTGAACATGGTTTCTATAATGTCGGATTTTATTATGAGCCCTTCTTTAAATACAAAAGAAAAATCATTTCTTACACTTTCTTACACTAAACAACATTTTTCACACACAAGGTAAAATTTGACACGTATAGCAACATGTTAATTTAAGTATTCAGAAGCGTATTCAAGAAACTCAAAAGCTCTACTTATAAAACAGGTGACCGAATTAAAGTGATTTTATTATATGTGCAAAGCTTTCCAACAGCATCCACAGAGATTTTCTTCCTCACAGCTTGCACCTTCCACCAGCTTCAGTTGTTGAATCCAGCAACTGTGGTGCCTTTCAATTGCCAAGCCTGCCTGAAATAAATCTCATTATGATTAGCGTGTTATTAAAAAGTATGACGCTCATTAATGCCATGCTAAAATATGACTATTATTCAGCCAGTGAAAGGCGAGAATCATTTTTGTGATGGTGATGTGACACACAGACAAGGGGGAAATAAATCCTTCTGTCTTCCCAGGGAGTGCTTGGCAGTAAACCAATTCCAAGTTGGACTTCTTGAATGCCCAGATAACGCAATCAGACAGTTGCAATATTGCTGTTTTACCACCTGAAGAATTTGAATTTCATTCGGTCCCAGAATTGGCAGGACAAACAAAATGCACCCGCTGAAACAAGGAAAAGGCTTATTCCGGCACAAATACGGTTTTCTTCACTAGGTTTTCCTCCAGATGACTTTATTAAAATAACACACAACAGAGAAGACTTCATTTCTTTTACCAAAACAACACTGTGCATGTGGTTTATTGCAGTTTTGGTTATTAAAGTGGGACTTAATTCTAACCAGGGGCTTACTGCATTTATATTCATGAAGCCCAGCATATTAGTGGATGCAGTATGGGAGGATCTTCTGTGTCTTTATGCTCAAACTACACCAACAGTTCCCATAGAATAATAACTTGCATTGTGAACAAGCTGCGTGTGAATTTGTGGGACACGTTTGCACAGTGTCCTATGCTCAAAGCCCTTGGGTGCCACAGACTGGAGGTGATGATGTGAGGACATAAAGATTAATGGTGTAGCCGGGCCAGATGGAGTTGAGTAATGTGGGTTTTGGTAATGTAAACGGTAAAGCATCCCGGGACGCATTGTCTTTTAAGAGGACGGTTCCGCTCAGACGCTGCTTATCTTAAATCTAAGTCACTTTTTAGAATCCAAAATGTAGGCTACTGTTTTCACCTGGCCGCTTAATCGCGTTCACAGTGTTACGCACAGGCCAATAAATGGACCCAGTTCAATCGGAGTAATTTAGAGCTTCCAGCACGCGATTTAAATCCGTAGTGACTGCCGTGGACGCGGCGTAAACATGAGCTCTGCATCTGTCAAAGCATAAAATATCAGTCGATAAATCGGCTTACACGCGTGGACACCTCACGCAGCCTGATAGGGAAAGCCAGCGTGGAGCATATGACACGGTTTTCACAAACACAATCCACGGTTCCTACCTTGATTCCTTGTCCTCGTCTTGTTCAGTGTGCTCCCTTCATTCTATCCGCTGCTCCTCGCGTCCCCTTCGCGTCTGTCCTCTCCGGTCTTCGTGCGGATGCATAAGAATTAAAAATTGATAAGGCGCATATCTTACAAACAAAGCTAAAGCTGACAAATTAGACAAAATCCCTTTGAGTTAAATATAAAAAGAGCACGTTGCGGGGCAGGATCCTTACGATCTGAGTAAAGTCTCGAGAGAAGGCGCCCCAATGGGCATCAAAATAAACAAAAACGACAACATTATTTAGTTCTAACCCCACAAAGAATTCGGATGCGCCTATAATTTTAACTTGGTGCTGTTGTGATCGTCCGTCTCTCGTTAGACTCGTTTGAGACACCACTTTATCAAATGCCTGCGTCAAACCAACCAGTCCAGTCTCTTCTTTGAGCGTGATCTATAAAGTCCTCTTCCTCTCACAAACAGCTTCAGTGTTCGAAATGTCCATCGTCAGGTCGATTATGGACCGTCTCCGCCGCTGATCCGCCGTGGTCCCGTGCGTCCTGGCGCCACAGCCTCTCGTCCAGTTTCCCTCCTCGTCGGCAGGCAGCGCACACACTCTCATCAGGACCACTCACTCACTACGAGCGTGCATGCACAACCCAGCGTGCACCGGGCCTGTCACGTCCGCGCGCCTCCACCGTGCCCTCGTGCGCACACACACACTGATAACCCCAAATGCATTCAAGTTTTTGTTTTTTGTTTTTTTGTTTTTTGTTTTAGTTTTTTTGAAAGCGCCACTCGCCCTCAGGGAGAACAGATGTATCGCTTAAAGGACGCCCACTCCTCTAGGCTGGTCTTTTCAGGTGGACGCATCACGTGACTTAACAAGGTGGGGTTCAAAAACAGAATATATGGTGTTGCTACATTTCACATGTCACTGTTTTGTGCATTTAATTAATATCCATTCATCTACAGCTAAATATTCAGTCATATGAAAAAGCCAAATTATATCATTTGAAAATTACATTCTAATCTGACATTGTTTTATAGCTGTCCAATAGTTTGATAACATGCTCAGATAAATAGTCAAAATGGCAAATCTTCTGATAGTATAAATCAATCTATAGTTTATATACAAATCATAATATTTCTGACATTTCACATTGTGATGATTAAATAAACCATACTGAAACAATACTGTAAGGAAATAAGCTTACATTTATTAAGAAGCATCTGTTCTCTATCCAACTACACCGGCGTGATTTTAAATGGATCTCAAAGGGCAGCATAATGTTTTTTCATTAGTTTTAAGTGATCATCGTTTCTCCTGGGTAACTTTAGATAATGAAAAAGTGCGACCAAACCAGGAGCAACTTAGGAAAGTGGGCCAATTTCTCTTACAGGTGAGAAAGAACTTTAGGAATGAGTGCTACATTCCCAAGGAGAGGATCAACCTGAAGACAGTGACTCAGAGATGCTGACGACATATGCGCTTTTCTTTCTTTTATAAAAATAGCCTGTGATCACTAAAGCCCCCATATGTCGTCACTGTATTACAGCATTTTATTGTTCCATGTTTAACACACCGTTACTCTGCTGGTGAAAAGAAGCGATCATATACTATTGTCATATCCATTTATATTGTATATAAAATTATCAGTCACTTGGTTGACAGAAATTTGGTACCCCAGGTCATATAAAAAAAAATATCCTCCTGGATATATACCCAAAGAAAAAAAGTGTATTAATTTTGTTTTGTTTTTTCTATTTGTCTATTTGGAGGTAAATGAACACCTTAGCATTTGCATTTTGTTAATTATGTTTGTATTCATAATGTTGTAACATGTCCTCTGTAATGAACTGTAATGTTAAATCCATGTGAAGTTAACAACCTAATGACCAACATCACTGACAAGGTTCTACAGTCGCCTCAAAAAGTTTTTAGACTCCCTTTTAATTTCTTTTTTATTTTTTTATTTTTTTAATCATAGTGCAGCCACAAACTAGAGTCTATCTCAAAACACTTAAAAGATAGACTCAATGTCCACTATAAAGGACACAAATGAATGGGCCGGGTCTCAGGAGGATATGAGGGGAGATATATATATATATATATATATATATATATATATATATATATATATATATATATATATATATATATATATATACACACACATACACATATATATATATATATATATATATATATATATATATATATATATATATATATGTGTGTGTGTGTGTGTGTGTGTATATATATATATATATATATATATATATATATATATATATACTGTGTATATAGTATTTAAATAAATAAAAAAAGTGCTCCTGTGGTTGGTTTCTCACTCTCATCCAGCTCGGGTCCTCTACCAGAGGCCTGGGAGCTTGAGAGTTCTGCGCAGTACAGCCCCGAGTGCTCCGATCACCACGGGCACCACTGATGCCTTCACCTTCCACATCCTGTTCATGTAACCCCTCTGCCTAGGGTTACTGGAGTAGTAGCATTCCAACAGAGCCTTGTTCTCGCATCTCGCCCATTTCTGCCTTGTTCCAGTAGCCCATTTTTCATCAAGGTGCTCTAGTTTCCCCAGCACCTGACGCAGACCTTGTTTGGCCGGGCGACGTCTGAGCCGGCATCTCGTAAGTTTCATTGTCTCTCATCATTGTAGGAGGTGGGCTCATGGGGGGGGGGGGGGGGGATTCGAATATATATATATATATATATATATATATATATATATATATATATATACACACACACACACACAAAAGTATTCACTCACTCACCCAAATAATCAAAATCAGGTGTTGCGTATGAAATCGAGCACCTAAGCCTGCAGACTGTTTCTACAAACATCTGTGAAAGAATGGGTCACTCTCAAGAGCTCTGTGAATTAAAGGGTGGTACTGTTATAGGATGCCACCTGTGCAACACGTTCAATCAAGAAATTTCCTCGCTCCTAAATATTTCACAGTCAACTGTCAGTGGTATTATAACAGTGGCAACGAAACTCTGCAATGAAGTGGTAGGCCACGTAAACTGAGGGGGTGGGTCAGCGGATGCTGAGGCACATTGTGCGCAGAGGTCACCAACTTGCTGCAGAGTCAAACGCTACACCTCTCCAAAACCTCATGTGGCCTTCATATTAGCTCAAGAACAATGCGTAGCAAGCTTCAGGGAATGGGTTTCCCTGGCCGAGCAGCTGCATCCAAGTCGTACATTACCAAGTGCAATGCAAAGCTTCGGATGCAGTGGTGTAAAGCACGACGCTACTGGACTCTAGAGCAGTGGAGACGCGTTCTCTGGAGTGATGAATCTCGCTTCTCCATTTGGCAATCAGATGGACGAGTCTGGTTTGGCGGTTGCCAGGAGAACCAGTGAGGTGCAGTCAGGGGAGGCCCTGCCTCACTGTCATCACAGAGGGAAAAAAAAAAGTTAAATAAAATGAAAAATGAAAAAATAAATTAAATGGTTATATTGATCCAATGATTTGTACTATAAAGTTATTTTCTATTTAACTTTGCCATTTTAATTCTTTTTTTTATTCAAAATCGCTGAATTTTCACTTTAACCTTTCAAATACTTAGAAGAGACGTGCGGAGAGGCACCAGCCATTCATGCCTCACATAGACTGACTTCTGTAGCTCAGCAGTGACAGATACTGCGTTAAAGCAGCTGCGAAAAGGCGCCGGATGAGGCACGTAGTTACCTGGCCTCATGGTAGAGGCACTCGTGAGCCCAGTGGTTCTTCTTGCATCTTTCTTGCAAGATTTCATATTAAAGGGCAAGTACTTTTCTAAACTGGACTTTTGGCCGAAGCAGGAGGTTATAATTAAAGGAAGACCAACACCGGAGCTAAGGGGTTTGCTCCAGACTACGGGAAGAAAGACTCTTTTCAAACAGAGTGGTACACACAAAAAGGCTGTGTGGATGTCCAATAAGAAATTGTTTTTTCTGCTTTATCTGCCGTTGGTTCAGAGCCAGATCGTGCTAAAATGTCGCTATTTTAATTTATAATGCTACTCGGTGCACTCTGGAAAATGCACTGAACAATAATAATTAATTTTCAGCTTCACACCAAAAATATCCAGTCACTTACAGGGAGCGAAATTGGCCCGGGGCCAAATTTACTTGCCGACACCTGGTTTACATATTTGTAAATCTGATTGTGATGACGTCAGTGCCTTACCAGCCATGACCCTCACCGCAGGTCACTGAGGAGAACAGTGCTTGTCTGGCTGTATTGTGCCAAGTGTAAAGTTTGGTGGAGGGGGGGATTATGGTGTGGAGCTGTTTTTCAGGAGCTGGGCTTGGCCCCTTAGTTCCAGTGAAAGGAACACAGCATGCTTGAGCATACCAAGAGATTTTAAACAATTCCATGCTCCCATGCTTTGTGGGAACAGTTTGGAAATGGCCCCTTACTCTTCCAACATGACTGTGCACTAGTGCACAAAGCAAAGTCCATAAAGACATGGATGAGGGAGTTTGGTGTGGATGAACTTGACTGACCTGCACAGAATCCTGACCTCAACCCAACAGAACATCTTTGGAATGAATTAGAGCAGAGACTGAGAGCCAGGCCTTCTCATCCAACATCAGTGTGTGACCTCACAAATGTGCTTCTGGTCAAGAGTGGTCAAAAATTCCCATAAACACATTCCTAAACCTCGTGGACAGCCTACCCAGAAGAGTTGAAGCTGTTATAGCTGCAAAGGGTGGATTGACGTCATATTAAACCCTATGGATTAAGAATGGGATGTCACTTAAATTAATATGCTTTGCCCAGCATGTTCCACAGCATGGCATTAAATTTCTCTATATTCAAGGAGAAAAGAATGTGAAACCACCAGACCAAGTGACAGGTCCAAATGACGAGGCTTTCATGGCATTTTCTTAGAAATAAAACAACTATGATTTTTATACATGGAAGACAGAGGTTTAATTACTGCCATAATGTGGAACATTCCAATAACATATACATGACACAAGCAGGTGGCTGACCCCCCACCACAACCACAGCATTTGGATAGTGTCTCTTACAGTGGAAAGCACAAAGGGCTAAACACAAACAGACTTTTCCATTGTAGATGCAGAATGTAATCAACTGAACAACAACTGAAATCCCCAACTGATTCTGCTCTCATCAACAAAGCTCTGTATGAATCAGTTTTTTCCTTCAAATGTGCCCAAGGTCAAGATGCAAAATAAATCCAATCCATTTTTGTCCCTTATGTCTAAAGAAAACAGAAATGAAAACTTTCTCACTAATTACATCAGTGTTTGTTTAGTGAAAACCCTGCTGTCTCTCTGTATTGTGATTCTTAATGTGACTATTGTAGTGAGCGGTCTCTGCTTTGCCTTTACCACTTAGGCCTCTGTCACACAGCACCCTCGCCTTGCACTGCTCTCCAATCCACTCTATTGACCTTCATGGGCTGCCTGACACGATGTGCCAATAAACAGCAAGCGTAATGTACTTTGAACTGTGTACCGCACACACACAAGTTTCTAAGCTATTTTAGTGGTAATGTTATTCAGCAAGGTCAAAATGATTGGTATAATCATGAGTCTTGTATGCAAACCAACGCTAAATGCACAAAGGACTGGCGGCAGCTCGCTATGAAACAAGCACTTTGCGGATTTGCAGCAGTTACTGACGCTTGTCGCGGCCCGAGCAGTTGTACAACACACCCGTCTCTTAGCAACAACAACATTGACTACACAATGATTAAATGCACACAGACTTACTACACTCAACAAAGTCTACTGTTATATGATGGCAGTAATGTGTGTTTACTGGGGATGTAAACTGGGCAGAGTGGGGTTGTTATTTCTGTTTAATACATCTTAAGGGTGGTAAATTGAAATAGATAGACATACACTTCCTATTATAGCCAAATCAGCCGCTTATTAAAGGTGCCTGTGTGACTTATGGTGTGGGTGGGGAGGTAGGGGGTCTACTTATCTCCATGGATTTTCTAGTTTGCCTAGAATGTTTCCTAGTTCCCTATGGCATCATTATTATTATCATCATAACATTATTATCATTATTATTATTATTATTATTATTATTAATATTATTATTATTACAATTACATTTATTGTAAAAAAAAAAAAAAAGTTGATCCTCCACCAGAAGAACTACATAGTACGCATTTAATCATATAGACAATTTATTATATACAACACAAGATGTTAATTCTACAGTGGTAAAAATCCAGTTCCTTTATACAGCTCTGGAAAAAATAAGAGACCACTGCAAAATTATCAGTTTTTATGATTTTACTACTTGTGTTTGGGCAAAAAGGAACAGTCTATAAACTACTGACAACATTTCCCCAAATTCCAAATAAAATATCGTTTAGAGCATTTATTTGCAGAAAATGACAAATGGTCAAAATAACAAAAAAGATACATGTTTTCAGAGCTCAAACAATGCAAAGAAACAAGATCAAATTCATTTTAAAACAACATAATATGAATGTTTACACTTAAGAAGAGTTCAGAAATCAATAGTTGATGCAATAACCCTTATTTTTAATCACAGCTTTCATGAGTCTCTGCATGCTCTCCACAAGTCTTTCACATTGTTCTTGGGTGACTTTATTCCACTCCTGGTGCAAGAACTGAAGTAGCTCAGCTTTGTGTTTGTGTTGGAATTCAACAGACGCTGGAATGGAATGGTTGTAATACATGTAGAGATGCTGATTTCAGAAAAAAATGCAGTGGTCTCTTATTTTTTTTCCAGAGCTGTATGTAATGTGCAAAAGATTGGGATCCAGATAAAACATTTCCTAGACGCCAACTAAAAATCACATGAAGTTATACTGTAAATTTTGAGGAAATCAATTATGTTAGTTATTTGTACCAATGGTCAGCAAAGGGTCACACAGTATGGTTCTCTTCTGCCCATACTATTTCATTCATTTTCATTTTTTATAATAGTCCGAACAAACTATGGATAGCATTTCAATGAGAACTCCCTTCACTTTTTGGAATAATGTTTTAAAAACATGACTATTTTACTAAATCTCTCCATGAAACAAACACAGGACACACAGATAGGACTCAAATGAAAAGCAGTCTCTTTCAAACTTCAATTTGAGAAGACAACATCCTAATTACCTTCCTGCTTTTTGCTCACATAAAAAGCCCCAGATAAGTGTAGATAAAGGCATTGGTTAAAATACACAAGGGAGCAGGAAAAATGAGGAAACATCTTAGATAAATCCTGCCACTGCACCGAGCATTGTGTAGTACCATCGTCTTTTGTGCCATGGGTACGTTTTATCACTGAATAAATTCGTTCTGCCTGCACCATGACTGTGAAAATTTGAATCATTGTTAATAATAAATCTTTTTTGTAGCGAGTTGCATTTATATTCTCAATACGGTGATGCTTCCTTGGATAAGGCTCTATCAACAGAGCATCAGCCCAAAGATTTCTTGTTTTCTTCTTTGAAAAGCCTGAAAAATGGACTCATGCAGCTGGCACATTTTAATTTGTTGCAGCTCATGTTTGATTAATGACAATTTTTCCCAGTCAGAATTCATGTTTATGCAGTGCTATTATTTACATATTGCCTTGGCCTATTTGCAAAATACCTCCCTATTTTCACAGTGAGGCGTGCAGCAATGTGTTGTGCAGTGATTGACAAATTATCTCCTGAATCACAAGGAACGCGCCCCATTTATTTACAGTTGTGCAAAAGAAAAACAGCAGATTTGGTGGAATCTTTTTGTTATCAAAAACACATTGAGAACCATGTTTTTATACCAATAATTAGGAGTGTGTGATTAAAAGCTTTTCAAAATGTATTTCTTGCATTACAAAATTTTAAGGTCATAAAATTTTAAATGATCACAGCTTTTAACTATTAGTAATAGTAATAATAATAGTATTTCGAATGATTAATACACCAAGTACAAACTTTTGCTTTCTGACCTTTGTACTTTTTCAAATTCACGTCACTTAGGCCCAGTCAGAGTGGAGTCCTTGGGTTTCACAGTGGCAGTCTGAGTTCAAGTGAGTAATTAAATAAAGGTAGAGGTAGAGTCATTATCATCTAAACTCCAAGTCCAAGGTCCAGCGCATTCAAATAGACCTTATTCATTATTTTACAATACTTGTGCTCAGTCCTTGGGGCCGACTGCGAATTGTTACAGCTTTAAATTACATCTTACAATCGTCATTACATAAATTGAAAATCATGATCTAAAAATATGGATATGAAGCAGATATAGAGAAGAAGATATAAGTTCATACTCAAAAACTCAAAAGTCCAAGTCCTCAAGTAATCATCCTTTATGTTTGAGTGGAGTCATTGTCATTGAAGTGATTTAAATATACATCTTTGCTGTGTACACCGCTACATATGGGCCAACCTGGAAAAACCAGACACCTGCTAAAACTCTGTAATCAGCAAACAACTTCTTCAGTTCTATTTATTATTCATGGAGACCATTACATGTTTTTGTTGGTACATTATGTTCTGACGATCAAAATAAGTAGTTTGTGCATGCCTAGTATTTGTGAGTCTTGTGGAAAAACAGAAATTATATTTTGTAAAATAGGAGTCACTCAGTGCAGGAATCCAACAAGGTTAAACGCTATTTGTAGGCTGCAAATTGGCTCTGCTCATCCACTTCATGATACTAACCCATGACCAGGAGACACACACTGGACTGAGGCTAACCACTAACTTACACAGCTAACACAAAACATCACAGCAAGCCCCATCCACAACCAGCACCTCCAGCGCTCTCACTTTCAGGCGTTCTGTGTCTCTTTGGCTTTTTTGTCATATGACATAGTCCATTATCTGCTCTTAGTACTAATTGGCGTATTAACACCATGCTGTGTGTGACATGGTGAGAGAACAGGGATAGTGAGAGAGAGAAAGAGAGAGAGGGAGTAAGAGAGGAAAGAAAGAGAATGAATATGGATGAGATAGGAGGGGAGCTCTGGGGGAGGCAGCTCTACTCATTCTGCTAAGAGAGACACCAAATAGGAGGCCAAGGTAAATCTTTTCAGCTACACAAGTGGTTAAGAGCAGCGCAGCAAAATGACGAGTGAAAGCATGGGACAAAAAAAAGAAAAGCAAGCTATTATGGCTTGTGTGTGTGTTTTTTTTTCTTTGTAACTCTCCTCTATCCCCCTCTCACCGTCACCACTTTCAACCCAATTATCCACTCTCCCTGGCGCCACTGGCAGCATATGGAAATGTAAATTGCAGTGATTTTTTTTAAGCATTTGGAAGGTAAGCAGCTCTCGAGGATGGAGGGAGTAGGAGGAAGAAAAAGAAAAGATACGGCAAACAACAGAACGAGAGGGGCCACCTTAAGTCCCCCCTGCTTGTCAGTATCGCTTCTCTATCTGATATACAAATCCACCCACAGCAGGCAAATTTCATAGGCTTTCAAATGATTTATGCGACTCACAAGTGGCTTGCAGCGCTCAAATGGGTTATGTAAAAGTATGTTAAGAATATTTGGTGGAGAGATGTAAACATTCGTCACCCGTGCTCAGATGAGTCGCAGCTTTCATCTAAAACAACCTATAGTTTTCAGACAGAGCTCCACAATGTTGTATCAAAGTAAGTGGTTCTCCAAATGGGGTACTGGCATGACTGGTCACACAAGGAGCTTTCTGCAATGGAATTAGTAGGTCTTAAAATTGTTAAAATTATTGCTTTAGATCAACACTACTTAGTACACTACTATACAAGTTAAATAATATTAGTTAAAAAGTGATACTATACAGCTCTGGAAAAAGTAAGAGACCACTGCAAAATTATAAATTTTTCTGATTTTACTAGTTGTACTCGAGTACCCCCTCTCTCATACGTGTTGATATTTCTCCAAAAGTAGAACGTGACCCAACAGATTATTAAATGAAAATCATTTTATTTCATCTCCTTAATTAGAAAATGTAATTCTCAGGCATTTTCTCTCTTTTCTTTAACTCAAATTTACTCAAATTAGAATTTTTTTTTTTTTTTTTTTTAATCTCCCCCTGCGCCTGGCAGCGACACTGCCGAGTACCCCCTGCAGTGTGCTCACGTACCCCTAGGGTACTTGTACCCCTGGTTGGGAAACACTGGTTTAGAGCATTTATTTGCAAAAATGACAAATGGTCAAAATAACAAAAAGATACAATGTTTTCAGACCTCAAACAATGCAAAGATCAAATTCATTTTAAAACAACATAATACACATGTTTACACTTAAGAAGAGTTCAGAAATCAATATTTAGTGCAATAACCATTATTTTTAATCACAGCTTTCATGCGTCTTGGCATGCTCTCCACAACTCTTTCACATTGTTCTTGGGTGACTTTATTCCACTCCTGGTGCAAGAACTGAAGTAGCTCAGCTTTGTGTTTGTGTTGGAACTCAACAGACGCTGGAATGGAATGGCTGTAATACATGTAGAGATGCTAATTTCAGAAAAAAAATGCAGTGGTGGTTTAGTTATTTTGTTTACTTTATGGCATTAGGGCAGTAGTTTTTTTGTGTGTGATTATTATTATTTATTTATTTTTTAAGATGAAACATCTTAAGTAGAGCCGCTGCTTCTCCACGTCGAGAGGAGCCAGCTGAGGTGGCTCGGGCATCTGTTCCGGATGCCTCCTGTACGCCTCCCTCGGGAGGTGTTCCGGGCATGTCCCACCGGGAGGAGGCCCCGGGGAAGACCCAGGATGCGCTGGAGGGACTATGTGTCCCGGCTGGCCTGGGAACGCCTTGGGGTCCCCCCGGAGGAGCTGGAGGAATGGTCCGGGGTGAAGGAGGTCTGGGCGTCCCTGCTTAGACGGTTGCCCCCGCGACCCGGCCCCGGATAAGCGGAAGAAAATGGATGGATGGATGGAAGATGAAACATGCCAGAATTCTTAAAGAATTATCCCAATATGTTCTACAGTTTATTTAAGATGGTACAAATATTTTTAAAGGTCCCATGGCATGAAATTTTCACTTTCTGAGGTTTTTGAACGTTAATGTGAGCTTCCCTACCCTGTTTAGGGCCCCCCATGGCTAAACGTTGCGAAATGTCTAAACTGAGCATTTGCGGTCCTTTTCTGCGTTTGAAAAAACACAGCTCAAACGGGCGATTCTGAACAAGGCAACTATGTGACGTCACATCGAAAAATGCAGCTCCACCCCCCGTCTGGATGTCTACCCACCGTCTCTGTAAATCACGCCCAGAGAGTTTGGACCACGAATGAGCTACGCAATGCGAAATGCGTTTTTTTATTTGCCTGGAGGCACGTGTGAGTGTTTCCAGGCTCGGAAGTCCTTTATCTGAGCCTCTGGACCTCTAAAACAGCAGTGGTTTAATTTTATTTTCTGTGAAAATTTGTTTTTTTCATTGAAATGCCTCTCCTTTCTTCCTCCGCGCTTAAAACGCGGAAGTGGGGCCAGCACACAGCGCACCGCTAAAACAAGGAACCAGCGGCGCATTTGCTCTCCCCCCACCCGCTCCTCTAACCTATCTCTGTCCTTCTCATTTGCATTCAAGCAACAAGGCCCAGAACGAGTTGTTCAGAGAGATATTTTCTGACTCTGACTGTGTACATGTGTCTTTCTCATGCACTGAGTCTTGATTTTGGAGCAGGATTCATTTACAGTATTAGGGAACCATTAAGGCACCATATAAAAGCATCAAGAAGTACCATGTCATGGGACGTTTAAGGTGGAACTTTCAAAGAGGAAATTTCATTGGTGCAGATCGAGATGAAATAGAAATCATACAAGAAGTTCATACAAGATTAAATACCTCAGTGATGACACACTACAGTACCTGGTTTGATTGGTACACTAATTAACTGGTGATGGTCATATTTTAGTTTATCACCATAGAGCCGAGAATAGATTTGTTAAAAATAACTGACTAATATTTAACACTTTCTCTATGTTGACAATAATGTGCGACCACCACCAGTCACTTGAATATTTATTGCATTATTAAAAAAGTGCACTTTCAAATAGAGATTGACCGATATGGGCTTTTACATGGTCGATGCCGATAATGATCGTTTAAAATCCAGAAAAATTGATGGCCAATAAGCTCTGCCGATATTAAGGGCAAATATTTTCAGCAGAATTTTATTATTTTCCCAATTTATCCAATTTAAATTTTGTAGAAACTAATCCAGTCTTGTTTTACAACAAACTGTATAAGAGAGCTGTGCATTTTATGCAGTGTCCTCTTCAATCAAAAGTGCTCAAATAAAATGCATAGGCTACTTGTTTTTTAGACGGCTGCTTGGGCCAAACAAAATATTGGCCTCAACAGGTTCTCAAAATTAGTATTCAGAATACATATTCTCAGCACAAGCATTCAGTTACTTTCTAACACTTGTCACTATTTTTTATACTACCCAACTTGTATACTAAACACTGTGGATTAGTTTGCACTCTATAAGCAGAACTGCACTGAATAAACTGGTTGTCAGGTATAAATCTAGGGCCTGGGAAGGGTCTATATGCTGGAGGGCCTCTTGTGTGTGTGTGTGTGATACAAAACGTGCAAACACTTGGTTCTTCCTATAAGCCCATGTATCCTCCAGGGCTTGATCCAAAATGGACGCTGCTGTTTTTGTTCATTATCATTAAGATCCCTCGCTCTCTGTATGCTCGTACAGTTCGCCCCCACAGTGCTGATGAAGCAAACTTTCTCAAGTCTGCAATTTGCTCAATTATTTTCAATTATCCCGCCATTGCTGCTTCTGCCATTCCCTTTAGTTCAATTCGGAGCAGAAATCACTTGTTGATTGACAGCAAAGGCCAATTATGAGGGAGGAAAACTCAAGCCTCAGAGGTAATTATGGCTGATTGGTGTCACGCAAGCATTTAACAGGGTCTGACATCCACAAAACGCTACAGCTTGTATGGATAACTGTTCATTTTAATGTACAAGGTTTCTACTGTACATCCCAAATGGATCCTTGCTCTGAAATTGTACAGTGAAGTGTGCTTTCTATACCCAAGGAAAAGTACAGACTGGGCCAGATGCTTTGAAAGGTGAGTGCATAGGAGACGGTTTGAATTTCCATCTAGCTGTAAGGGCACCATGTCTGTGTGCCTTTACTACATAAACATCAAGGTACCACTATCCCAAGGTTTTTTTGAGAAAACGAAAGGAAAAAAAGTCAGCCCAAGAATCAATGATGCGCTGCTTTTGAGCACGGCACAGATCTATAAATTCAGCGGTTCTGTATGCACAGGTTTGCTGGTAAAATACTGGTATTTTAAGCATTGTAATAACTTTATTTTATATCATATTATATAGGACTGGAAGAACTAAAATAATCATGTTTTGTTTTGTTTTTGTTTTTTGTCCTCATATTGATTATTAATTTCAAGTGGTTTTATTGCTCAAAAATCTTAATAAACATGCATTCTTTCACCAAAAATTAGATGACATATAGCTTGGCCTAGAGGTGTTACCTGCTTGTCATAGAAATTTAATACCATAATGTCATTTGTGAGATATTCCAGCTAAAGCAATAACATGTCCATGGAGACAAGCAGGGAGAATGGAAGGAAAACCACCTGAAAAGTTACATAGTGCACCTCTAAGTAAAAAAAATTAAATAAATTACAGTCATTCACCAAAACTAAGCAATTAAGGTGTAATTAATATCTTTATTATTTCAAGTTGAAATCTTGTTTGTCACACACTTCACACTTTTGTTCAGTACTCATGACAGGCTGAGACTTAACAAAATTGACATCCTTATTTGGTGAAAAAGTTATGTGTTTGGCTAGTCTGGTAAGTTGGATTTGATGTTATTTCAACCACATTTTCACACTACAATGGAAAAAGTTTTAAAGCTTTCATTTGGGAAGAAAGTCATGTGCACATTTCATAGTTAGTCATCCAAGTTTATTGGCACCAAAACACTACATTTGGACAGTTTCATGCTCTGTTTTTTTTGTTTTTGTTTTAAGAAAATATTTGATAAATAAATAGATAAATAATAAAATAATAAATAAATAGCATGGATTCTACCTGGACGACTGAGGGACTTTTCACGCATAAATAGCAATAGGTAAAAATTGAAAGATTAAAGTCCCAGCGTGTAACTGTTTAGCCAAAAAATAAAAATGTGTGGTTTTATTTTGGATGCATTTACTGCACTGAAAAGTATAGATGTATGGTATGTGCCATTATTGTGAGCCCTTATTGCATCTCCATAAACCTGACTCTTCCTTGGCCTGGAGAAGGCTTCCACTTGCTTGTCTCCATGGAAATGTTGTTCCTTGGCTATAATATTCTACAGTGTATAAATTTCCATAGAAACGTATGTTTTTAACTTTATATTTACATAGGGTTATGCAGGTGATGTTGTACCTTTAGAAAGTTTTGCAGTATTGCTTTACAAAAAGTTTTGCAGTATTGCTTTACAAAAAGTTTTGCAGTATTGCTTACACCTCCAAATCACAATAAACTGATTTTTCCAAGGCAAACCAAGTAAGGGTTCAGTGCTTTTGTTTGTGACGAGAGGGCTGCATCCTCAAGCTGGTTGCTTAAGTCTCCCCTAATGGCATTATGGGTCTAATGAGTTTTAACTGGGGGGAGATCTTAACTTGCTGATCTAATTGCATTTGATTAAAGACAATATTAGTTTTACTCTTGGCAAATTGCTGGGGAGGGAAGTGCTTGAGGAAAGATCAATGCTTCCCCCCCAGTGCACAATTTTTTTAGTTAATACAACTGTTTTGGAATAAATATTTAAAATTTTTGGGAGAACTAGACAAAGTAAATAACTGGTTTAGTCTTAAAAGAATTGTTGGTTTTCACCTTGACTCAGGCTGGTTTTATAGTTCAATGAGCTGATACTAGAACATGTATTCTGAGGGGTTCTTGGATTGAAAAGACAATCGCTGACTTTGACTTGGTACATTGAGCCCGAAGGATCAAATACAGTGGAAATATTTTGAGTATCACATTTGTGGTTTATTATGTTTAAAGCATTTATGAAACTGTTGACTGTTGAGAGAATACGGTTTTCTGCATTTCCTGGGGCGTGCATTTTCTCTATATTTTTAGAAATGATTCGGTGCAGTCTTCTCATGAGGGGTACATTCTTAAGCTGTGGAAAATCTGCCCTCAAACAGAATTTGCTGTGTAATTTGTGTGATCCTTGACTGGCAAATCAATATTTGGAAAAAGCAAACAGCATCTCTCAAAGCTGAGAAACCAGAGAAGCTGAGTTCCCATCTCTGCAGCCATCTATCTTTACAGACTTGAAATGTTCATTTGAGATCTGAGACTAAATTAGTATTTCCTGTAAAGCTAACAAGGCTAAAAATAAGGTTCAGCACTAGTCAATGACATGATGTGGTTGTGCTTGTAAAAAAAATGTGTGTTAGGAAATACACCATATAACTCACTTTGAAAATTCTTAGAGTTCTGACATTTTTTCACTAATTATTCATGCCGTATGCTGACAAATGCACAATTATCGAGTTACATTTGTGTATATAGTCATAAACTAAAGAACTGAATGGTTAAAGAAATATTTTTCCTCATACCGTGTCTTTGATGAGTATAATCTCACAGATTATTTTATCTAATGACCACAAGACAAAGAATCATCATCAAATGACCCTTAAAAAAGAAGTAAAATTTAGCGATACTCTTGTGCCACCCAAGACAAATCAAATTTTACTGTAGTCAAACAATTGGAGATAACATTGCATGTTTCACTACAGATTCTCTAATGGAACTGCACCTTTGCCATATACCTGTTGATCTTGAGCTAGTTGTTGTTAGCATTATTTTATTACAAATCTTCTTATCAGAACCGAGCACTGACTACTCAGGCTCCCTACTTGCATTAAAAACTCTTCACTGTAATAAAACCTGTAATTATGTCTTCATCTTGAGAACAAACTCAGGAAGGTAAACACAATGACATCCAGTTCCCTTTCAGACCCGTGTAGCCGTCCTACAATGGTGGTGATTTAAAGATACACACAGGAGATGGCACTACATTATGCAAGCGTGAGTTTTCATTTCCTTACTCTTCTTAAGCACTTGCCTAATTGCCATCCTCACCTGAGCAATTGTATAATTTCCTTTATTTTTCTCCTCCTCTGCCCGCAATATGAGTCTATAATGAGCTGTGGGTGTCCCCCGAAGCTAAACCTGATGCCTTGAAATAGGTTTTACTAATTTACCAATTAGTCATAAGATACAATTAGTGAGCCGGTAGCCAGGTCCAAGAGATACCCCTCCTCCTTTTTTGATTGTTGGGTCTCACCAGTGATCATCTCTCCATTACTTTCTTTGTGGACTTTGAAAGCAAGGTCCCACCTGCACTTTGGATATTGCTGTATGCTCAGAGGGGAAAAAGGAGGGAGTAGGAGTTAGTCAATGTGTCTAGTCTGCAGCTCAGGGCTTTGGGAGAGAGGGAGGAGAGGGGAGAGTCTGGAGAGAATAAGTTAGCACAGAGAAAGTTTGTAGAGGTTCAAATCAAATTTATCGTGGGGGGATGCTGTGTTGTGTTGCAATGCTATTCGGTTTGTTCAGCCATTAAAACTCAACCTGGGGATATATGAGCATTTTAGGTGGAGCAATCAATGTGTCACTGCATTCTCCTGAGACGTCTAACTAGTATATTATCTACTTTGCAGTGAGGTGGCTACATGGCCTCACAGCAAGAAGGTCCAGAGTTTGACTATGATGGTGGTATCCCCGTATGTCATCCATGTCTGGATGAGTTTCCTCCAAGTACTCCTCATCACCCCATCATACAGTAAGCTAAGGTACTGGTGAACAAAATCCAGGCTCAAGATCTAGAGACTAGTCACCCACTGCCCTGGCACTCCCAGGGTGAAGAACGGGTTAAATATGAATTTGCAATTGCAGAAAAAGTTACCAATTCCCTTGTTAAGCTTCTATCTAAAATATAGGTTCTGAACACTGTTGGACATGGCCCTGTTGTCCATGTTTATGCTTCTGGATATAATTTTGAACAAAATGTTACACATCAAGTTTGAATAAAGAGGTTTACAAAATCTGTTTTCACTTCCAATATCCAAGCATGGATTAGCATTCACAATTTTCTTTAAACAATTGGATACATGGTCTTAAAATCACAGCTCTGTAGCAAAGAAAATATGTAAAACACAGTAAAATTAATATTCAGTTGTATTGTACATTACTTTAAAAATGATTATTGATGTGACACCTCTGTGGTAGTACATCAGGGCCTTTGTGTTATACTTGCAGCCGTTGTGTAGTTGGCAGGAAAACATGTGAAAAACAAAACAAAAAACAACACTTAATATCACAAACACCAGACCAGAAAATACAAAAACAGAGGACTACTAAACAAATATTTTTAAATTATGCATCCAAGCAATTTAACCAGAGATATTACAACTTGGGTTCAAGAAAATGGTCATTTTGCCAGATTCACAATTCTGCAATTACTAGTAAATGTTTATCAAAATAACATGACACAACATTAGTCATTACTGCAACAAAAGCAGCTCAGAAGTGAATCAGGAATAACATTTCCATGACACACAAGAAATATGATTAATTTTACAAATTACGCTACATTGAACACTGCTAAATATGTGCATTTATATGAAAAAATGATTTGGACAGCACTGGGGATGCTAAAGTAGCAGTGTAGAGCAAAGTCGTATTTCCATATCACAGTGAACTCCCAGGGTATCCGGGTGTAATTAAAGTAAATATTTTAGTCAATTAAGCTGCAAAGTGCTTTGAATTACAGAAAAATGTTCCATCCCATTGGTGCATATCAAATGTACATTACGCATTTCTTTACTTGTCATTTGTGCCAGTCTTTGACAATTCTCTCTCTCTCTCTCTCTGTCCCTTGCTCTTGTACCTTTCTTTCTGCCTCTCTCTCCCTCACTTCCTCTCCCCTCATGCTAATGGACCCCCCTCCTCCCCCCTCATGTCTATCTAATCAAAAATCAATTAAAAACACCTCGCCGCCGCGTCTCCTGAGCCGGGCTGGGATTGAGGCTGGAACAGAAAAGCTTCCCGCTCACTCTCTCTCTCCCCCCTTCCTCCAGTTCCTCGCTCACCCCTTCCTCCTCTGAGCTCTCCATCACGCTAAGCTCCGCCCTCCTGTCTACTGGAAGTTGGCAACATGATTTACGAGAACGGAGAACTTAATTTATATATTTTTTTCCTCTTGCATCCTCTCATTTATTTATTAGATTTTTCTCCCAGCCGCCTCTTCCTGTCTCTAGCGTTGGGAGGGAGAGCGAGCGGGTGGAGGACACGGAGCGAGGATAGGATTAGATGGAGTGAGTGGTCTCGGGGCAGACTAGTAGACGGGCAGCGCAGCAGACACCAGGCAGATCTGTCCCACACTTAATGGCATTAGTGGCGTCCCTGGGAGGGGGAGGGGTGGCCAGCAGGGAGACAGGCAAACATATTAAAAGTGCTTCCATACCAGACGCTTGTCTACTCCACTCAAGTCCAACTTCGACTCCCAACTCCCTTTCTCAGAGTATATTTGTGTCTATGTCAATTAAGTATGTGTCAATTGTCAATTGAATTTAGGCTGTTAGCTGAGAAATACTATTCTTTCAGATAATCTTATTTTGATACGCCCACTCTGCCTCTGTACACACAGACATCAGCAGTGGCACTTTTGGGCACTGACAACGCCCTTCAGTGCTGTCCTGCTGGAATGGCCATAACTTTCAATGGTAACTTGATATATGACATATTTTGAAAAGATATTCAATATACAGCCTATATGTCTTTTACCTTGTGGCTTTTTGAGTCCCCACATCAAATGATCTTCCTCCTTGTGTGATATGCTGCCTTGTCGTTTTAGAATACATTATGTAATTGATTTTCAACTAGTTTGTTGAGGGAACACTTGGGTGCCTTCAGGTATTGTCATGTGTGTCTTAAAAAAAATCTAATTTCACTTAAATTAATCCACAATTGAATCATTTACTATTTTGGAGTATCCTGAGCAACTTCTGAACTGGCTGAGAAGCAAAACAATCACTGTTGCTAAATAAAAAAGAACTTTACACAGGGGCATTAAAAATATCTGCACAATTTTTTCTCATTAAATAGTGTAATTAGGTATTATTTTAGTGGGTTGTGTGCTCATAAAAGGTTGAGAAACAATTAGTTTCACTTCAGGTTTTGATATCTACAGGCTCAAAGTGATTATGTTATATATCCAGGGTTGACACCATCCTGTTTGGACCTATTTTACACTGCCAGTCAAAGCCATATGGGAAAGTACAGTGATAAGGTTATAACAAATGTTAGTACTTATAAGTAATACAGTATAGCACAGCTTGTGGACAGGTTGCATACACCGTTTACCCTTTGCCTCCTACAGTTCCTTTCTGTCAGGTGCAAATGGAGTTTAAGTTTAGGAGCCCACACGACCCTTGGTTAAACGTGACATCTTTGTCGACTCTGTCTGCGTGGATGAGACTACAATCACTCTGGGCTCTGGGCTCATTTACACTTCCCCTCTCCCCGCTGGGCTGTCACTCGTCTGGGCGCTCCTGTGACTTTGGTGTGATCAGCTCTGGATTGCTGACTGTCAGCACACTCTCCAAAACTAGAGCCAGGCCCCATGGCTCCCTCACAGGCTCAAATTACCCCCTGTAACCTGCTTGGACAGCACACTAATGCAGCCGGACCAGTGCGCCTGCTACTGTACAATCATTCACACAGGGCCCAACATGAAAGAGAAGAAAGAGAGAGGGCCAGGTCTGTGTATATGCTTGCACAATATAACACAATGAGTCCTGTTAATAAGATTGATAGATAACCAGACACATAGATAGGGTTAAAACAATAAATGAACATATATTGAGTAGGGCTGGGCTTGCTATGGATCAATCTCAATTCTAGATTCTATTTAGATTTATTTTTTTTCTTCAAAGAAATTAAATAAAACTGGCTTCCAATATTGATTTCATGAATATAAGCACGACAGATATATAATCAGTGTCATTTATCACAAAAATAGCCTCAAAAACAGTAACAGAAGGCTGGCTGTAGACCTCTCAGTTAAATAGCCCCCACCATATCACCAAGGATTAGAGATGAGTACACTAAATCCCAATTTTTATTAAAATTTGATTATTTTGCCCTGCCCTAATATTGAGTTATAACTTTATTACAGGTGATTACAAATACATTTCATACAAAATATATGAAAAATAGTTTCTGTAATGATAAAATATGATAAACATCTAATATAAGCAGATCATAACAACTTCTTATGTTGTTGTGAACAAATTTGGATCTCGCCTCATACAAAACGTAATCGAATTTCCACTGTCAATGTGTGATTCTTTTTCCTTGGGCTCTAAAAGATAAAACAGTTTTTATTCATGCAGGGAACAAGACTAACAGGTGTACTAAATCTTGATTTAGTGGATTAAAGCCTTATAACCTTAAAACCAATAACACTCTACATGTATCAAATATGGTGTGTTTTCTAATGCAGTGGGGCTGTACTGCAGAAAAACACAGAGGAGGGTGTAGTGGTTTAAGATGCACATATGAAATGCGTGGAGTAGAGTGGTCAGGGAGAGGAAGTGGCCAGCCAATGGGAGGGGACACTGACAGACAGTTGCTGCGTCTTTTGATAGATGGACCAGAGATTTGGTAAATATACATGGACTCCACCCTCCGGCTCTTTCAGCTGCCTCAGCACAGCACCACAGAGACAAAATCTGCCTTAAAGAAAGAAGGTTAAATTTGGACAAACAATGGAAATATTAGCTATATTCCCCTGATCTGTTATGTAAGTTTGATTTAGCAGTATTCCTGTGGGCAGTGAGTGAAAGTCCATGTCAAAACTGAATAAGAAATGTATTCCACACTTTTCCTTAAAGAAAAATAGAAAAGTAAATAAAGTGTCCTTCTAAATGTATGTGACTTTTACTACAAATACTATTACTAACACCTACTACTATTAGTTACTTACTACTACTACTTTTAGTGGAGCCCAAACTTGCCACGAGTTTGTATCTAAATCATTACTTCTCTTTCATTCAGCCTTAAACAAAAAATAAGAACTAAAAATGTATTAACTTGATGCCAAATAAAAGTATCTGAGAACTCCTACATCGGTTTAGTATTATTTTATTATATAGTATTATAGTACTAGTAATGCAACCAAGAAAACATGCATGCATTAACTACTCAAATGATCAGTATTAAATCTGCTTTTAGGTGATTTTGAGCTTTCAGTTCTTAGATTAATAATAGTTTATTCCTGTTTTAAGTGCACAAAAAGCCAGAGAAAAGCAAAAAAAAAAAAAAAAAAAGGTATCTTTAATTTCTGCCTTCTCCAGCGTGGTAGAAGAAGCAGAGATCACAGCGATGGTTATCTCGGTGTCAGTGAGGCCACAGTGATTTGTGCAGGTGAGCCTGGGAACGGGTCGTGGAGATTTGTATTGATCCTATGGAGTCCTACTGTATTTACCCAAGCCCTAGTCAGATGGTGTGATTCTGTGCCCAGAGGAGCAGCCTACAGGAGCAGGCCTCTCCAAAGGTCAGAATCTAACAGAGAGACAAGCTGCATATCTATTAAATTTTAACCCCACTGCAGACACTCACAGCAAGGTTTGTCAAGCACTCCTATTTCTAAGAAGAACACAGTGTACCAGGATATGTGCTATTCAGTGCAAAACAAACAGTGTTTTTGCTTTTAATTATTAGTTTAACAATAGTGACTTTATTATTGTGTTTTCAGTCAAGTGTATCAAGTGAAGAAAATCTATCATTCACATGCCTTATAGTTAAACAATGGATTGAAAAAACATACTGTGAACAGAGTAATCAATTAGCACAATAATACTAGCTGCACCTCAAGGCCAAGTCTTTATCCAAGTCTTAGCACAGGGTTATTCAGAAAAGGTTACAGTAGGTAAGTAAAGGTACGCTGTATTGGCAGGATATTTCAGTGTTTTATACTACTTTTAATACCTTTACATGGATATTATTACAATATTCTTTGACTATGCTGACTGGAGGAAGCATAGCTTTATATGATAATTTAAACTACTCATTAAATCAAGACCATTATGATTATAGATGGAAATGTTCCTCTTTGCCACAAACATGTAAAGGTCACCACACATTAATATTGAAGCTTATGTTTTCCACTCCAGTTCAGCAAAAGGTAAAACCATTGCTTTCAGTCCTATATCCAGTTATCCAGTAGAATGTGAAGAATGTTTTTTTTTGTTGTTGTTTTTTACATTGGAAATACATTGAACATACTCCTTCCTTGTATATATCCTTGAGAGTTACACTGTATATTGTGACAAAGATTGATTGATGAACCTATCCTGTATAGGTTTCGGTGAGGTGACCACGCAAAGGTCAGTTCCTCTACAATCAATAGTTTTGATTGTAGAACTGTACTTTATTCATTCTGTAACAATTTCTTTATACACTGATGCGTTGAATCTTTCTTTCTAAATAAGAGAAAGTGTAGTTTTGTTTTGTTTTTTTGCTGTTGCTTCTCGATGGGAGTGAATGTCTATTAAATGCAATCTTGTTTTTCATTGCGGTGCTCAAACCACAACTTCAGAGCATTGGCCACCGATGAAGACATCATCCATCATCTCTCACTGACGCCGAGCCAGAACACTCCGAGATAAATATGGAGGGTTTTTTGCTACCTGTCTTTGAACAACTACACACACAAGCAACCATGGCTTCATAATTCCCCTCTATTCCTGCAAATCAAAAGTGTAAAAAAAAAAACCTCACTGGTGGCTATTCATCAACCATCACTCTCCTGGCTGGCGTCTCCGCAGCTTTTATCTCGCATCATTATTTCACATCTTGATGGCTGACACTGTGCGTCTGCATTTAGGCCGTCCTTAGAACTGATAGAAAACTCCAAAGTCAGAAATATGAGTTCTTGGTTTAATGAAATAGTGTGTTCAAGATTGATCTGGAAAAAAATGCACTAGATGAGTAATCTCAGCATCAGCAGTGTAGGAAAAAATGCTCTGTTAATCGGATTTGGATGGGACTAAAAGGCTTTTGTGCACGGGGGGAACTCTGCAGACCATGGGCCCTGGGGCTGTGGCTGTCCACTGGGAATGGACCACCAACAGAATTGCAGTGCAGCGTTGATCCAGTTTATTACGTACCACACCGCCACCAAAAAGATATGGCTACCAGTTATGTGCCTTTAGAAAACAAAAAAATAACCAGGACAAACATGGTGCACTGTGTGCACTGTGTAACTTTTGAAGTGGAGGATGCGTCATCTGTTTGTCTCCATGGATGTCTTCACAGTAGGACATGAATAGTACAATCAAATAATAGCAGGTCAGATCTGCAGAGAGGCAAGCAAACTCATAGTAAGGTTGCATGTTCGTTCTCATATTGTTATCCATGAACTTTTGTAGTCCTGACCTGGTTTAAACCTGGTTTGCGCAAACAAATTGTTATTCAATTATGCAGTTTTAGTTTGGTCTAAAATACGTTGTATTTGGAAAGCCAGTATTTCAGGAGGGGATACTTGGTGTGCAGGATTTTACAATCATTCCTAAACATGAATCAAGGTACAGGTCAGAACTGAGGAGAGGCAACCCCACTCATAGTCAGAATTCCTGTAGGTATTTTTGAGCTATAAAACCACCTGTAATTGAATAAATGTAAGGTGGAGCTGTTTAATGTCATACTGTGTAACATTCCATAGAATGACATATCCATAGAAACAAGCAGGGGATGGACCCCCAACCAAAAAGTTACATAGTGTACTTATAAGCAACACCGGTGTCTTTATTAAAATGTTGTGAGCAAGATTTCAGTATAACATCAGGCTTGAATAATGTGATTGAACGAGTGAAAAAGACAGTGGCCACACCTCTTCTGTCGATATGATGATTTGCCCAAAACATTACCTCTTCTTTCTCTCTTCATTGTCTCCCTATGACAAGCTTTATAGCCATTGAATGAAGGCCTTTCAACAGCATCACTAGTGCAGTTTGACAGACAATAGACAAGGAAATAATGATGCCTTGAGTGACACTGATGTTTTAACTTAATATTCCTCAACATTTAAGAAAAAAAACTTGCCTTTTCACTTGTGTTTTAAAAATTACATGTAAAAAGCCCACTAATCTCAAAATACAATAGACAACAAAAGGCATACAGTAGCTCTCATCCTTGTTTATCACCAGGGGGCACTAATTGGGTCATTCCAGAATTGTAGGACATTTTACGTCCCACCCATCAAATATTAAATAATCCACATACAAAATAAAACATACAGTTTCTGAGTGAATTTACTTGTCCTGAGACCAAATCTAAAAAAAAAGAAAAGAATGCTTGAAAATAGTTTGTAAAATACCAAATAAGTCTGGAGTACCCCCCCAAAATGCCATTTTCCTCTTGCCCCACCCCTCTAATGACCAAATTGAATCTCAAATAAAACAATTCAAATTAAATTTCTTTTTTTTTGTATAATTTGTTTCATTGCCATCTCTTGTAACTGTGGGAACATTTGTTTTAATAGACATATTTCAAATAATTATTATTATTCATGGAATATATGTCCCACAACATGCACGCAACCCTGTTACCATAACATTTTTAGTCTGGTAGAAGAAGAAGAAAGCAGTGACCCACATGATACCCTGGACTTGACATCATCAAACAGTTTTCCAAAAGAATAGGTAGAGCAAAGGTATGTCTTGCTTGATTGAATGTCTCACTCTACCTCATGCAACTCTGTTATGCATATGATCAGAATAAAACAATTATTTTTTTTCCCTTTACTTATTTGCATAAATACGTTTTTCCTCTTGTTTAGCAGTGACTAGCTAAACAGCTAGATTCTACTCCTGAGATAAAGCTAACATTAGTGCAGATTTGCAACCCTATTACCTGCAACCCTGTTACTGTGATTAGAGTAAATAAATAAATAAACCAAATAAATCATGTAATAAAAATTGTTCCATTGACCATAAGCTGACCTAATGAAGCATTTGATAGTTTATTACCTATTATTGATGAATATGTAGCAGAAAATCTGAAAAATGAAGGTTTATTTTTGAAGAATTTTAAAGCCCAAATGTCCTCCAATTCTGGAATGACTCAATTAAAACCACAGTACACAGTCACTGTTGTCTTGCTTAAGGACACAATAGCAGAAAGAGCAAGGCAAGGATTCAGCTCTTCAATTCCTTTCAATATTGATGGCACTTTGGCCATTTTTAGTTTCTGCAGGTGCCCAGTGTAAATATGCAAAAATGTTAGAGAAATTAACAGATTAAACTGACCCAAATTTGCCATGTTTTTATATTAATTGGCGGGTTTAACCTAGAGCTGAATGATATGGAAAAAAAATATCAAACTGCAGTTTTTCATTGCGAATGTCATTAGATTTGTGATTCATTTTTAAATAACAATCAGAATATATGTTTTATTGCCAGTGTCACAAACTAGAAACTTGCTTTTCTGTTCAAAGTTCACAATTTCACAGTTCACATTCACATAAACATAAACACATTCTGAAGAATAGACAAAAACCCTGAAAAAGTGAACTGAGTCATTATTTTAGAATATGTTACAGGTCTAAAGTACAAGGATAGGATAAGGCGTGATAGTTTATTTATTTTAGTACCATCATTTTTGGAGGAAATTATGGCACTTGAAAAAATGCAGCCTTTATAATTTTTAAGAGATTAATCTAGCCATATCATGAACTTTAGGATGTGCAAATATTCACATTTTAATCATTTTGAGAACCAACTGTTTCAAATCATCAATGATCAGCAACCAATCTTCAGTAAAAGCAGTTAATGTGGTTTGGGGTCAGAATAAATTGGAGGAATAAATGTACGTATTTTGTGTTAAGTGGTTCTGATTTAAAGTCTTTCTTGTTTAAGTTCATGAAATTACCTGAACCATTACCTGTGAGAACAAAACACCAACTCTACTGTCACATGAAAGAAAATAGTAACATGTTTTAATCAATAGCCTCATTAAAGGGACAGTGTGTAAGATTTTTACCAATTAATTACCGAAATTGAAGATACCCATTCAAAAACAGTGTTTTCCAAGCCTTTTCACTTCCATCATGAAATCAAAGTATTCTGTTGGACTTAGATATACCTGCATGAAAGGGGGATTTTCCCCATATAGAGGCAGCCATTTTGATTACGAGGACAGAAGGACATTTGTGCTCCGCCTTCGCCGTTTTCTTTATAAAGTAGTTGTCGGCAAGGGCTCGTGGTTTTCACACAACGAGATAGTACGCGTTTGGATAAACAACGACAAGCATGTTGCCGGATCACACTTACTCCGCACATACATCGCAGGAGCAAGCACCTTCATCTAAGAGGAAAAGAAGAAGGACATAGTACCTACCGCAGCTGGGGCTTTTTTGCAGCGCGGGCCCGCACCCCGGGTTCAGACCGACCTCCGCCCTCCACGGTCCGGTTCCCGATTCCCCCCACCCGCGCACAGCGCCGGGTGCGCTTCACGCGTGCGCGCAGTTCGTGCGCGGCTGCCGGTGAACCCATCTCCGGGTACGCCGAGCTGTCCGCGTTACGTCGCGCCTGGCTGACCCTCGAGGTCTGCCGTAGCTAGAATCGGAATTGCAATACCCACCATCCACCAATGTGCCACCAATCCTACACACTGTCCCTTTAAGAAATATCACAACTTCACCTGAAAATTAAAATGCTGTTACAATCTTCACATTTTACCTAGTTTAGGCTGTTCATGAACTGGTATGTAAAATGGTTAAATGTTTGAGTCTTATATCTCACCAGTCTACAAATTTTTGGACTCGAACTGCTTCCAAGATAAAAGTGGCTAAATGTGCAGACAGGCTTTCAGATAGAACTGGTTGCTTGTAGACACACTGTGCCTTCTGTTAAACTACCGTTTTTGCCTTATTTTGCATAGATTTCCTATTTTGACCCAATACTATATCTTGGAAACTATAGCCAATCAGCACTTCTGACTTACTTTTTCTTTATTATTGACCTAAGCCAAGAAAAATTTCACTACCTTTGTTCCAGAAGCATTTTGATTGTAGACCAGTGTCTTAGCTCTCTGCCCTATAGTTTCTTAAAGGAAAAGTAACGTTTTTTTTACAATCTGAGCCTTCTTTCGGCAATAAAACAAGTAGTTTTACTCACCCATAGCAGTTTGGTGTCAATTGGAGCAGTATCGCAGAAGTTATGTTGGAGCCGTTCTGTTCTACTAATGATCCCGTATCCGTTAACATGGTGCTCGTATCATATGCTCGGGGCATTACTTTGCGCTCTCCAAATAACACAAACTTTAGCACTTTTCAAATCACAGAAGATCGCTGTGTCAGGGTAGACTTTTAGTGGATTCCAAAACGGCCTGAAACCCGATATCCAGCTATAGTTTCATTTGATGACGTCACCAGAGAGGACAGTGCGCATGCGTGAACTCAGCTGTTTTGTAAACACCGCTAGTCCGAAAGAAGCTAACACCGCTCTGAACTTTACTTTTCTGTTGCGATATCGGGTTTCAGGCCGTTTTGGAATCTACTAAAAGTCTACCCTGACACAGCGATCTTCTGTGATTTGAAAAGTGCTTAAGTTTGTGTTATTTGGACACCGCAAATCAGTGCCCCGAGCACTCACGCTAACGGATACGGGATCATTAGTAGAACAGAACGGCTCAACATAAGTTCTGAGATACTGCTCCAATTGACACCAAACTGCTATGGGTGAGTAAAACTACTTGTTTTATTGCCGAAAGAAGGCTCAGATTGTTAAAAAAAAAACGTTAATTTTCCTTTAACTGTTTACCTTAATCTTCTTAGCCATTAAAGGTGCACCATGTAACTTTTTGGTTAGAAGTCACCAGCTTGTTTCTATGGATATGTCATTGCTCTGCCTGAAATGTTCCACAGCATGACATTAAACAGCTCTACTTTACATTTATTCAATCACAAGTGGTTTTATAGCTCAAAAAATACAAAGGAAAAACATGCATTCTGACTGACAAAGCCATAACATCTCCATGGAAAAAAGCATTTGACAGACCCTCCATCAGATCAGAAAAGTTACACCGTGCACCTTTAAGTGTTTATGTAGAAATTCCACAACAAGACACATGGCTCCGCAAAGTACACAAAATCCTGTCGTAGTTTTCGCCATAATGCAACACAGTTCTAATATCAGGTTGTGAATATCTGAATGAGTAATCAGGGCCTAGAGATACAGCTGGACGCCCACACCTCTCATGTTTAAAATGCACACAGCACCCTTCAATCCTCAGAATCACTTTTGTTTAGCTTTCTCTCTCTCCACCTACACATCAGTCCAAACACGAAGGAATCATCTATCATTGGTTCACAGTGGCCCGCAGCCATTCACTTTTGCTGCAGACATTGATCAAACTGACTTCTAACATGAACAAGTCCGAATCTCACTCCTACAAGCCCCTCCACTACTGAGCTTTATTGCACCTGTTGTATTTCCTACAGACACGATCTCCACATACAAGATGCTACAAGGTCTGTGACAGTTTTACAAAACTGAAAAAAAAAATACCAGAAGTCTGAAATATTACACAAAAATCCATTGATAAAAGCTTTGAAATTCTCCACTGTGCGCCAGGTGAAACTGTTCCTTTTGGTACTATGTGTTCCGCAATAATAAATCACAGACTAACATTACTTAACTGCACACTCAATATTTTTTATGGCTTTTGTTGAATTAATAATTTCACAATCACACACCAAAACTCAATCATTATCAGCTCCATTCGTTGCGTCCTTGTTCCCTTGACCCTCTCAATATATAGATCTTAAACACGTCATTCTTTTATAATGATATAATGTCATTTCATTGTTATAGCAGTGCGGTATTTCATTTCAAAGGCAGTGAGTGTCATAGTCAGGAGGGTATTTAGAGCAATTTTCTCTGTTTTCCAAGTTTTTATTGTTATTAAGTGTATGTGTTATGTAATGTTTTGACACTAAACACTTATTACTACTTAGTCTTGATGTATGAGTTTATTATATTATATTAATTATATATATTATATTTTAATTATTATATTATATTTGCATGTTTTTAAAAGGTGAGTTTAGAAATGTAACCACAAGAAAATTGAAAAATAAATCAAAATGCAAAGTGGTATAATATCATAGGAATGAGAGGAGCCACAATGGCAACTTAAAACTGTAAACTGTAATGCAGTCTAACTCTCTCTTCTTCTCCATACTGTTGACTGTGTTTGTCCGTTTTTAATTTTATTTTTTAAATTTAATTTTATGTTCTGTGTTACTTTTATTATTGTTTATGTATTGTTAATGCCTTGTTAATGCCTTGTATATTAAATTTAAAAAAGTAAAAAAAAACATGTACATTTATTAGATCACCATAGATACAGAATGTATTCTTTATTGTATTATTTTAAATACAACTCTTTTTTAAAAATAAACATAAGACAAATATTGATTGATTAACTATTTACCATTTCATTTGTTGTATTTTGAGGTATGTTGCAAACACACCCTATTCAAATTATTGAGTTTATTACAAGATGGATATAATGTAACGCTACTTTAAACCATGCTAAAAAGTGGGTCCATAAAGTTTAAGAACTCCTTTAAAGCAAATTGTGTTTTTTCTCCTCACAGTGTTATAAAAGCATTTTTGGCTTCTGCGAAAGTCAAGGAAATATAGCATCTTTTTTTGCGCAGCAGCTCCTGTTATTAGCCTTTGTTCAAGCGGTTTTGCATATTGAGTCTCCCTTCCAGCCCACGTTCATGTTAATGCACTCCCACACAAACAGATCGGTGTGAACAGGGCAAACATATTCTCCGTGAGCTCCTCTCTCTCTCTGACACACTACTGTCTTTTGCTCTATTAGTTACCTTAGCAAACTCAGATATGGAAATAAGAAGAGACACTGATCAGCTTCTGCAATATGGTGAAAAATAATTCACAGTATAAACAGTATAAACTAAATTTCAGCAACGTTTTGACAATTGGTATTAATTGCAGAAAAATCCTGGCTTGAAAATTAAATGTATATACAGCTCTGGGAAAAAAAAGTAAGAGACCACTGCATTTTTTCTGAAATCAGCGTCTCTGCATGTATTACAGCCATTCCATTCCAGTGTCTGTTAAATTCCAACACAAATCTGAGCTACTTCAGTTCTTGCACCAGGAGTGGAATAAAGTCTCCCAAGAACAATGTGACAGACTTGTGGAGAGCATGCCAAGACACATGAAAGCTGTGATTAAAAATAAGCATTATTGCACCAAATATTGATTTCTGAACTCTTCTTAAGTGTACACATTAGTATTATGTTGTTTTAAAATGAATTTGATCTTGTTTCTTTGCATTGTTTGAGGTCTGAAAACATGTATCTTTTTTGTTATTTTGACCATTTGTCATTTTCTGGAAATAAAATTTATTTGCAGAAAATGATAAACGATAATATTTTTATTTGGAATATGGGGTAGTAGTAAAATCAGAAAAACTGATAATTTTGCAGTGGTGTCTTATTTTTTCCAGAGCTGTATATTGCTGGTAATTAATGAGAACAAAATATAGCAGTTTTTCAACCTTTTGTGAGGCATATGCACATAGGCCTGTCACGATAACAAACTCTGAAGCACGATTTATTGCTACAGATAAATATTGTGATAAACAATAATACTGAAACTACTTTATGCCACTAACACAATGTAGCATAAAAATGGCAAAACCCAGATCTGTGGAGAGGCAACCCAAATCACAGTCTCTTTTTCTAGATATTTTTGAGCTACACAACCACCTGTAATTGAATACTGTTTAATGTCATACTGAACTGAACATTCCAAACAGAGCTATGACATATCCATAGAAACAAGCAGGTAATGGACCCTCCACCAGAAAAATGGAAAGACTTGAAAAGTGAAGTATTTGCTTATGTGGTACTTGGAGTGAAAGGTTTTAGAATCACTGCTATAATGTTTTTCGACACTCTGTTTGAAAATCGAGGGTATAGAGAAACCTAACATTTATAGATCAGTCTTTTACCGCTAAGTGCCATTGCCTGTAGCACAATGGATAAAAGTTCACAATCCAGCATTTTGTGACCCTATCCTTTTGTCTCACACACACACACATTGAAGAGCATTAAACCCTGTGAAAGAAAGGTGTGCGCACTGACCTGCCTAATGGACAATGCTTTTTAAGAGGGACTGTCTGTGCCTCTATGTGGCCGCTCTGTGACAGACCCGTAGTTAAGCCTGTGGTTGCTTTAACAACAGGAATGTAACTGTGGCATTGCAACGTGACAAAACGAGGGGTGCTCTATATTAGGCCTATTTTTACCATGTACTATTATTGCATGCTATTAGTACTTCTTGACTATCTTAGCGAGTCAACGATTCTTCTGATCCTGAGCATTTCATTGCATTGTTGAACTTGTGTTGATCCTGCATATGACAAATAAACAATCTTGAATCTTGAAATCTAGGCCTGCCACAATAACAACATTTGGAGTGCGGTAAATATAGACAATAAATAATAATATTTCCACTGACACAATAACCCAAGATCACATTTATACCACAAAAAAGAATATAACTCTAAAATAAAATCAGCTGGAAAAAAAAAAATAGCAGAATGAAACACTTTAGTTCTTAGTTTGCCTCACTGAAGTTGTCTCCAGCTCAGATCTTACGATATGGCCAAAAAATAAGTAAAATTCTCCCATTACTGCAAAGAAAATGTACACACAGTAAATACTAAACCTAAAAAAAGTATTGTTCCTATCCTATATTGAGCGAGTCCATATACTAATTATTGTGACAGACCTAATCTGTAAAAAAAAATTGTGCCTTTAGCATATTTCAGTTTGATCACAATTCATATAGTACATATCTTTATAAAAACTAAAACCATCTGCTGTTGACCAAAAAGAGGAGTGGTGGGTAGAAGAGTCTTGATAGAGCTGCATAAAATAGAAAATCACAATTTGACAATTCCTACAAAATAGTATAGCTATATCATCATCCTCATCATCATCAAAGCTATGGTAAAATTTCAAAAAGTTTGGTGCAAAATTAAGAAAATATTTGATAACAAAGAAGTGTCAACATTAAGTGCCAACAAATGTAAGAAAAACAATATAGCTATAGTAAAGTTATACCAACTAAACTGTATCAGATCATATTAAGGACACAGAGAGTATGGAAAGGGAATAGAAATATTTAATGACATTGTAATTTTTTGCGTTGCATTGTTTGATGCCATGTATTATATATTTTGTATGTCTCAGGGACTGCAGGTGGAAATACAAAGCATCTATTCAATGTTTCTGTGATTAATGCTCCTTATACGGTCCCTGTAAAATAAACTAAATAAACTGAACAGGGATCCCCAGTCCTAATCAAACGTCTCACAATAACACCAATACAATAGCAATGTCCCTTAGTTTTGAGTTACATGGTACCAAAAATTAAACAATATTTTGATGCTTTTATCTGTAACTGCACATATGGTGAGTCAAAGTTGAGTTGTTTATTTTTTAATGTGAAGTGAAGCCATTTTGTGTGACATTCAGTGGGGCACAGGGTTTTTGAGCTCAGTGATGTCGCCTCAATGCCGCGGGGACATCCTGCATAACTGTGGCTTTGTTACTGCTCAGTGTGTGTACGTGTTTGTGTTTGTGTGTGTGCGTGCGTGTGTGTGTGTCCTTGTGTGCGGTGGCATTTCCCCACGCCACACTCCTCTCTCACATCAAAACCCTGTGAATGACCCAAAGTGAGCTGCAGAGACATCATTTAAAGTGCACCATCCCAGGACCTTTGCGCTTCTCCTCTATACTCCACCTTTTCTGCCCCCCTACACTCTCCCTCTTAACTGCTCCTTTGCTCTCCCTCTTCGACTCCTCCTTCTCTACTTCTCCTCTCTTCCGTCTACTCCTCCTCTGCTCCCCCTCTTTTCCTCCTCCTCATCATCTCCTCAGCCCTCCACCCCTTCTTTTCCTCCTCTTCTCCTTTCCTTGCTCTCTGCTCCACTCCTCTACTCCCTCTCCTCCCGCAATTCTTCTTCTCTTCTTACCTCTTCCTCTGCTCATCCGCTACCCCCCTGCTCATCCTCTATTCTCCTACTCCACCTCTCTTTCCATCCTCCTCTATTCTCCCTCTTCGCCTTGTCTTCTCCACCTCTCCTACTCTTCTTCTCCCACTTTGCTCTCCCTATTCTCCTCCTCTTCTCTTTCTCCAGTCCCCCCCTCTGCTCTTCCTATTCTCCCCCCTCTCCTCTCTCTTCTTCTCCCCCAGTTGTTTCTATTGTTTGCTGGCTGCTGTTAGCATGTGGCTGGTCTCCAGGGGCTGAGCTCTGTGCTAGCTCCCTGCAGGCCGTCTCAGTGACAGCAGATCAGAATACATCAGTATGTGTGAGAGGAACAGCGGGATCTCAAGCACGGATCCACTTACAGCTGATCCAGCACGCACAGGAGGCTGCCAGACACTAGCCAAAACTTCAGGCTAGTTTGCTGTGTTAGGAGGAATCATCATAACTGCATGCACGTTTTTAGGATGTATTTATGTTTTTATCTGATTTGAAGGGCCCCCTAGTGGTGTAATAGTTAACTAGACATGGGTAAGGATGGATGTGTGATTACTGCAGATTACTCATGTTTAATTTATTTTCTAAGCTATCTATGGCTTTTTATGCTATTATTCTGATATTTAGTTTCCAGATTATCTTATTATATTATTTGCTCCACCTATGGTACAACAAATACAGTATATTTAGTATATATAAGTACAGTTGCTTTCAAAATACTTGGTCTGTAGGTGGCTCAAGAAATTCAACTAAATATTATGACTAAAAGGGGAGGTGGCTTTGGCAAACGTTCTCAATATTTCTAGAATCTCACCCAGTAAGATTTAGCAGTCCAGTCGTCCAAAAACAGTTAATTCACTCCATGCATTGCCCTCTCTTGAATGCTTATAATCTTAATTAAATACGTAAGTAGACTAATTTAAAAAAATTGGTCTACTAAACCATTGACCAATTAATCGAATAAAGGAACGCAACCATAAAAATCACAGCATATTTTCAATATTACTAGAATATAAAAAACAACTGATAATGCTATTCTGTCCATCTTCTTCCTGTTCATTTCCATGAGCCACAAATGAAACTCAAAAGTCCACATGGAGGATTCACTGTAGACAATTGTCTGAAAGAGCCGCTCTATTCAAATTGAATTAGGATCAATGCGGTCCACACAAATGCAGCATCATTAGATCAGGAGCAGTCACTGCACTGAGGGACAGTTACAACGATAACCTGCAAATCTCCTCTCTGCATTTATGTTATCAGGACTCTCAAATGAGATCAACATGAATGAAATTTGGTTTTCTTTTATCTTTATTTCAAGTGTCCAGCCTGGTATTGAGGGCGCTGATTGCTTTTACATGGGGAGGAGGAGGAGAGTGCAAGAAAAAAAAGGAGTTTACCACATGTCCATCACAGAGGAGTGCAGGCCTGATGTAGCAGCACTTTGGTGGAGTTGAGGAGACAAGGTGTCTGCTGCTCCAGCGTGGCTCCATTTGGGCCATGAGCTGCCAAGGAAAATGTTCCAGTCATGTTAATACCGCTCTCATACGCTCAACAAAAACAATTAGATTTAATAGAAGTTTCTGTAAACGCCAAGTAATTACCAAAAACAAATTCAATCTCACAGAAAGTATAAACACAATGTTTTCTTAAAGCTATTATGCACTGTATAGATTTCTTGCGTTGTAAAAATATAATGCAAAGTGCAGAGGTGGATAATAATCATTAACGTAAACAGGTACTATAAAATTTTATTTCCCTCAGTCAAAGCAAACACAATTAAAGCCACAAGGCAACAAGTAATATTTTTATGCCCCGAGGATCGAGAAATGAAAAAAGTTGTAACACAGAGATTTATTATAATAACTCTAATAAGTAAATTTGTACTACTTGCAAAAATAATAACTGTGAGAGAATTTTAGATGCAAAAAAGTAATTTCACATTCACTTCACAAAAGTTTGGACTCACCCTTTCACCCAATGTTTTTTTTTCTATAGATATATAGAATAGAATATATATATATATATATATATATATATATATATATATATATATATATATATATATATATATATATATATATATATATATGTATATGTGTGTGTGTGTTTTCAATATATATATGTATTCAAATTATTATTCAATTGCAAATATTACTACTTAAACTTACTACTACTACTACTACTATTACTACTACTACTACTATTACTAGTACTACTAGTACGCTTTCCATTCCTCGACATTCTTTTTAGTAAGCTTTCCTTATCAAACAAACAGAGACACAGCTGGTGTGACTGGTTTGAAATAAAGCATGATGGGAGACGGCTACAAAGATGAAAGGCGGCAGGAGAGTGGACGATGGCCACTTATTACTGTCAACCAAAGAGCAGGTCAGCTCACAGAATCGAAATGCAACATGATTGAAATGCCCATCACAGTAGCAAAAGGCATGGACACCAGTTAGGGGCAAAATATTACTAGAGGTGAGTGAGAAAAGAGGTAGAGAGAGATAGTTTGGAGAAAAGTACAATGTTAAAAAAAATAGTGGGAGGGTGATTTTAAGCTTTTTCTTTTTTTTTTTTTTAACAGTTATACAGTTTGTAGGCAACAGAGAGGAGATATGAAGAGAAAAATAGAGATTTAAGAAAGTAAAGAGGGGAGGGAGAGAGAGTTGGACTTATCGATCGGGACGCCTGATGCCAAATGGGGGGTGTAATGATAGGTAATGATATGAGCCTGCCAAAGGGAACGCACAAATGGTGACCACATATAACCTCACATTCATACAGCTATTTCATTGTACTTTCAGAGAGGCTAGAAAACAAGCTAGTATCCACTCATCACTCCCACTAGCTAGTATCAATGATTAAAATGTGGAAATTGTGAAGACAACAATGACTAATTCTTCTGCAAACAAAACAATTTTGCTAAAAACCTGATACAACTAAACACTTAGTTTAGAGTAAACTTCAACAAAAATGTCTTGAGAATTATCTGAATCTTGTTGTTTTATGAGTCAATAATGTTTGCAATGTTGCTATACTTTAATAGATATTTTGCAATATTTGTCATAGATTGCAAACTTTTAAAGTCAAAATGGACACTGGGAGAGGGAAGGCCAACTTAAAGGCCCTATATTATGTTTTGTAATGTTGTTTTCTGATCACAAACATACCTGGAGTTGTGTTTGGTTTAACACACAAACCCTGCATATTTAGGCATTATTTAGGAGTTATTCTCTCAAACACTCCACCTTGTAATGACATGTGATAGTACTAAAATTGCTCCACTGTGTTTTTAAACTCCATACACCTTCACTAGAATCATTTGGATCATTTCAGCCCTGGAATTGCCTATCTCTATTGAACAAAAGGGAAAAGGTAGCGGTTAACTTCAAGATTTAATGATGTCCTGCATTATTAGTCTGTTTACAACTCAAACGTGTGAATGAAGCAAAACACAGCTCAGGTATGTTTTTAGAGGTAACAAGACGGCAACATGGCTTACAGTTCAAAAGAGTCAATTTAGTAAGAGTAAATATATTCTACTATGAAACCAGAGTTACACATTTGATTTGTCATTGCATTTGTTGGTTGTTCACACTAGGTTCTTGGCTGTTGGTCTTTCTGCATCAACTGTGTTCACATCTTTAGGAGTCACACTGTCACCAGTCGAGCGAAGCCTGTCTTGATAAACACCGCAGCCCTTCCACCAGCAGAAATGGACACAGACACACACACAGTGACATGTTTATTTGCGTCGCATTGGCAAACCTGACTCTTAAACAGTTTCCACAGCAACATGAAGTGGTTAAGAATAATTTATGCTGTTATGGCTGGTGTTCATTAGCATTAGTCCGGTCTGTTTCACACAGTTGTCACATGTGATCACACACTCTCAGATAAAATCCAGAGATAGAGGCCAGTTTGTGGAGAGATTAGACACATGGAGACACAAAGGTGGAACTATAGGGACACACTCACTAAATGGTGATGAAAATGCATGTCCATGGATACTGCTTACTGGATGGACTGGTCCGGTCATTGCTATGGAAACCAAATCCATTTCCATTCAGAGAATTCAGGTAATTTTCCAGTTAGACCTAAATTGCCTATTCTAACAGTGAGTGTGATGTTCTAATGGTCTGTCTTTTGACTTATTAGATCCATTTATAATAACGTTACAATGCATTAGAGATTATTCTGATCCTCAGTATTATCAGCTCACTGTCAGATAAGATTAGCAATTTTGTTTTCAGTTAGAAGCCCTGTACTTTCAATAAATTGCGCAATAAAGCAACCATTTTGTGTATAACCAAGTGTATAATGCTACCACTACGACTACAACTGTTACGCATATTTTGTAAGGTTTGAACTAGTGACGTCCAACATTTTTGATGGTCACATGTAAAAAATTACTTTCAATTTTGTCTGAAATTATAAGCATAATTCAAAAAAGTGTTTTGACAAAGATAGAGTTTGTAATTTATATATATATTATTTCATACAAGTCATTATTCAATAGAACTTGTGAATGGACACCCATCAGGATGTTATTTATTATGTACAACTGCTCTTTGCAGCTTCACAAGCTGTGTCCCCTCAAAAACACTTCTGTGGACAAACTGGCAAGTACAGATGAAGAAAATAAATGAGAGGGAAAGGCTGGCTAATGAGAAATGCTATTTTTACTGCTTTGATGTGCCCCATCCACATAAGCACACAGCTTAGACAAAAACAAATTAGAGATGTCGACTGCATCCCAAAGACATTAAAAACATATTAGCACAACAACCATCGGAGACCGGGCCACACAGATATGCAAACGTTACGCCGTGTATGTGTCGAGGGCCAACTTTAAATTCAACAGAAGTCTGAAAAAAATGAGATGTGTATCAAAGCATTTGTCCACGCTGCGCATATGACTGTGAGCACTTGTTCCTTATGGCTAACAGTAGACACAATATCCACATAATGATGCTATAGTTTCTGCTTGGATAGATAACTCAGAGGCAAACCATCATGATTCATTTCCCTCCAAGTGCGCCGCAGAATACAGATGAACTCATAAAAACAAAAGGGACTTTGGAGAACTTTTCAAACAGATGTCACGCATACATTTTCAAACTAAAGTCATTAATATTGGAAACGTGAATATATTTCTTTTAACGTACCAAATGTTAGGCTAAGTATAGTAGTAAAGTGTTGAGTTAAAAGGATAAACTACCCTTTCTATGAACATATTCTACTCTAAATAATGTAGATGTTGTGAAAAAAGTACAGCACTAAGTGTTACAACTTATAACTATGACTTTTGATACTGCCATAACTGCAATGATTTATTATAATTACAGCTGCTTATTTCTATTGCACTAGTATTATTAGTACCACACCTGTAATGCATTTCTATAGCTGTGTTCAATCCACCAAGAAATTCATACACTATTTTAAAGGTGCACTACGTAAACTTTCCCGTGGAGAGTCTGCTACCTACTTGGCTCGAGATTATTATCAAGATGTTATTGCTTTGCCTGGAATGTTCTATGGTATGGCATTAAACATAACCATCTAGCATTTATTCATTATGCTTCTATTGCTCAAAAACTCAATCATTTCTTCTCTGAATAGGGATGACTTTCCACAGATCTGAACTAGGGATGCAAATTATCGATTCATTCATTAATTGATAGTTGATCGACCTTATCGATCGATTAACGATTAACTGATACGCAGCATTTTTCACCTGAATTTTAGTGTTTTAATAGGGTCTTTAAGAATATAAGCTATAGTATAGATAACACTGAGTCAAAAATACAGTGAACCCTCGCTGTATCGCGGTTCACTGTTCGCGGCCTCGCTGTTTCGCGGATTTTTTTTTCCAATTTTTTTTTCCAATTTTTTTTTTCAATTTTTTTTATAGTGTAACTTTTTTTACAGTGTAACATTGTGTCCTGCTTCCTGATTGGCTAAGAGACTAGACCAGGACTAAACCAGGTCTAAACCAGGACTAAACCAGGTCTAAATCAGGACTAAACCAGGACTAAACCAGGTCTAGACCAGGGTGGTAGGGACAGAGTCTCTGATGTCCTTCACGAGAGCGCCTGGGTGACAGGAGGTGTGGCCTTTGTTTACTTGCACGAGCCATTGAAGAGACTGAGTGCGAGTCGGACCATGGAAGAGCCAAGAATCAACATGGACGGGCCTGGCCCGGACGCCGCGCGGCCGTGGGAGGCAGCAGGGCGAGGACACTCGAGCGCAGAGAGGAGACAGTGGGTCTTCCCCGTCACGAACCCGACCCCGTCCTAGAGAGCTGTGGAGTATTGGCGACGCATTGATAGCGGTCTGATTTTGGAGCCGGGGTGAAATGCAACCAACTCTTGTGAGCGCAGGTTGGTCTTACCTGGTCTTGTGGTGAGGACTGGTGCTCAGAGGCGTCTGTTAGCGGTTCGGCACTGTTAGCATTGGCTTGAGTCTTGCCCAAAATGATATCCAGGTCGCTTTCCACTCGACTTTCGCACATGGCATGGATATGTGGTACCAAAACAAACACACGTGTCCGCGCGCACGTGTCCGCGCACACGTGTCCGCGCGCACGTGTCACGTGCCCCCCCCCCCCACTATTAATATATTTTAATGAAAATCTACAAAAGTTTGAGTGTTTAAACAAGAGAAAAATGTGAGAAAATGTTAATACCAGTCTCAGAAAGGTGTATAATGTGTCTGGTGAAGCGTTTTCAGCCTTAAAACATATATAATAATTGTAAAATATAAAATTGTCCTACTTCGCGGATTTCACTTATTGCGGGCTATTTCTGGAACCTAACCCCCGCGATAAACGAGGGTTCACTGTATATCATAATATTATTATATTGTATATTCCTCAATTAATTATTCCTTAGTAAAAAGCAGACAAATGTATTGATGCTGAATAACAAAATACAGTAATCCCTCGCTCTATCGAGGTTCACGGATTTTATTTTATTTTTCAATTTTTTTAAATAGTGTAACATTTTTTTTATAGTGTAACATTCTGTTCTCCGTCCTGATTGGCTAAGAGACTAGACCAGGACTAAACGTGGACTAAACCAGGTCTAGAACAGAACTAAACCAGGTCTAGACCAGGTCTAAACCAGGTCTAAACCTGGACTGGGCCTGGACTAAACCAGGACTGGACCAGGTCTAGACCTGGACTAAACCAGGATTAAACCACCACGTGCCGCTCCTGGTTTTGTGCGGCTAGTTTGTGGCTAGGGCTGAGACTACGCATTCCGGGCGCCGCGGTTTGATCTTGTGCTCAGCAGCCCCGGTGTGCGCGCGAGGCCCACGCGTACACTGGGCAGTGCCGTTGGCGCCTGCGGTTGGCTGTGAGTCGAGCTTGGCGCAGCATGGTGCGCGGTTGCCTTGTTTCGTGACCACGCGGGTGCGCGTGTCCGCGATTAGCGATTAATTACAATTAATGCATTTTGTTTGACCAACGTCTTGATTCACAATTAATCGTAAGTTGATTAATTGTTGACATCCCTAATCTGGACTGTAATGTAGTGTAGTGCTACCTGTTACCTGCTTGGTTTTAATCTATACTATGGAACATTCTTGACAAATATTTCCATGGAGACCAGCAGGTGGCGGACCATCCACTAGAAATGTTACGCAATGCACCTGTAATATACTTGGGACAATACCAAAAAAGTATATTACAAATGCAGTTAAATGTACTTGAGTAAAATACATCTTAGGCTACGTTCACACTGCAGCCTGAAACGACCCAAATCCGATTTTTTCGCCTCTATGCGACCTGTATCCGATCTTCTAATGACAGTGTGAACGACACAGATCCGATTTTTTCAAATGCGATCCAGGCCACTTGGATATGTGGTCCTAAATCCGATACATATCCGATCTTTTGACATGCGACTGCAGTCTGAACGGCCAGGTCGCATTCATCCGACCTGAGTGTGTTTCCTCCAATGAGAGTGGTACAAGTCGGCGTTCACAAATGTACACAAACGTTCTTCTCGTCATGCGAAAATAGTATATAAACTCATCAGTGAAGCGGCGAAGCACGTAGTAATCCCACCCCTCCTGCCTGTGACTCCGCACTCACATGTTCCTTTCTGCAGACGTTGCTGCCACTGCCCCGCAAAACGCCGTGGCCAAAAACCTCGTCGTCCTCCTTCTCCGTCTCCTCCTTAAAACAAATAAGCTGTACATGTTTTGGCTCCGGTACGAAAGCAACTTTAGGCGACTTCCGTAAACATTGAGCGCGTTCGCTGCGTGTGACGTCATCGTGTCCTCCAAGGCGCATGCGGGACACTTTTGGGGAGTTTAGCGTTCACACTGGAGATCACATACAATTCGCATTTAACTGGAAATGTGAACGGCCTCGCAAAAAAATCGGATTTCACAAAAAAATCGGAATTGAGCATTAAGCCCTGCAGTGTGAACGTAGCCTTATTTTCCTTCAGTGATCGCATTAATGAGAAGGTCTACACACAGTTCAACCTGCAAGAAAATTATTTTTACGGCAAACAAATAAAACAGCAACAACAGCTGGTGCAAAAATCTTCCACTTACAATATTGCTTGTTTCATTTGCATTTTTAAGAATTCAAGAGCACCTCTGGCACCTGACGATCGCTGCTGTAGGCGTGTCATACTCCCAGCTTCAACAAACTTTGCTTGTTAGAAAGCATTGAGTAAATAAGCAGCCCACTTTCTCCACACATTTGCATTAGGCAGTGAAAGGTAGTACTTTATATTGTGCTTGGATGTGCCAAAGACAAAACCCACAAATTTAAAGACTTCTTCCCCGTTTTAAGGTAGAATTTCTCAGGCCCAGCTGAAAAAGTCATTATATTTCTTTTAGTTAGAGCCTACAGCAGATGTTTGGTTGTATGCCTTCAGGAATGTACATATTTCCTTTTCTGAATTAAATTGAAATATTGAATCCCCGTGTGACAGTCTTCTGTACAATTAGGCTCATACTACTGTGAGGCAGATTGGATTCGTTCTTTCTAACAACACACAAGTCTGCTGCACCACATGTAAGGAGGGACTAGAGGGTTTGGAAATGGTATTTTAAAGTAACTGTGTGACAGAGTATGAATTCATGTACATTTTAGTTTCAATAAACAATATTTGACAATCCTTTAATTGTATAATGAAGAAAAAAAATACATATACATGTTTAAATTTTAAAGGTCCCATGGCATGAAATTTTCACTTTCTGAGGTTTTTGAACGTTAATGTGAGCTCCCCTACCCTGTTTAGGCCCCCCATGGTTAAAAGTTGCAAAATGTCTAAACTGAGCATTTGCGATCCTTTTCTGCGTTAGAAAAAATCAGAGCTCAAACGGGCGATTTTGAACAAGGCACCTTGTTGACGTCAGATCGAAAAAAGAAATGCAAATGCAGCTCCACCCCCCGTCTGTACTCAGCGTCGCTGTAAATCACGCCCAGAGAGTTTGGACTGCGAATGCGTTTTTTTATTTGCCTGGAGGCACGTCCGAGTGTCTCTAGGCTCGGAAGTCCTTTATCTGAGCCTCTGGACCTTTGAACAGCAGTGGTTTAATTTTATTTTCTGTGGAAATGTGTTTATTTTTCAATGGAACGCTTCTAATCTCTTCTCCACGCAAAAACGCGGAAATGGATCAGAGAGCGCACAGCTGAGAGCTGAGAGCGGAGAGTTTGGCCACGCCCCCACCCTCTACTATAGGCCATCTCCTTTCTCCTCATTTGCATTCAAGCAACAACGCCCATAATGGCCTGTTCAGAGAGAGAAAAATTACTCTTTCTCATCTTATCTCTGTTTCTCATGCACTGAGTGTTGATTTTGAAAAAGGATTCATTTACAGTATTAGGGAACCATTAAGGAGCCATATAAAAGCATCAAGAAGTACCATGTCATGGGATCTTTAACATATTAAACCCTTATGGCAATGACTCTACAGTACACTGTTAAATGTTATGTTAAAATATGCATTATGTAACTTTTCTAGTAAAGGCTATGTCACCTGCTTGTTTCTATGAAAATGTTATTGCATTTCATGGAATGTTCCACAGTACAGCATCAAACGTATACATCGACTGGGAGAAAACAGGGCTGTGTAGCTGGGCAAAGTTACAGGTGAGATCAGTGGTGAGACGAGCAATAAAAACACCTGGATAAAGTGGATAAATGATGGTATATTATTTTAATGCCTTACATCTCCATGGAGACAAACAAGTAACAGATCTACCAATAGAAAAGTTACATGATGGACCTTTAAGGTATTTCTAAACTGAAATCAAGAAGCAGTTCTGTTGTAAATTATATAATGCAATGACCACAGAGATCTTACAACGACAAAGATAGCCACAGAAGTATCCAAAATCCATACTTCTATTACAATGATTTGTACTGTATATCAGATCTGCTATCGTTAACTCACTTTTCACTTTTCCCTGGGTCTAAACTAAAACACAGACTCACACATTTCATAGCACTGACCAGGGGGGTGCATCTTATTTATGCTCACTCCATAATCAAATGAAGTCTGTGGAATAAAATGAAAATATTCTTAACACAATTTATTCGTTATCCTCCTTTTCTGAGCGTATGGTGCGGCAAACAACAGACAGAAGTCAGAGCCAAGCTGAAAGAAGCAATAAGTCTGGGGTAAATACTGTATGGAGACTCTATAATGAGAGAGCTCACTGTGCATCTCAGGGAAGCAAAGGAGACAGGGGAGATTAGGCCAGATTGGTTAAAATGGCTGCAATAACTGACCACTGACTCCAGACCAAAGTCAATATATATCTAAGTGATTTTTGTGGTGCCGCAAAGGAGGAAATGCCCAAGTTTAGTGCACACAATAACCAAGCTTTAAAAACAAGCAAACTCAGAATTGGTTTAATTCCAGTAGCCAACTGTGAATGTGCGAATAGGATGTGACATTATACGCACTCGGTGGTACAGTTGTATGGGCGCCTGCAGCTTCATTGGGTGGGTGGGGGCAGAGAGGTTGTGGGCTGCAATATTAAACCATCAATCATCGTCCAAATTAGGCATTTTACATCACACCGGCACTCACACCTCTCCCTCCTCCCCCTCTCTTCTCCCACAGGTGCGTCCCAAGCCAAGGGAAAGAAGATTACATCACAAAAGCAATGATAGTGCTTCAACAGCCTCTAGAACATTATATTACTGTATGGGAGGCAGCAGTATGGAGGAGTTATACCAATAAATTATAGGGAACCAGGATTAAATTAACATAATTACAATGAGTAGTTGTAATAGGTGCTAATGGGAAAATGTACTTATCTGGTAGCACTCACAACCCCAACAAGCAAATACATAATAATATCAGGGATAACTAGATTCAATAGCCTGGTGAGCTGTCCCTTTAAACTTTCTGTTTGAACGCAGGAGGGTCCATCATGTCCTTCCAAATGTCTGTGTAAAGTATAGGAAGCGTGAAGACTTGTTACAACTGCAATACCTGAGGAAGCATGTATTTAAAGGAAAAGTAACGTTTTTTACAATCTGAGCCTTATTTCGGTAATAAAACAAGTTGTTTTACTCACCCATAGCACTTTGGTGTCATATGGAGCACTTCCGGAGATGTTTTAGATTTGCAATCTCCATAATGTGAGTTCTCGGGGCAAATGTTTGCGGTCTCCAAATAACACAAACTTTAGCACTTTTCAAATCATAGAAGCTCGATGTCTTAGCCTACGATTTCGTTTGGCCAAAAGTGGCCTGTAATCCGAGATTTAGCCATAGTTTCGAGTAGATGAGGACGCCAGTGCGCATGTGCGGAGTGTGCTCTCAGCTCCCGGGACCCAAATATGAAACGCAAAGCTGTAAACTATGGATAAATCTCGGATTACAGGCCACGTTTGATTCAAACGAAATCGTAGACTAAAGACATCGAGCTTCTATGATTTGAAAAGTGCTAAAGTTTGTGTTATTTGGAGCCCGCACAGGGCATATTACATGCTCGGGGAATATATTATATGCCCCGAGCTATGGCTAGAAGTCGCGCTAGGCTAACGCAAATCTAAAACATCTTTGGAAGTGCTCCACCAAAGTGCTATGGGTGAGTAAAACAACTTGTTTTATTACCGAAATAAGGCTAAGATTGTAAAAAACGTTAATTTTCCTTTAAAGGCTGATTATTCGGTCTATGGTGTCTTAGACGACCAAAATTTGTAGTCGACCAATCATTTTATTTAGATTATAAGGATTCATTTGGGACAACAGCAGAAATGAGAAGTTAGTGAGAGGGTGAGTTAGCTGAAAAAGTGAGTTAGCTGAAAATATAGATTGTTTTGGTATTTATATGTAAAATATGGCAGATTACACATCACATTACATGGTTTCCTAATACTTTGTTCTGTCCCATACATGTGTAGTCTTGTGAGCACAGTTTGTGTCAAGATAAATGCAAACAGAGATGTGTAATAGTTCTGAAAGCTTTTGCTATGCCCCCTTTTTAGTCGACTAACCAATCAGGAACATCTTTTTTAGTCAAACATGAATTTCTTGAGTCTACTATAGCCTTAAAAAGCTAAAAATCTAACTAGCTCCTTGCCCTCACAAACCCTTTGGCACATTGTTAGTAATCACATGCACAAAATTTTGCATGCATGACTTATTTACAAGAATAAAATTGGTAATATTTCTTGAAATTGCAAAAATCAACCCCCAAATCAACTCCCAAAACAAATTCATGTTCTTTTTTGATCTATTGTTGGCATGGCACAAGTAGTGAGAACTAAGTCCATTTCATTATACATTATTTTGCATCATAATTCTACCTAGAAACTGCCTCAATGGATACTGCTATACACACTGGAGTTCAGAAATGTTCAGTTTATCTAATAAACCATTACTGTTGTGGTATTGTTGTTTATGTAGTATTGGCTGTCTTTGTAGCAGCTTCAGTGTGTCCTACTGGTGCTAATGGAACCATGGCTCGCCACTCCTCATGTTTGATTCATTACACGACAATCAGCCCTGCATCCACTGTTAAAAGAAATCAGTTCATTTCAATTACACATGCACTTGAAGAGAAAAAAATCAACGCTGTGTCCACTGTGTCTTTCATGTTTTGATTATAAAAACATCAGGGGTATCAATGAGCCGGGAAGCCATTAACAAGCATGAGCGAGAGGGAGACGGAAAGAAGCTATAGGAGGAGCGGGACGGGAAGAAAGAGAGAGGCTGCAGTTAAATGAAGCATGGAGTTGTGTTTATCCCAATTAGCTACTGCAGGGGTCCGGGGTGAGACGCCAGAGACTGTCCACCCCCATTACCAATGTTTACTGACAAGCTTGCTGATTATAAGCTAGAGAGACACGGGCAAAGCACCCATCTCTTTGCAAGTAGAAAAATACAACTCACAGGAATGCACAATAGGGGTGCACAATAAACACTATATAATAGGAGTATGTTGGTATGTGTGTGAGGACACTCTGCAGGTACAATATATGACCACTGCGGGGAATTGAAGTTGATTTAACATTTATTCGAGCATCTATCTGAACTAAGTGAACATTTTAGACATGAAATGAGCAGAGCAACAAAAAATTGAGTCGACAAAGTTGAGTCAACTTGTTAACACATGTCATACTTGCTTTGATAGAAAGGTAAATACCATTCCTTTGATACCAAGGAAAAGGCTTGATACCAATTTGGATACAACAATAATATTTATTTATTATAACGTAGAATGTAAAATCATGTACAAAATATTAGTTGTAGTAGAACTATTTAGCAAAGGTCCACATTGATCTTAAATGATTGTATCGATATGCATGATATGTATTACTTCAATTGAGTATCTAGTGTCAATGCCAGTTTTAGTATAAAGTGTAGTACCAAATATCTGCACTTTTTGCTTTCAACCCAGGTTTGTTATTTACCAAATGTTATACCAGATGTTAAAATAACATGTGTACCTTCTTCATAATTTAGTTAAAATAACAGGAACATTGGGTGCTTTCAGCGCTTGTCACAAATTTAAATAGATTACCGAGTTTGAAGGAGCACCTGGTAAAAAAAATCATTACATAAATCTTTGCTTGCTGGAGCAAATAATAATTACTTCTGACGTGTTTAAATGCCTCCCCTACTGTGTAACCTACCACCCTTTCCTCCACAGTTGTAAAGTAAATTTCATACATCCCATTGTGATTCCCCTCAGTGGCAGTGCAGGTTGTGTCTGTCTCTGTGTGTTGTGTGGCAGTGATAATGGAAGTAATTACGGTAGCTCCATGTCTGTTCCCAGGATCAGCAGCAGAGGAGCGGGCCAGCTGTGGCTCCACGACGCCTGCTGCCTGGATGCATCCTCAGCCTCTGAAAAATCACTGCCCCAAACAGGCTGGAACGCAGGGGACTAACATGGAGTCAGTCAACATGGTTTCACACAGAAGAATAACAAGAAAGGGAGAATTTCATGCTTTGATTTGATGCAGCTCTTAAGTTACACTGAATGGTGCAGTAGGAAGAGGACCTATGTAAGCATTAAACAATTTCGAGTTCTGCATTATGCAGATCTATTTCATTCCTCCTGACCACCAGGGGGAAGAGCTGAAAGCAATGAATGTTCCTTGCGCATGTGTGAAGTGGACATTCACTGCTCATAGAACCCCGAAGTGTGATAAAACTGCTTAAAGTACATTTTATTATTTATTTGGCGGGGACAATGCAATCGGACATAGTTACAGAACAGAGCTTGCAGCTGATGTGATGCATACAGAGTTTAGCAAATGCTATAGGAGACAACATCTCATTGTACTGTTGTTTAATACGCTTAAACGGCCACAAACTAAAATGACTCACCTGTGAATATGGAAAGATTATTCACTTTCTGTAAACGTCTAGAATGGAGGGAATATCTTCATGTAGAACACATTATTTTAGAGTCTCTGCAGAGAATTTGTTTACCCATCGCGAGGGTGATGGTTACAGTGTAGTAACTTGGCTTTTGCCAGACTAATTGTGTTCTGTGCAAAATTAATGCACAGCAGTTAAACACTGAAATTCTCCCTGTCCGCGGGTAGATTATGTTTTATTCAGGCTTTTTAAACTACTTTGGCCATGATGACCTTGTCTTTGCTCAGCATTCTAAAATATTGTGTGTCTTGAAAATACCCCACAGTAGAGGGGTCAGGACTTCATCTGCTGGTGCATTGAAAAGTTAAGTAGTTGTATTGAAGCCATAAAAGCAATGCCAAAACATAACAATGACACCAAAACGGTTAAGCGATTTGAAACAAATTTTTTGAATGTGTATAAGGTTAGACTTTTTTCATTTGACCCATTCTTCACTGCATCTGGCTGAGCAATGGGCACCACAGTGCAGCATCCAGACACCTGTCTCTTGAGCTTGTCTTGGCCAGGAACACTTTAGCTGGAGGGTTTTGCCTATTGTGAATGTTTTGGGTTGCTGGGAAAAAACTCCAAAAACATGGATGAGATTCCTGGATTACAACAAGCTGACATAAGTGTTTTGAACTCTGGAGAGTGCGGTGTACTGAATATGCTGAAACATGGATATAAAACAATACACAACTCCAGATACGTTTCTGAAAATGATGCAACACTATCTATGGTTATAGGAGCAGCATATCATTATAGCCCCTTTAAGTACAAGGTGAAAAGTTGAAAGTACAAAGTGTCGGACATGTCATTTTGCTTTATGATACATCTTCACAGGGCTACATTTAAAGGTACATTTTGTAACTTTTCTGGTAGAGGTTCCATGGTGGAGATTGTGTTGTCCAGTATGGTATTAAACGTATCTATCTCCTTAGACAAGCAGGTGGCAACTTACAGATCAGAACTGTGGAAGGCAACCCTGCTCACAATTTTTAAAATATGCTTTTGAAGGTAAAACACCTGCAATTAAATACATGCAAGAGAGAAAAGTTTGATGCCATACTGTTGAACATTCCAGGCAAAGAAATAACATGCCTATGAACACAAGCAGGGATGGACACTCCCCCATTAAGTTACATAGTGCACCATTGAATATAATTAATTCTCAAAGCAACAACAAGCAGTACATTTATCAGTAAGGACACCTGATAAAAAAAAATAAATAAATAAATAAATAAAAAGTTATATAATTCCCACAGGAAAGAAGTGCTCAATACCATGAATAAAAATACACACTAACTAATCTAAACACACAAGAACTTAAATATCTGAGATAAAGGATTTTCTTTTTGGATTCTGCTTTTATTTTCTATCAGTAAACATGCTGCTTGCTCTGAGTGGGACTTGAAGTGAGCTGGCCGTGGGCGAACATACAGTTGTTCTTCTGACCCTTCAATACAGAGCGCTGTGCCCTGGGTTGTGCAGTGGATACAGGGGAATAAAAGAGTGCACATAAAGAGCAGAGGGAAACATATTAGCTCTGTAGAAAGGGTGGGGTGGGGGGCACACATTGAAAATGCAGAGCGCTATATCTCAAAAAGGCCAGAGGAGGTGAGAATGTGTGTTTGGCAAAAAGAAGAGCCTGAGGAGGAAGTGGAAATGAAGATAACAACTATAAATTACTTGTTGGTCAAATGAGTACATTGAAAATAGAAGTAAGTAGCTGAGTGGTTAGCGCTCTTGCTTCACAGCAAGAAGGTTCCGGGTTCGATCCCCGGGTCGCCCAGGCCTTTCTGTGTGTGTTCTGTGTGGAGTTTGCATGCATGGTCTGGGTTCGATCCCCGGGTTGCCTGGGCCTTTCTGTGTGGAGTTTGCATGTTCTCCCCGTGTCTGGGTGGGTTTCCTCCGGGCTCTCCGGTTTCCCCCACCAACCCAAAAACATGCACCATAGGTACCTCCAGCTTAGGTCCTGACCAAGCCGAAGCAGGAGGATCATGGAGATGGTCCCCGGGCGCCCTAATGTGTGCTGCCCACTGCTCCTAATATATGTATATATATATACAGTATATATAGGATGGGTTAAAATGCAGAGAAGAATTTCTCCAGTGTGAGATCAATAAAGTCACTTCTTCTTCTTCTTCTTTCTGGAACAATTTATGAGAAACTGTAAAATCTGGGTTCACATCACAAACTTTATTGTACTTCAATGGCATATGTCCAACATTTTTTATGAAAAGGTAATTGGCAGTCAATATTTGATGCATAATTGTCTTGTTAGCCTGGCTCAAACCTACGCTAACTTTTCTAGTGGTGGGTGCACCACTTGCTTGACTCCAAGGAGATGTTATTTCTTTGACTGGAATGACCCACAATAATAAAACTAATCTGCCTTACAAATATTCAATGAAAGGTGTATGAATTGCTAAAACAAACAAACAAACAAACAAACAAAAAATCTTGAAAGCACAAATTTGACCTGTGACTTGGCCTGGTGGCATCACCTGCTTGTCGCCATGGGGATGGATAACTTTAGTGAGGCACAGAACATTTCAAGCAAAGCAATAACTTCTCTACGATGACAAGCAGGTGACAGAAAGACCCACTAGAGAGGTCACATGATGCATGCACCAGTACCAACTTTGCATCGGACTAAAGTCTGATCCAAATAGTAGTCTCAATATTAAACCAAAACAAAACCTGATTTAGGAAATAATAAGGACTAAACTACTCAGAACCATCTCTAAACCTTAAAATCATACATACAGAGTAATGTGTGTGGATGAAGTAGAGGTACCCCCTTCCACTTCCTCCAAATCTTCTCTCCTCTTGTTTTGCAAACTACATTAATCACATAGACCCATAAGCTATGGCTATTACTGGTGTCACTTACACAGCGTGGAGCTCATACCCTCAGACGCAGGTATATTTTGGCAGTGACGAGCCCCGCTGTGAGCATGAAGAAGTAGAGTTATGGATGAGGTGCCAGTGGTCTTGGCCCATCAGCTCATGTTTGAAGCAATAAAAGAAAGAAAAGTGACTCATATTACTGAGTGTGATTAAAAGCGACCCTTCAGGTAGGCTGTGTAATTAGGAATAATTATATTCAAAAAGCCAAAGATTGCTCCTGGACAGTTTGATAGTGGACGCAATCAAAAGTTAGTACACTTAACTTTGCTGTTGTTTTATTCAGCCTGAGTGAGAGACTTTCATAAATCAAGTTACTCCCTGCTTCAAAAAGTGACAATCAAATCAAGACATCACAGCTGCACAGGAACACAAAGGGTTAAACTTTAAAAATAAAATTATGGGGTGTCATAATTCTGACAAGAGCTTCCCTGACTTGATAATTATGATCGGACAATAGCCTTAAAAACAAGTCTCTCCATCCAAGTACCCACTTAATCATTAAGGCAATGCCCGAGGAGGGCAGTATAAAACTGTAATTTACATGGTTACATTTACTTGGGTACACTAAATTGTACTCATATTAGGTTCAAGACATAATTTCAGTATTACACAGAAAAAACGGCAATCTTTCTGTTTTCACATCCTTAAGGTTGTGAATCTTTTTGGGACTTTTTTTTTATCATGTCAATACAGAATTTGCTTGTATGCTTTTTGCTTACTTTTTAACATTCATTTGAAGTTACAAAACTCAAAAGGCCCTCCGAATAGTAAATCTTATCAGTATTTTCTTTCCATCAGAGCATTTTCAAAGACTACTACAATTCATAAGGACATTATTATTTCAACTTGAGTAGTAGGTCTATATTATGTTGATTTAGTCCAAACATTTTAAACAAGGTTATCTATTATATACTGAATACACTTTAATCTGATAAACCCCAAACTACAGTGGCCCGATCAGGACACTCCCAGTCGATCTATCATGTTGTTATCGGAGGCTGGGGGTACACTTCTGGGGGCGTGGAAAGCCCTGGGCACGTGTGGATGCATTAGGCCGATAGCAGCGCTGGTTGTCATGGCTGCGGGCTGATTAATGAGAGCTGCTGCCAGTGTTTAATGTGTTTAATATGGGGCTGACACAGTGACAGGGCCCAGTGCTGCTCTGACGGATGGAGTCACCTGAGGCCTGCCTTATCCACTATCACTACACTCAATGCAGTACAGTATTGCACTAATATTACAGTTATGGCTGGGAATGGCAATAACTCAACAGTATACATTATGCATACAAATATCCCAATATAGGACCCAATACAGTACTTGAGACATTTAAAGAAAATGTCCAACTATTAACTTTAATAAACAAATAGATTTTAAAAAATATTGTGTTAAATTATAAATTTCATTGATAAATTGTAACATCCAATATTAGTAGGTTAGACTTAGACTTAAAGTTAGACAAACTTTATTGATCCGCAAGGGAAATTACTAGATTATTAGTAGATTTTACATCCTGTTCCCTTTGCCCATGGAGTATTTTTTACTCCTGTACTTTTACTGGATATGAAAGTTCCATCCACCTCTTCCTCCAAAGACATTTTTAAGTGCATTCGACATGAGACACGCAATGAAACTTGGAGTGTATTTTTGAAATCACTCCCAAATGTACAACTATATTATGGTACGTGTGCAGTATATGGTATGCTTTGCGCCTGACCTTCCTGTCTTATCCTTTGGGTCTGAGTAGAATAAATATTAAGCATCTAATACTTTTTACAGCCAACCTTCACTTTCACACAACCTCTTAAACAACTAGTAGAAAAGATCATGAATACATTTTTGTAGAAAATGTTACAGCTCCAAAACAACTGAAATAAAAATGAATGCCATGTTTATTGTAACAGTATTCTAAATAATGAGAAAAATGTCAGTGGTGTTTCTTAATTTTACACTATAGGAAAAGCTCAATAGCAATTTAAATTGTGATGTCAACAGAATGTAAATTTTTAACACAAAATATAGTATTTACCAGACCAATGTAGAACTACTCAAGAACTTTTTTTATACTAGTTTTCACATCAATTAGTATCTGGGTATCTATCTTAACAACTCTACAGTACTGATTTCTACTGGTGTAACAGCCATAGCCCTTTTTGGTAGCTGTAATGAGACAGCTAATATCCTTCTTTCTTTTTGCCCAATCAGACCCTCGTGGTTCATCCCTCGCTCTACCTCATGATTTCTCTATTACTGCGACAACACCTCATGCATTTTCTCTAGCTCTCATACACTCCCACCCAATCATTTTCACTTCTTTTCCTCCTTTTTCCACTGTAGTGCATCTACCTCCTGCCCACTCCTTCATTCCTTCCATCTCTTATCTATCACCTCCTCTGCAATGTTCTCATTTAATCATCCCCTCAAGAAATATATTCAACTCCAAATAACTGCCTTGCTATTATGATATGTGTGTGGTGTTGTTGTTACAGATGTAGCCTGTGCTCTGGGGCAGGCTAAGGGCACTTCAGGAAACACACTAAGAGCAAATATGAAACCTTTTAGAGGGCAGTGACAGCCAATTGATAAACAATGTTGAGGTGTGGTGTTCCAGATGAACATATGCTAATGTGTGTTTCCACGATTCAACAAAAGGCTGCATAACAATGGAAAAACATCTAATGCAAAATGACACAATCCAAATTATTGCTCAAGTGAAATAATAAAATGTTTCCAATACATTTGGTTCTTCTGGCACCAATCCTTAACCTTTATAGCTCCTTATTGGACTAGACTGGAATGGACAACACTATATCACAATATCTTGAGGATTTGTGTCTCCGGGTGCTGGGTCCTGTACTGATGGTAAATAAACCTCCCCTGAATCAGAACTCCAGCGTCATGCCTTTTCTTGCCTCTTTAATTCTTGAGCTACCGCAGTTTATTCTACAACACTGTGTCTAATGTCTCTAGATAAATGACACTAAAAACATGTTTTTTGCTCATAACTTCACAAATAATAAACTGTGATATGTCAAATATGCTGAGAAATTCTTCCTTTAGCTTTGAGCTAAATCTGGTGCAGACATCTTTTTAATGAAACTGCACACTGTCCTTAATAAACTAAACTAAACTAAACTAAACTTTCAATAATTCAATTCAGATAACTGGTTTTGAAAAATTGTACAAGCCACAGCTTAGACACGTGCAGCAGCCAAAATGCCCCTCTGGCCACTGTGTGGCATTATGGGTTTGCCTCTGTGGGTTTCTTTACCTGTAATGAAGATCTGTAATTAGCAAGGCCAGGTGCTGTTTGAGCATGTTCATGAATCATGACAAATAAAGGAATATTTGAGAACTTTTACTTGAGTTTCAGGCTCATTTCAATGGAAACTCACATCAGAAATGCCTTTTAAATTTGAATCCTAGGGTCTGTGTAGTACAGAGCCACACTAACCCTACACATTTAATTGTGGCTTAGAATAATGAAGATATATCTAAAGGTGCACTAACAGAAATGTGCATTTCTGTTGAAATGTCCACCACCTGGCCCACAGCTCATATCTATTTTAATAATAACTGCTAATTTAAGAAATGCAAGATAGAGACGTCTCATAATGCAACATTGTGGAAGGTTCCAGACAATGAAATAACATTTCCATGAAGACAAGCATGTGGTGGACTCTCCACCACAAAAAATATGGTTACAGCAAGCTTAAAGTCCAGTTTATTGCACTCTATTGGTGGTAAGTCCAATATTTCCAGATGCACTATACAATTTTGTGTTGGATAAACAACCTTAAGCTTGTGATTTTTCAGTTTTTTCACGCCTTATTACCATCTCACATCTCAAAGTTATACAAGCCTACCTGGCAACATCTCTCCATGGCAGATGGTGTGGAGATTTTGTTCTTTACCTGACATGCAACATTTTGTATTAATTGTTGGAAAAAGGTAGCATCAGAAGGAGTAAAGTGCTAAGTGATTCTCAAGTCACACATTTCTTGACGTCCAGGCGGAATAGAGCAGTACAATTTTATCATCCATTTGTTTGATATTCATCTCAGGCTGTTCCTTAAGGAACACACACATAGATACTGTTTAAACATTGAAAACACAAGTGTCCTGATTAATAAATTCAGCTTTCAAGCATTGCCTGCAGGTTTCCTGCCGCAAGCCCCAATCCCCTGGAAACACAGACCCATAAAACAAATAGGCCATTTGGTTCCAAAGCAAATCTTTGTTTAATGTTCAGCAGTATTCATGTTAACCATATGTAGGACTGGTTAACATTCATTATCTCCATTGCATGATAACTCAGTGAACACTGAATATGATTTCAAGTCCCCCTCTAATGAAAATAGAGCAATTAATATTTTACAACATTTCTGTTGGACTTTCTGTATTATCTGAAATAATTCCCAGTATTATATAAAGCAGGTACAGTGTTCAGATGCAGGGCTGAGGAGGTGAGATTGGATGAGATGCTGCAGCAGTGGTGGATGAGGTGTAACATGGGGACTCAGTCCCTTTAGAGCAGTAATGAAATCAGCTCACAGAGAGGTGCGTGCTGTGCCCTGGAGCAGTTAGGTTAGGCCCAGTTAAAGTGTACATTATAGGCCCAATCCTAATGATCCTCGGCCAGGTCTGCTCCTCTGTGGGCTTGGCTGTTTTTAATATATATGGATTGGCTTTTTTAATTATCTTCATGTCATGTTACACTTCCTTTGCAGCGCCGGTGTGAGGAAAAACACTGGGAAAAAAAGGGGTGGGTGGGTGCCTGCTACACCCACTGCTTTCTCTGCTCTAACCACCCCAATCCATCTGTGCATTTATTCACAGTGTCGCCTGCAGAAGGCTCTCAAATACACACCACAAACTAAAATAGACATGCACGCATTTCTTGTAATTAGGAACAATTGTGTGTACATGGGCAGAACATATGAGGAAGAAGACGACATCTATTCAAACAAGCTAATGGTCACATGATGGACAGATGCAATAGGAGCATAATAAGCATAGAGCTGCAATACAGAGGCTAGGCTTCACAATACACAGCAAGTCTATTGTTACTGCAGAATCAGCAAATGTAACACGCTGTCTGTATTCCAAGGAGTTCTATTGCAATAATGTATGGCTCTCCAACAGTTTTCATTTTCATTCCTAAATTAAGATCAGATGTAAGCCTGGTTTACATTATTTTGAATTTGCTCACCTATAATGTTTGGCTCAGTACTGTGGGATCTCATATCTAATTTACATGTGTACTTACATATGAAAACTGTAATCTGCATCCTTATCTCTGTATACTTAGAACCTCCACCTGGTTCTAAGTATACAGAGATATGAAAACTGTAATCTGCATCCTTATCTCTGTATACTTAGAACCTCCACCTGGTTCTTCTGTGTTTTAACCCAGTGTTCTGTGAACAGCTAAGCGTAACTTAATACATACATAGACTATCCTGGGCTGTGTTGACATCACCTGCTCCCTATCCATCTATATTTTGGCTGACTATTGGGAAAACTGGTCTTCTTAGCTAAAGCTGGGAAGTTCTTTACATGGTCTGCATAGCTAAACTATTCTCCTATAGGTTAGCTGTTGCTGATGTCATAAATATTCAACAGTCTGTACTGTATTTAAAGACAGCCCCTTGTGGTGTTTGTGTGTGTGTGTGTGTGGGGGTGTGTGTGTGAGCTGACCCCACTGGGGGTTCTTTTCATGTCCCTCTTCACGGCCGACGTCTCTCTGCTAAAGCTTCAACATGGATGCTGAAGATGTCTGATGTCACCATTTCGTTTGTATTCTGCTATTTTTACACTAAAATGCTGAATAACCTCAATTTCAACTAATGCCTTCCTTCAGACCTCCTTCTGACCCATTTTCTGAAACTGACAGTACTGGTTTAAATCTCAGCATAGAATAACTTAGTGTTGTTTGTGTCTACCCCACTTTCAATTTTGTGTAGTCCCATTTATTTTTCCTGATTTAGGGTCAAGGTTTTCAAGTTTACTCAATGAAGTACAATTTATGATTATAATATTATGAGCATATGAACCATGTTGGTTGGTATTGGTGACTTTATCCTGGCTTAAGACTATTTTTAGAGCCTAGCCCAGTAGGCAACCTCAAGTATCAAGTATCAACATTATTGTCTTGCAGGGTAGAGGAAAGGTCTTAGGTCACACATTTCATTCTATCAGCGCCCATTTACACTAAAGGTTTATATTGGGTTTCAATTGTAGCACCTGTTTCTTCTAGGAATTCGCGCGCACACACACACACACACACACACATACACACTGTGTTTGGTGAAATTCTCCTGTCACTCACTCTGAGCATGACGGAGGCAGACCTACAGGAGGAGTGGGATTGTAAAAAATAGATACTAATACATACGTAATCATAATTTAAACTAGATACCAGAATGTTTCAATACTGAAAGAAATCACATATTGGACAAAAAAACTGTCTATATTACACAGTTTTGTGATCTATGTTATAATGTTGTTTCCTCAACATAGACATACATGGAATTCTGTTTTGTTTCTTTCACACATGTAAGAACAGAACACTGTGTGTATGTGTGTATATATATATATATATATATATATATATATATATATATATATATATATATATATATATATATATATATATATATAAGTTGCAGCCCTATACCGAATATATTTTACACGGTTGTATTTTTGTTTTTAAGCTTTAAAGGTCCCTATGTATCAAGCAATAATCACTGTCAGGCACCAAGGTGTTTCTCTCAAAGTGGGATGGAGGTAGAGCTATGGTAATTATGCTCTTGTAATGGAGATGCTGCCTTGTGCGAGCCTAATGAGCTTACTCAAGTCTACCATTGAGAATTGATTCGTGGGAAGAAGAAAAAAAAGGAAAAAATGGTGTGCCGTGCAGGAGAGTAGGCCAGTGGAGGTGAGCTTATATCCATTGTTGTGCACTTAATTGACAGAAAACTCAAGTCCCCATGAGCAATTAATAATAATGAAAGGTAGCGTGAGCTTTACACATGAAGAATCTGATATCATAGTCTTTTCATTGCATTGTCACCTGTCGAGGAAAGAGGTATCTGATCATTTTTATTGTATATTTAATATGAGGGTGGTAGCGTGCGTGGGGGGGCTTACGTCTATATGGTGCCTAAAGTAAAAATATATATTAAACTTGCAAAGAAGAGCAGAGGAGATGGAGCGTTCTTTTACAGTCCAAGTATAGGGCTATTCTGAACTTCAACAGAAGACAAATAGAAAACACTTAACCCTGAAAGCATTGATTAATCTGACCTTTCTGGTCCAAAGGAACTGACTATATTTAGTGTATATAGTGTATAGTGCATAGAGTTTTCAGTCCTCACATCAATGCAAGCAAAAGACAGATATTACACTCAACAAAAATATAAACGCAATACTTTTGTTTTTGCTCCCATTTTTCATGAGATGGACTTAAAGATCTAAAATTCATTCCAGATACACAATATTACCATTTCTCTCAACGTACGTACAGTACGTGCGGCTGCGCGGCTGTGAGTCAGAGGTGGTAGTCTGCAGCACTGGGGCTCCCCAGGGAACTGTCCTTTCACCCTTCCTCTTCACCATATACACCTCGGACTTCACATATAACATGGACAGCTGCCATCTCCAGAAGTTCTCTGACGACTCGGCCATTGTGGGCTGTGTGTCAGAGGGGAACGAGCTGGAGTACCGCTCGGTCATCAGTGACTTTGTGGACTGGTGTGGGCGCAACCACCTGAGCCTCAACACCAGTAAAACAAAGGAGCTGGTGATCGACTTCAGGAGGAGACCACTACCTCACTCACCGGTGAACATCCAGGGGCAGGACATAGAGACTGTGGACAGTTTCAAGTACCTGGGTGTTCACCTCAACAATAAACTGGACTGGTCCCACAACACCAACGCCCTGTACAAGAAGGGCCAAAGTCGCCTCCACCTCCTGAGGAGACTGAGTTCCTTTGGAGTGAGCAGGCCTCTGCTCAAGACTTTTTATGACTCTGTGGTGGCCTCTGCTCTCCTCTACGCTGTCGTCTGCTGGGCCCCGAGCAGCACAGAACGGGACAGAAAAAGACTCAACAAGCTGGTCAAGAGGGCCAGCTCTGTCCTGGGCTGTCCTCTGGACTCTGTAGAGGTGGTGGCTGAGAGGAGGGTACTGGCCAAATTCACGTCCATCATGGACGACACCTCTCACCCTCTGCACCGGACTGTAGAGGAGCTGAGCAGCTCCTTCAGCAGCCGACTGAGGCACCCCCAGTGCAAGAAGGAGCGCTACCGCAGATCCTTCATCCCCACCGCCATCAGACTGTATAATTCTACTGTATAGTCCTACCGTGCAATATCGTTTTCCCAATGTGCAATATTGTTGTTTTTTTTTCAATACTCCTATCGTGCAATATAGTTTTTCCAATTTTTTTCAATACTCTCCCGGTCACTGTTTTTTATTATTATCACTACTATTATTATTATTCGATTTATTACTTATTTTTTTTTTATTATTATTATCACCTATCTTTATGCCTTTTTTTGCCTGCATGCACTTGTCTTCTTGTTCAAACTGTCCCTACCTGGAGCTACTGTGACAAGTAAATTTCTCCTGTGTGAGATCAATAAAGTCTTATCTTATCTTATCTTATTGTTCACAAATCTGTCTAAATGTGTGATAGTGAGCACTTCTGCTTTGCTGAGATAATCCACCCCACCTCACAGGTGTGCCACATCAAGATGCTGATCTGACATCATGATTAGTGCACAGGTGTGCCTTAGACTGCCCACAATAAAAGGCCACCCTGAAATGTGCATTTTTTTTTATTGCTTTATTGGGGGTCTGGGGACTCAGAACCAGTCAGTATCTGGTGTGACCACCATTTGCCTCATGCAGTGCAGCACATCTTCTTCGCATAGAGTTTATCAGATTGTCAATTGTGGCCTGTGGAATGTTGGTCCACTCCTCTTCAATGGCTGTGCGAAGTTGCTGGATATTAGTGGGAGCTGGTATACGCTGTCGTATACGCCGGTCAAGCACATCCCAAACATGCTCAATGGGTGACATGTCCGGTGAGTATGCTGGCCATGCAAGAACTGTGACATTTTCAGCTTCCAAGAATTGTGTACAGATCCTTGCAACATGGGGCCGTGCATTATCTTGCTGAAACATGAGGTGATGTTCAAGGATGTATGGCACAACAATGGGCCTCAGGATCTCATCACGGTATCTCTGTGCATTCAAAATGCCATCAATAAAATGCACCTGTGTTCTTCGTCCATAACAGATGCCTGCCCATACCATAACCCCACCACCACCATCGGCCACTCGATCCACAACATTGACATCAGCAAAGCGCTCACCCACACGACGCCACACACGCTGTCTGCCATCTGCCCTGAACAATGTAAACCGATATTCATCCGTGAAGAGAACACCTCTCCAACGTGCCAGACGCCATCGAATGTGAGCATTTGCCCACTCAAGTCTGTTACGGCGACGATCTGGAGTCAGGTTAAGACCCCGATGAGGACGACGAGCATGCAGTTGAGCTTCTCTGAGACGGTTTCTGACAGTTTGTGCAGAAATTGTTTGGTTATGCAAACCAATTGTTTCAGCAGCTGTCCGAGTGGCTGGTCTCAGACGATCTTGGAGGTGAACCTGCTGGATGTGGAGGTCCTGGGCTGGTGTGATTACACGTGGTCTGCGGTTGTGAGGCCGGTTGGATGTACTGCCATATTCTCTGAAACGCCTTTGGAGACGGCTTATGGTGGAGAAATGAACATTCAATTCACGAGCAACAGATCTGGTTGACATTCCTGCCTCAAACTCAACACATCCAAAACTGTAGCTATGTTCTTCACCAAAACCAACACAACAACCAATACCATGCCTGATGTTCTTGTCTCCGGAGAACCTCTGCAAATTGTAACAGAATACAAATACCTCGGCTTATTAATTGACTCCAACCTCACATTCAAAGCACACATCAATAAAATCTGCAATCGTATCAAATTCAACATCCATAATTTCAGACACATCCGTCACCAAATGTCTACCCTAGCAGCAAAAATGTTCATGCATTCAATGATTCTGTCCCACATTACCTACTGTCTACCCATCTGGTCACTTGCCACTGCCACAGCTCTGAAACCTCTGTATTCACTGCACAAACGCACAGTTAAAATCCTGGACAAAAAACCCAACCACACCCATCACTGTCCAATATTACACAAACACAGTCTACTCAACTTGGATAACACAATCAAATACTCCAATCTATGCCTCATCTATAAAATCATGCACGGTCTGTCAGCCCCACCACTTAGCCGGTTTATAAATGTCAGAAACACCACCCACAGTAGAACCAGAGGAGCAGTAAGAGGGGACTGCATCACCCCCTTCAGAAAGAGTACATTTGGTCAAACATCCTTCTCTGTCCGCGCTGCCTCTGACTGGAACCTCACTCCCACCACCATCAGGAACGCAAACTCATATGTCACCTTCAAAACAAACTTAAAAGAATGGCTTATGGACAATCAGATCTGTGAGCACTAACTCATGTGCTCTCGCTGCCCCCTGCTAGCCTTTTGCCTCCTCCCTTGGTGTGCGTGACTGTGTGACTGTGTGTCTGTGTGTCTGTGTGATGGTGTAACTGTGTGCCTGGTCAGTGCGATATATGTGTCATATTTATGTAGTGGTTTTATGATGAAGTATGTCTCTGTTGTGCCTGGGTGAAAACATATGTATTTGTTAACTGTCTCAATCGTTGAATTGATCTGTTGTCAGTTGTTGTCATGTCAGTGTCTTGTCCCTGTAAATAGTGATAATTTTATATTCTATATTTTATATCTATATTCTTTATATTTTATGTAACCATTGTTCCCTGTTTTTAGAATGACAATTACATCTGTCACAGGACTACAGATGAAAAATAGCCTCCTGGCTAATTCTGGCATATTGACAGAAATGTTTATGAATATGCACTGTCCTGAAATAAATAAATAAATAAATAGTCAGCATGCCAATTGCATGCTCCCTCAATGCCTGTGACATCTGTGGCATTTTGCTGTGAGACAAAACTGCACATTTCAGAGTGGCCTTTTATTGTGGGCAGTATAAGGTACACCTGTGCACTAATCATGATGTCAGATCAGCATCTTGATGTGGCACACCTGTGAGGTGGGATGGATTATCTCAGCAAAGCAGAAGTGCTCACTATCACACATTTAGACAGATTTGTGAACAATGTTTGAGAGAAATGGTAATATTTTGTATCTGGAATGAATTTTAGATCTTTAAGTCCATCTCATGAAAAATGGGAGCAAAAACAAAAGTGTTGCGTTTATATTTTTGTTGAGTGTAGTTTAAGGGGAGTTTTGAGAGTCTGGATAACAGTATTGGATAATGGTTAGGCCTCCCACAATAACAAATTTTGAAGTATGATATATTGCTGAAGGAAATATAAATGATAATATTGAGACCAAACCATTAAGCAGAATTATCCCAAAAAGTATTCTAAATGTACAATATTGCTAACAATATTGATAACAGAATGCAAAACTTAAAGTAGTTACTGTCTTTAAAGAGTCATAATTAAACACTCAAATCAGCTCAAATCTCATCTCTCATAAACAAAATTTCCCCACTACAAAGTAAAATGGCAAAGACAGCAATTATTTAGGCAATGTAATGTCCTTTCTAGACATGGGGTCTTATTAGTTCAGACCTCTGCATGTTCCGAAATGCAACAGGATACTTGTATCAGTTTAGCAGTTCAAATTTCAGTCTTCTATCAAATGTTAATCGTCCTGCAAATGTTATTGAAATCCCCAATTATAAGCTCAAACATTAATGTTTCCCACAGGTTTATACTAAGACTAGTGTGGCACATGCAATCCACATTTGAATGAATGCTTTACAATGATTTGAACACAATATTTTGGTGTATAAATGTCACTCTACCAGTGGCATGCGGTCAGGGCAATCAAAGCAAGCAGTGGTTGACCAATAAAATCTAAAATCACTGTGTGTCAAAAGTATAATTAAATCATTTCGACTATAAATGTAAATGATCCTGTTTTCCCTTCACTTCTGTCCATTTGAAACATGATGGTAGTGGCGGTATGTGGTATGTCTTCTGGTCACTGAGTAAACTGCAACAACCGCGGTACTGAATGTCCCATTAACTTGTGCTGTTTTGCCTTTCTACAGAGGCCTGGAGACACATGTTGAGAGCACGGCTTATACTTCCATGCTTTCTACATGCACTCTTACAATCGGAGAGGCCAGCCGGTTGTTTTAAAGGTTTGCACATGCGTACTGAGGACCACAGCCAGCTCAAACAGTGCTGAATAAACCCATATCATCATTCACGGGAACCTGAGATGTGCAGCGATTACACCTGAGCGCAAATTTGGGCCAGGAGATGACAACAGCAGAGCTAACTTTCTAAAAATAACCCGCTTTTAGTGACAAGTCATTGTTTGTAGTTTCGCTTTTGTAAGGATTACAAGGCTTAGATGTTAATATTGTGGGCTGCTGTATCGATATATCACCAAGAGTATTTTTTGGCATATTTTACAAAATTATTTAGTTACAGCCCTACGGTTTTGTTACTTGTTTAGGGGAAGGAAACGCGTTTATACAACACATTTGACGTTTTCACTGTTTTGATGATTAAAATGAGTGTGTTTCATATTCACTTTGTACAAAAAGTATTTAACAAAGACTTTTAGTATCACAGCTATTTAGCCTTTATTTTCATTGAATCGTATCAAATCAATTTGAAATATACTGAATTGAACTGCTCATTGAGATACGTAGCGTATCGTGGCCTATGTATTGACGTATGTATCGTATCAGCAACTTGTTAACGATACCCAACCCTACTCAGTATGCATTTAATATGCCAGTAAAATAAATACTCATTTGCAGTGTGGTATGCATCAAAAGTGGTGTTATTAAACTGTTATCGGCTCAATATTAATGTCCATCCCAAGTCTGCTTGCCTACCTGTGACCAGGATGGGTAGAGCAGCTGGGTTGCAGTGAGTTGCACGTACACAGATGATGGAGGCAGGCTTAGTATAGTCCACGTTTTCTTTATTTTTTCAATTCCGAAAATAAAGTGCTGAAGTGCTGAAGTGCAAAGTGCGATGCAAAAAGCTGCGAGAAGGATTATGAGCAGCAGGTTCTTCTCCAGCAGCAGAATGGTAAAACTTGGGCGCCTTATATACTACTAGGTAAAACCTTTAAAATTCCAGGGGATGTAAAATTAACAGCAGCTTTATAAAGTCAAGTTAAAATCCTCCAATAAAATAAGCATAACCAAATAAACCATATGTGTCTGAGTACGGCCAAAGAGTCCCCAACTGGGGATTAGGCAATCCTAGATACATGCGCTTTTACAATTTTTTTTTATTAATTTATTTTTTTTGCAGAATGTGCTAGTTGAGATCATGAAGAACCCACTCCATGTTTCAGATAACAGCATTGGCTGCTTAAAAAACATACATTTTGTCTGTGAAATTGGCTTGTTTTTCGGAAAGAATCGAGGTGTGTCTAAATTACCATCCTACAGCTGCGGACCAATCACGTGACATTTGCGCTCTTTGTTTACTTTTTCTGCCTATCAGCTGTGCGCAGCTCCTGAATATGTAGCTGGATTTCATAGGCTGCATTTGTATCCACAACTTAAAAATCCTTAACTTTGTAAATGCTACATAAGGAAATGCTGTAAACGCTCTCTTCGGGACATGGGACACGTTTCTCCGGAGCTCATGTACAGAATGCGATCGGATACTTTACTGGGGAAAGAGCGCGGATATGCGATCCACGGACAAAGAGGCAGTAAATGTAAGAACACGTTTACTTTATAGACTTTAGGACATGTTTAAATACTAATTCAGCTTTCATGTGGCGATCATATTGCGCTGTACTCGGTGCGGGACCACGCTGTGCGGCTGCTCACTGCAGGGCTCGTGTGGCAATCATGTTGTGGCGACACAGATCTCCATTCACAATGCGGCTAAGCTAATGCTAACGCTAACATTGATACAAATGCAGTGAGCGCGACCACGAACAGTCTCTTTACGTTAATTTACACTCTATTTTTGTTTATATAAAAGCCGAATGTTTTGCCATAGGCTATAGTGGTAGAGTAGTAAGATAAGATAAGACTTTATTGATCTCACACAGGAGAAGTACTTTAGTACTTTATTTTGATTCAATTTGACCCGTTTCGGCACTTTTTTTCGAACATTTTTTGACTCGGCACTTATTTAGCCATAAGGTTTTCAATGGAAGTTCTTATGGAACGTGCAGCATTTCAAACTTAAATGTTTTCTTTTTGTAACTTTTTTTTGAATGAATTAGGCTGCAATGCCAGTACTAATTGATTTATTTAATAGAACTTTGAAAGTGCACTTTACATTATTTTTGGAATTAAAGCTAGCTTATTGAAATTATTGAATTGTTATTAAAGTCCATTTTGATGTGACCAAAAGTTTATTTATAGCTATACAGCAAAGATGTATGGCATGTATTTATTTATTGTTATTTATTTATTTAAAGCATAGTATATTATACTATGCTATATTATGTGTTTTCAAGTTTTATCTTTTGTATTTTTGTATTTGGGTTTTATAATTAAAACACCTAACAAAATACAACACCCCCCCCCCCCCCCCCCCCCTTCCCTGATGTCTGCTGTTTTGAGCTGACCCGGAACTCTTTTATGGTGTCTGGTCACCCAGGGAATCTTTTGGCTAGACACCAGGACACACGACATGGGTAAGTACAAGCACAGCTACATTCAACACATTCACAAGCATACCACTTTCACACTTTAGAAATATCTTTAGAAATATCTGCACCACACACACACGTGAACGCACACTCTAAAATTTTTCAATAAATATTTTAAAACAATACAAACATGTGCAATTTTTTATTACATGCAAATTAGTGTATCTCATAAGGGCTGTGTGCTATAAAAATGCAATGTCAATAGATCTAAAGTGCAAAATGAATGAAAGTGCATGTGTGAATACTCATACTACCCATAATAGTTACCACATGCTACTGGCCTCTACTCATAAAAAACACTGATTACAGATAAAGACTAGTCTGGTTAACACCTGACCATATCACAAGTGAGATATGGGTCTGGAAACTCGCTTCGAAAAATCCCGTAGCGGAGGTGTGGTTAGCGATTGCCAACGGCCGTTTATTGGGCGTTATGAATGTCTATCATTGAGCGTATACGTAAGTCCATAGCCAATCATGTCAGTTGTCAGTTCAAACTACAAGCTTCCGTTTGTCATGTAGTACGCGTCACCGTCTTGCCACACCTCCCCCGCTCTCTGATTGGGGCCCTAAATCTGGGACTCTCGCTTGGACGAGTATCCAGGCCGCCTTCCAGTTCGAAACGAACGGAAGCGGCCTGGGAATTCCCAGGCTAGATAAAGACAGTTACTTCTATACATTTATTACAACAGTACATACATTTGGTTAATCAATTTTTGCTCAGCTGGTCTTAAGACTAAAACTAAGACTAATGACCTAGTCTGGTCAAATTTGTGATTATTAAGTACAAACAAACAACAATAAAAAAACAAACACAACAATAATTCAAAGATTGCAATCTGCAATTTGAGGCCAGAAATGCAAATCCTTCATTCTTCAACATTTTTCTCTTTTGACACTGAGACGCTTTCCGATTCAATTTTCTCAGATTCTTCGCACAAGTGCTCTCTCTGCCTTTTACACTATTTCTTCATTACTATCCTTTCTTTCTGCCGCTCTGCTTGTCCTGTCTCATCAGTTCTCTCAACACTAATGTTTAGCCAATCTCCTCATAATTACAATAGGGGAAATTAAAACATTCATTTTAATTAAGAAAACTAAGTTATGGAAGCTCTGACTCTGGGTGGCAGTGACCATATGGACAATGGCGACGCAGATCTGGCAAGTAGCTGCTAACAGATGCTGCCGACTACTTTATTTTCCATAAATGTATTCGGTCTTTTGTGAGGGATTTGGATGTTTCCGTAACAGAATATCATTTAGGAAGAGAAACAGGTGTTGAGTGTGCAAATGGGTATCTTAAGAATCAGTGTTTGCCAAATAAACTAACTTGATGTGTCTTCTTCTGCCAGTATGGACATTAAGAAGGTTATGGCTTAATCCCTGCAGCGCCATGTTTTGGGGTTAAATGTGAAGCGTAGGAAATATTTTAGGAGCCTTATCACAAGCTTTAAATTCTCATCCTCTCACCCTGCACGTTTTAGAGCCTCTAGCAAAGAAATTCAAATATGCACCGCTGCAAAAATAACTCAATGAACTCCAGGAAGAGTGTGCATATGTCAAAAAAGTGAAATGCCGAAGACGGGAATAAAGCGTATGCATACACGATCTACGCATTTACCCATATAATTTATTTCTATTCCTCTGTTTTAATCCACTGTATTGACTACTGTATGCGTAGTGTGAAAGAAGCTGTAAACGTGGAAGTCTGGTTCAGTCTAAAGATAAATAAATCATTGAAAACTTCCCACAATCTCCAAGGTGATTTGCAAGTCAATATACTGTAAGCAACTCTTTAAGCCAGTTATTCTACTTTCCCTATACTGAACAACTGTAACATTGTATGCCTATTCTTAGTGATTATAAAGGTCAAAGTCAAGACCTTTTTTTCCTACTTTATTCTCAATTCCCATGTAACTTTATCTACTGCTTACTACTACTACGCCTACCAGACTATCCATGGCTTTCAGAATGATAGAAAAAACAAACAAACAAACAAGCAATTCAATTTGATGGACACCCATGAATTCTAAGTGACATTAGTCTATTCACATCTATTCAATAAAAGGTCACTGATTTGCCTGTGTTTAAATGGCTGAAAAAGTGCAATGTGTTTTCTTTCTTTCATCATCATATTCTAAATTACAAGTACTAGTAGTCCCAGGAATTCTGCAGCTGTTATCGGATCTGTCCTTAGACATCCAACATGGAGACCTATACAGTTTACTGCATATAAACACATTCATACAAATCATGTATATCATCTTAAACAATATTTCATCATCCCCTTGATTAATCCAGAAAGCATTGTGGTACTAAAACAACCATGTATACTAGGTGAACAGCATCTTCATAGCTGAAAAAGCAGATTTAACCTCTTTAATGATTCCCAAAACTCCAGGTAACTCAATCCATACCTTCTCCTTTTTGCTGTGGTCCATACAAATCCATAAAATCAAATACAACTATTGTGGATTAAAAAAAATGGGTCAGATAGGACAGCATCAACCAATTAATAGATTAAAGACAGGCCAACTTTCCTCACATGCATCACATGGTACCATTTCACCCTTGTAACTTATAATCAGCGTGTTCAACCTTTAACTTTTGCTTTTTTCCCTCACTTTTACCCAAAATTGCACTGCTTAAATGGACACAGCGAGAATCACTAAAATGCTCTATTCTCCAGCCAAAATCCAGTGACACAGCAGGATTGCTCTTGCAGTGTTTTGTGTTTCGTACGATGATGTATTACTTTTTAACTGCCTATATCTGTTGGACCTCCGTTCTAATTAGCCAGTGCATTCATCTCACTTTAGGATATGTGGCTTTGTCCTTTGTTTCATTTGCAGACCACCGTGGGTCACAGTGTGAGAGCAGGTGTGAGAAGGAGGGGCAACCAAGGCAAGGCAAGGCAAGAATGGCCCTTACCAATCAAGTGTAATCCAAACCGCAGCCACTGAAGTTTGCAGGACTTAAAATTTAATAAAAGGGCACAGTAGGTTAAAAAAGAGTGACAGTTACATTTCTACAATAATATTAAAGTCTATGATTTTTATGACACTTTAATATTAATTTAATTTGGTGGGATTATGACTATTGTAAATATAATTACAGTAAGTAGAGTTCAGGCATTGTTCAATTTACACGTAACAAACTTTTTCCTTAAAAATTATTTTAAAAAAATAAAGGTGTTTTTCTTATATTTGTATTGTATTGTATTGTTTTACTAGGTTATAGTTACTGAATTCCCTAACATGATGTCATGATTTCCAACCAAGAAGTAAACTATTGTTTTTGCTAAATGAGGAGTCTAACCTGTGATAGTCACTTTAAACAGAGATGTGCAACTCTAATAATGATTTGATATTTTCACAGTATTGGCCTGATGATATAATATCTATAGCTAGGCCTGTCATGATAATTACTATTATCAACTTCTCATTTAATATATGAAAGCTGGAACAATATTTTTGGGGGACTCAATATACAGCTCTGGAAAAAATAAGAGACCACAACATTTTTTTTCTAAAATCAGCATCTCTACATGTATTACAGCCATTCCATTCCAGCGTCTGTTGAATTCCAGCACAAACACAAAGCTGAGCTACTTCAGTTCTTGCACCAGGAGTGGAATAAAGTCACCCAAGAACAATGTGAAAGACTTGTGGAGAGCATGCCAAGACGCATGAAAGCTGTGATTAAAAATAAGGGTTACTGCACCACATATTGATTTCTGAACTCTTCTTAAGTGTCAACATTAGTATTATGTTGTTTCAAAATGAATTTGATCTTGTTTCTTTGCATTGTTTGAGGTCTGAAAACATGTATCTTTTTTGTTATTTTGACCATTTGTCATTTTCTGCAAATAAATGCTCTAAACGATAATATTTTTATTTGGAATTTGGGGGAAATGTTGTCAGTAGTTTATAGACTCAAACAAAAATGTTCCTTTTGCTCAAACACATCAATAAGTAGTAAAATCAGAAAAACTGATAATTTTGGAATAATTTTGGAATATTTTTTTTTTCCAGAGCTGTATATTGTGTATGCATTTTCTTTGTACTAGTTTTACAGTACAGTACCTTACAATTGGAGCAGTTGAAGGTCAAACAAGTGACTCCTACAACTGATTAGAGATACAAACTAATTATCGTTTCATTCTCATGTTATTTTAATAATATTATACATTTAGAATACATTTTTGGGAATAATCCTGCTTTAGGTTTATTGTGTCAGTGGCATATACGTTACCATTTATAGTTTATATTTTCTTCAGCAATATATCACACTTCAAATTTTTTTTTATGATGACAGGCCTATCTACAGTATAGTGTTATGTGGTGAGGCTAACAGTACTTTCTCACAGTATAAACACCCTGATAGGCCACTACTGTCATATTATGAAGAGAAACCATTTAAAGATTCATTAAAAGTTAAATTCCTTAACTGGCTAAATTTAAACCAAGCAAATATATAAAGGTCTATCTGCATGAAAAACAGGAAAACTGACTTAAAGGTGCACTGTGTAACTTTTTGTTTGGGGGGGTCACCTGCTTCCATGGATATGTCAATGCTCTGCCTGGAATGTGCCTGTGAGTAGCAGAAGCATTCCAGACAAAGCAATAACATCTCCATGGAGAAAAGCATATGACGGAACCTCCACCAGAAAAGTTACACAATGAACCTTTAATGTAATTGTGAAAAGACAGGTGAAAAGGTCAAAAGGTAAGCTTAAGTTTTGAATTGGCACAACAGAGATCCAGACAGACAACAACCAAACCCGGTTCACTTGTTTGTACAGTGGGTTCTGTTGTTGTGAGCACATTTTATTAGCACAAATGAAAACTCAACATTAAAGGACAGTGACAGACAGTGGTCAATATGAGGAGAGTCACAGGGGGAACGCTCCTATAGAAGCAAGGGCAGCTTTTACAAAGGGACATTACACACCTACGCAATAAAATACTGCTCAACTAATGTGCTGCAGTACCATGGCGACCCTCTCAATCACTACTCTCTCACTTCAGTCCAACTACAGCAGGTATCCAATAAAGTGTTTTGAATTCCTTCGCTTATCTACTTCACATATTAGAATTCTTCCATCTAATACGTAATCTACAGCATTATTTCCTAAGCTTTGTCTCATTACTGTAGCAACATTTTAACTGTAATTACAAATATAGAGACAAGACAATATATCCATAATCCCACTGACAAATCTGAATACACTTTTTTTCCTTCAATTGAAAACAGCTTCATGAAACTGCCTATTCTCTATAATATGAAGGCTGCGCAGTCAGGCATGTGGGTGTACCAAGGCCAAACATTCATCACAAATGAAATGATTAAAAGTAACGCAGAAAGGACATAAAAACATCACCAGATTGGAACTGTTGTTGCAGTCCTCCTCACTCATTTTAAAGATGATGAAAATATACCAATCAAATAAATGAAAGCTCTTGAAAACGCAATTAAGCGCCAGCCCTGACTTAATTAGGTTGCCCATGGTTACCAGTGTTTTTTCATGTGCCATTTGCAGTTTGACCCTGGTCTCTTGAGAGGACGTTTTAACCTCCAGACTTTGGCCAGAGGTAAGGAAAAAAATATATATTCAGGAACAGAGCCCCATTTATAAAGCACTTTGCCCCGCAGGTATAAACGCTAGGAGCACCAATTCTACTCCTCCATCAAGAAATGAGAAGAATAAGGCTTGGGGAGGGGATGTGGACCCTACATGTTTCCCAGCATGCACCTGTGAATCCGCAGGGACAGCTCTGATTAGGTCTTTAATGAGATATATAGCAGTGGTAGGTTTGAGGGGTTTGCTATTATCCACGGCCCCCTAATAGACAAAATACACCAGAGCTCCACAATATAAGGAAAAAATGCCATTCTACAAAACAATTTATTCTGGCTCCTGCTTTTAGGGTCACAATAGCAAAGTCATCTCAGAAACACCCCAAGTGACTAATCAAAGAAGCCGTTATACAATTTGATGACATATTCATGCAATTATTTTACAATAGGTAACAAAATACAGGTGGAAAATTTGCTTATTAAAAACTTTGTAGTGAGCCTGAGCAGATTCATTATTATTCTTTACATACACTATTCTTTATTATATAATTTAAATTCACTAACTTGCATTGTTTTATAGCTACTTCTATAGCTACTCGTCATTTTTGTCTTAAAATGTTCATATTAACCCTCTCTACATGATCCTGGTGCTTTTATTTCACTATTATGTACATACATTCCTATTCCTAATATGTAGCTTGGCTCCAAATTCACTCCTATAGCAGCCTGCAACGGTGATCTTCATTTGACTGGAGCTAAACGTTGTGGGTGACGTCACACTACACTTTTTTATATAGTCTATGGTCGGTTTCCACAAGGCCACATTGATCACGGATGCCTGTATTTCCATTAAGTCATACTGCTATGCATTATGTATCATCAACATTGGCACATTGGCAGAGTGCTTAAAGATGAACTTGTATTTCTTTAAATATGCTGCAACTTAAATCATTTTGTAATTTTGTCAAGCAATGAGATTCCTCAGACTATGCAGCCAATTCCACTTTATATGCCATAGTTTTAATTAAAAAGGACTTATCTGACAACAGCTAGTTAAGCCACGGGCGACATCTACAGATTTCCACATAGAAGAAGAAAAAGCTTTTGAATATAGTAACTCTCGCTGAGTTCCTATCACAGCCCTCCTCAGAGTATGGTCTGTTATTTATTTTTTACTGCAGACAGATGTGATTTGTTCTATCTTTCTGGGTTGCACAGCGTAGGTACATTGTCAAAAAAAAAAACTTTTTATGAGATTGCCGCAACCCACTGGGAGTTTTTTTAATTGACAGATACTGCTGTGTTGTTTTTTTTAAATAGAAGGATAATTATTTTCTCATTACAAGAAACTCAAGGATAAAACGCACATTTAGCTCAGAGTCGGCACCGAAGGGATTTAAACATAAAACATATCATCTGAGTAATTAATATTCTTAAAGCTACAATTACCCTTTTATTTGCAAGTCACATTGTGTTCTTAAAGAATAATACCGTTGTTTGTTAGATCATTTCATATAATTTAATTTTAATGGTCCAAGCCACTGGTGGTTTGAATGCCGCTCATAGTATTTTTTTTTTTTCTCTTACAAGAGTGATATAAATTATTAATGATCAGGCCTTGGCAGCAACAATGCATCACCTGTGGACCTTACATGGCTAATTACACATTCAGAGGCGATAAGTAACCAGGAAAAATTGACGGACTCAATATGATTCATACTAATTAAGGCCGGCCAGATCCCAATTTGATTTATATTGTACTATCCATATGCTTATTGGAATAATCAGCACTTCCCCAATCAAACATGGCAAAAATCCCCCATCCCCGGCAATGAGCAAGCCAGTGTGGGTCCTTGGGCAAGACCCTTCACGGTACTGCCCCCCGGGCGCCAAAAGATGGCTGCTCACTGCTCCTGAAAAGGGATGGGTCAAATGCAGAAGTCAAATTTCTCCCGTGTGTCAGTGTGTGTCATTGTGTGTGAGACCAAATAAAGACTTAATCTTAATGACAACTAAGATTCACACATTGTCTATTTAGTTTAGTTAGAGAGTCATTATAGTGCTCTAATATATATATATTTTTTTATAGTTAACAATTCATTATTTACAAGTAAAAGTTAATTTAATACTAAGTGTACCCCATTAAGCTGTTTTCTGTGACAGTAATGAAGAATTTCCTTTTTCATAAGGTTTAAAATTTGCACTATGTAACTTTTCTGGTCTGTCACCTTGTCTGCATGTGAAGTTATTGCTTCACTTGGAATGTTCCACAGTATGGCATTAAACATATTTGTCTCCATGGAAACAAGCAGGTGATGTCACCAGGCAAGTTAACAGGTTAAATCTGAGGAGAGGTGACCCTGTCCACAGTAAGTATGCATGTTTTCCAAGGTAAAACACCTGGCTTATTGAGGAACCTTTTAGGCAAATCAATAGCATCTCCTTAAAGACAAGCCCGCCTTCCATAGTGAACCTTTAATAATACTTTCATTTTACATGTACCATATTTAGATTTTGTTTACCTGGTAAACAGTTAGCAGCACACAAGCATTATTAGAGGAAGGCTAGGGTTCCATTCTGATTCATTATAGTTTAATTAGACAGGGGTCGTGACACCAGCTCTCCAGGGTGGCTAGAGGCAGCTCAATAAACGTCATCCAGCCTCACATCTCCAGACAAGGGAGGCCAACCTGCAGTGATAGAGGTCAACAGAGTTAACTGAACTCCAGCGGATAGAAGGACCAGTCTGATGGTATTACAGAAGACACCTCTGGGACCTGCACACATCTGGCACGGTCCAACATACAACAAACACTAGAGCTACATGTGACCCAGGATCAAGTAGCAACCAGCAACTTAACATGGACCTACAAGCAACTGTGTGAGCTAATTCAAATATTAAGGAATATATATATATATATATATATATATATATATATATATATATATATATATATATATATATATATATATATATATATATATATATATATATATATATATATATTTATTTATTTTTTTTTTGTAGTACTTTTATTTTCCTTGTAGGGAAATTGTCCTCTGCATTTCACCCATCCTTTCAGGAGCAATGGGCAGCACATGGTGCCCAGGGACGCATCTCCCGCCGGAAGATTTTTTACCTATGGAGCATGTTCTTCCCCAGACATGGAAGAACATGCAAACTCTACACAGAAAGGCCCAGGCAAACCGGGTATCGAACGCAGAACCTTCTTGCTGTGAGGCGTGAGTACTAGCCACGCCCTCTCCTATTGTAATACTAAATCTGGGGCTTCGTGGCCTGCTGTATTGATCATATACAATATTTTCTTGTATATTTTACAAAATAATTTGTGACAGTGCTACAGTTTTGATGTTTGTTCAGAGAAAGGAAACTTGTTTATGCAATACACTTTGATAAAAGAAGAAATTCAATTTGTCAACTGGACAAAGTTTGTTTGGTCGAAAACGTTTCGCCGCTCATCCGAGAGGCTTCGTCAGTTCTGGTTAGAGTGCTGGTAAGACACTTGCTTATATCTCGCTGCAGGGAGGAGCTAACTAGCTACCTACTTTCCGAAACTATCTTGCCTATTGGTTTCTGTCTTTTGTTTCTCTGGCGTCTAGATTAGCATGCCTATTCATCCCTACACGACTGTTTTTCACACCTCTGGCCCTGACCTGGCTAGCCCTATTGTTTCTTTTGTTTGTTTGATCTAGGTTTAAGAATGGAATTATAGATGGGAGACAAATAATGTCTGACTCCACCATTTCTGTTTAGAGAAGGATTCTCTTTTTTGACAAAAATAGCCTCTTTAACTCCCCTCTCAAACCAATTCTTTTCCCTGGCTAAGATCTGAACCTCACTGTCCTCAAATGAATGGCCCGTGGCTTCTAGGTGAAGATGTACGGCAGATGACGGTCCACTCTGGCACGCCCGTCTGTGTTGGTACATCCTCTTGTGAAGTGGCTGTTTTATGCAATACACTTGATATTATTTTAATGGTTACAACTGGTTTATTCCATATAGACTTAGCACAGGTTGTGGTTTAACAAATAAATACTATTGTTAAAATGTATTTGGTTCTTAAAAATAGTGATATATTGTAGAATATCATGTACAAATATCGATTATCGTATGCATTGCCATATCATGAGCCATGCATGGACCCTGCGATTCCCAGTGGCAAAAAGTATAGTGCCAGACTAATCATATTCTGATTTCATTGTTATGCTTTTATGCGTTAATCAGTACAAAACCATAAAAAGCAGATACGTGGTACATGGTAAGAAGAAAAACATGGCTAAAACTTCACTTAATGTACTGCAACATGCCATTATTATAAAGTAATTATGTGGGTTTCAGTAAATGACTTGATTGTACTTATCTAGGCCACACATAATGGCAGTGCAGTGCAACAACTGACAATTACTAAGAGTCTAATACTATAAATACATCAAACCAATTAATACTAGAGCATATGAGAAATAAAACTGAATCTCATGTCTACTCAGTATATGATAAAAATAAGACACAGTATGACAACCCAGTATTTTAAGGTGCAACTTTTCTGGTGGCGGGTCTGTCAAATGCTTCTCCTCATGTAGATTTAATAGCTTTGTCTTGAATGTTCCACAGTATGATATTGAACTTTTCAATCTTCATGGAGACCAAACCAGACCAGGTTACATTTCAGATCTGTGGAGAGGCAAGTTCACCAGTTTTTCTATACATTTTAGATATTAGAACTATAAAACCACCTGTAATTGAAAAAAAGTAAGGTAGAGGTGCTGAACGTCATACTTTGGAACATTCCAGGCAGAGCAGTGACATTCATAGAAACAAGCTAATGACGGACCCCAAACAAAGAAAAATGCATAGTGCAGCTTTAAGTGAGCGAAAGAGTAACTTGAAAACAAACAGGAAAGTTTTAGTTGTCTCTTTCCCCACTGAATGTTTCAATGCTATGCTCGCATAATGTATTCTAATAATAATTTTCTATGTTTATATTTGTATTTAGTGCTGTGCAAAACCAGACAGAGCTCGCTATACAAATATTTGAGATCATTGGGTTAGTGGGTTGGCATTTGTTATGAAAACAGTAGCAGCATCTAATACACAGAAATGAACTGTACCCCATAAATATAAATAAAGCATTTGTCAGGGTTACAAAGTGCTATTTATTTTCTCTGTACCTCAGCATGGAATCTATCATGAATCATACAGTGAAGTACAAACAAGCAACACATTCATGCAGCCGCTGTAAGGAAATATCGGCATGTATAATACTGAGTGGGCCTCTACTTTAGAAGAATAAAAGAAAAGGAGATGGTTGCATGAAGATGGGTCTCCACGGACGTCTTTTAAGGGGTCGCTGAATCTTGGAGCCAGGGCCCTTAACAACGCCAATCTAATTAAAGGTTATGCAGATTCCTTCTTCCAATTCAAAGAGCAGGGCAGGGCATCAGGGATACATAAGTAAAGAGCCAGGGTAATTACTGAGATTTAGTGTGTGGCCATGAGGGCAAGATGATATGAAAGGTATCAAGAATTTGCCTTGGGAAAAGGAAGCATGAGATAAGTTAATGCTACCATAGTGTTAAGCAGAAAATGCAGAGAGGAAGAGGTGTTTTTCCCATTTATTTTTATGAGAGAACTAAATAATTAAAGATTGTTATAGATAGCACAAAAAGGGCTGTAGCAGATCCTTTTTAAAAAGAACTTTGAAATTGTTATCACCTGAAGCTTAAAGTCAGTTTCTTAAGTTGATTTAAATTATGATTTGTAATGAAAAAAAATGCTTTCTGTATAAAAACCTTTTTAATTTTTTTTAATCTTATCGAATAATTAAATATACAAGCTGAACATAGCTAATAGTTGATGTTACCTTTTTTGTTGTATTTGATGGTGAAAACACATTTTGCTTCTGAAATGTTTAACAACCAAAATATATGGTCCTAATTTACTTTTTTATACCCTCAATCTATAACTGTCAACATAATTATATATTTCCTGAGTTGTTTTTTATTGTTTGTATAGTGCATGCTGTTCAGCTTTTATTCAATATGATGACAAGCAATACACAGCCTAAGCTCTTAAATAGTCATTTCACTTTGGTGTCTCAAGTCTGTGTAAATACCTACAGCAAGTTTTATGAAAATTACACACATTCTTGATTATTCTTTATGTTAAATGGCACTAATTAAAAGTCTGTCTTCTTTATGTTCATGAAATCAATATTTTTAACCAACAAAATTAATGACTATCAGGAAATCGGAATATATTATTACGTTATTTTGTGATCTATGTTATAATGTTTCCTCATCAAAAATATTGTTTCATTCAACTTAACACATAAATTCTGCATATTTAGTTTGAGTTCTTCTCTTAAACGGAAAACTACTGTTCCATCTCGTGATGTCATGTGGTAATACAGGAAGTGCTCCACTGCGTTTTTAAACTCCACAGCCTTCACTAGAATAATATTGATGATTTCAGACCTGTAATTTGACATCTTTACTGAACTAAAGGTAAAAGATAGCTGCTAACAGAACATTGTGAGCTTTGGAGATGTAGATGGACTAATAATAAAAGATAACGCAAACATGTGTGAATGAAACAAAACACAACTCTATGTTTTTGATGAGGTAACAACATTCTAACATGACTTAAAGCTTACAAGAATCTGTTTTTGTAATATAAAACCTTTAAAAAAAATCTATTGAAGTCACAATTTATCACCAATGATCCTGAATCCTAAAATCCAACTATGCTTTTTTCTTAGTCCCTAGAAGTGTGACCGAAGCTGCTTTCCTGGCATTGGTCTCCCTGTTAATCCTATGAGAGGTAAAACACATTTCCGTGCTACTGCTCTACAGCTCTCCGCTCCGGTGTGTGCTTTAAGCTGCCAGCAACAGGGAAGATTCACCCAACATTTTTTTCCTTGGGATAAGATTTTTTTTTCCTGGAGTGAAGCTGTTAGACGTGTGTATTTTGGGGATTAGTGGCTTAATCGACCTTGTAATGGGGAGATCAGCGTGGTGCGCAGGCATGGATAGAAGCACACATAGTCATATTTAGGCTCAACCTTACTTTATTACAACACACTTGTCCTAAGATGTTTTTGTTTATTTCATAGGCTGGCACACTGTCTCTGCTTACATGCTTTTGCTTTTATACACAATATTATGCACTCTCCTCGCTCACCCTTGCCACCTTTACACTCTCTCATAGAAACCCCAATAACCTCATAGTTCTTCCCAGAAAATGCCCACTCAGTGTTGTATAGTGGAGCGGAGTACATTGGACACCTTATCACAGCTTGCGACCAGTGCTTCCTGCTGTAATATGCTGCAGCCCTGTGGAACATTGCACTGTGGGCTGAATACTCTCTTGGGTTGCGGTATTGTCTTGGTGAACAATGAGTGCAGCACTAATGCTTCTGTGGACTCCAGAGGTCAGCGTATGGAGTCACCATCTATACGACCTACAAATTTCCCACACAACATGTCCGTCATCGCAGCTGTATTTTGCCCAGTCCCTGAAGGGCTGTTCGCAGCGGTCACTACTCTTTCTTTCTGACTGCTCTGGTCAGCTGGGTGAGGTTAGTGTAGTGGAGGAGGTCGTAGGTTGGTGAACAATAGACAGGTAATAGAGTGTGATCTGGAGCATATACATTTAAAATGGTTCTGTAAAATGCTGTTCAAAGATGAGAATTGATCATAGAAAATAGAGTGGAAGTATAGTGGAAGTGACAGGAAAAAATATGATGAAACTAGAACTAACCAATCTACACCATCAGTGATTTTGCCAACAATAAGCAGAAGATTAGTTGATTCTTTTTTTCTAGACCCTCAACAGGTGTGATCTGTGTTTTACATGTAGAAAGCATGTTTTTGATCCATTATTATTTAGCTTGCAGCTTATTAAATGAATGGCATGAACTGTGACATGAATTGTGTCTGTATACAAAGAGCTCGAGCACCAGTACCATGCAGAATGGTGAACATAAACATATTGAGCTATTTTCAATGTCAAACTACATACAGATAAGATAAGATAAGATAAGATAAGATAAGACTTTATTGATCTCACACAGGAGAAATTCACTTGCCACATTAGCTCCAGGCAGTTTAGTGCAAAGAAAGTGAGAACAAAAAACTGCATGCAGACAAGATAAGTAATAATAATAAAATAAGTAAATAAGAGAATATAGTTAGTTATGCAGTCTACGTGGACATTAATGAGAGAGCTTTAGTGAAAAAGTTCTGCTGTTCTGTATAATTTCTCTAAGCCTCCTTTCTTAAGCAGGTTTTTGCATTGGCAGTACCCACATTATATTTTCACCAAACTTTAGAAATGGCTAATCTCTAATGGAAATATTAAGGTTATTCAAATAAAAAATGGCTGTTCACAACAGTGAAGTGTTTGTCCATCTATATTTCCAAGTACCGATGTGAATGATTCACTGTCATGACCTTTGAATGAAAAAGAGCTGATGAAAAGTACTTCATATTTGATATCTAAAAAAGGCTGCAAAATGTCATACTGCTCTTGTCTGGGTAGCTATATCAAAATAATTGCAGATCACAAGCCATTTTCTTTTTAACTTTTACCTTCTGGAGTTGCCATTGCAAACACCCTGCCTTTCAGTCATCTTTCAAAGTGTCGGACGCTCCAATTGGATAGCTTATACATTTGTTAGGTTTTTTTTTAGGGAAGCTGAAATCTAGCCACCCATAAGGAATATTTTGTTCTTTTGTAGTCTGGCTTTGAGTGTCCTGATCAAATCATCCACTGTTACCAGTGTCTGCGGCTTTGGTGCATCTGAGTGATGTGTTTTATCTCCCATCAGTGCCACTAGTGGAATCCAGTGCAGTGCGGCTGATAAGATGAGCAAACAGTTGGGATCGTTAGAGCGAAGACATTGTGTAATCACAGCCCTAATCTCCCCTTAATCCTGACATCACCAACTAACCACGGGCTCCAACGCAGCCCCGGGTCCACACCACAGTCCAGTGCCCAGACCAACGCTGGCGACACAATATAAATGATGGCACACCACACAGCACACATGCAAACAGAGGCACAAAACACCCAACAACTTTTGGTTTCAGAGCTAATAAAAGGCTTTGTGCACATGACTGGAGTCAGGGGGAAAAAATCAATAGTCTCTCAGACAAAAATCAAGATTTCTCAGCCTTCCGTTGCTTACTCACACTCTTTCCTGTTCGTCAGGTTCTTGATCTTGTTGGAAGTCCTCAGAGCCACTACACACTGATTGATTAAGATGATAAAACATTTTCCCATGGTGATGGTCTCACACTGACTGTTTACATCATGACTATTCTCTTCATTGTTGTGTGTTTGGGCAAAACACCCACAGCACAAGTGCAAGTGAATAACTTGAATAACTTCCAATTCTAGGGAAAATTAGAAACAATCCTGCATGGACAAATGTTACGTGTCTGACTTCCTTTAGAGACATCAGTTTTCCATAAACCTAAGCATAATTTATTAATTCTACAATTAGATAGACATCATGTCTCTAAAGTGAAATACGCTGTCTTTATTTATTCACTTTACACCTCGTGATAGGAGGCTACTTCAAGTGTCTTGTCCACGAACACGACATTGACCTACCAACTTTTGGGTGGTGGGCAGTTTTGGGCCAATGCTGCCATACATAATTTGGCAAGACATCCTGCCTTAAGATAGAGAGGCACGGCTGCAAAGGATGGGTCAAATGCGTTTACTGTGCCAAGAATGAGGCCTGCCTGTACAGTTGTTTGACACTGGGTAAGCATCACCATCACCTGGTGAAAGACTGCCCAGAGTCATTGGCACCCTCTATTTGACAGTTATACCTGGAAATGTAAGGTCAAGGTGTTCTCTTTTCCAACGTGCATGTATTTAAAGGCAACTCCTGGATGGGCTCCTACACCGCTCTCATTTAGCCCAGAGGAAACAAGAATCCAAGCTCAAATGATAATCTGGGAATAGAGCCCAGAGAAGATTGTAAAATACTCTCTAACATACTCGATAAACAAAGCGAGGGCTAGAAACCAGTGCCAAAGCAGGAGATAGGGGGAAAAGGGTGAAAAGGAAAAATAGGCAGAAATGCTGATGACATAGTGGTAAATACAAACATGCTCTTATAACACAACAGATCAAATATCCTCTGTGTGACTCTGTAAATACATGAAAAGACAAGGCGCTAAAACAGAAAGGGGATGGTGTGTGTGATGCTGGCTGGTACGATTGCTTGTTGGCAGAGAAGGAAGTCGGGACACACTCAAAGCTTGGAAGCAAGGAAGACATGAAGAGGCAAGATATCATGCAGCAAGTTTTTTTTTCTCCCAGAATGCCTCAGTCATGCCAGTAAAGCCTGTTTGAAATTAATTGAAAAGACAGACGCAGCCTGTGAGACAAAGACTGGGAAGAGAAGGGGGAAAGGTGTCAGAATGGAAGTGAAAACTCATTACAAACACTTTTAAAAAAAATATCCATAGATCCTTCATTTTGTATTGGCTGTTTGTTTTATTTATTTGAAGTTAGCTGCTTAATGAGTTCCCAGTGGTACTGCAATAGAAGGAGATGCAGAGGCACACACACTGAGAGGAGATAATGGATAATTCCAGGGAAAATGGAAGCATACAGAGAAGCAGAAACAGGTTAAGTTTTTAAAGATACAAGGGATTTCCAGAGTGGTTCAAGCCAAGAATGTCAAATATAAAATGCACTGACCTTCACATGTGTTAAATTGATGATGTAATGAAGAATATGAAAAAATAATCAAACTAAACATGTCATCTCTCTAGCATTATAAGCATGTTTTAGATGCAGTGGTAACTCTACAATTTAATGTGGGACTTGTTTGTTGGCCCATCTATAAAGGTCCATATTTCATGCCAACTTAAGTCATTATGTATTGAAAGGGTCTTGCGGAATTTTAGACCTTTATTTTATGATATGCTCTTTAACTAAGGATTAACAGTTGCATTGAAATTTCCTTGTTTAGCTCCAGTTTGCATCCAGTTCTTTCATTTCAAGTAGTTTCAGTACCAATTTAGACCTAATTTTGTCCTTTAGTTCTGGTGGAGCTTGTAATCCCTATATATCTTATGAGGTGGTGAGAAAAGTGAAAGCACCACTGACCTAACATAGAGTTGGCACAATGAATTGTTCACAGTGTAAACAAGTAAATTTTCTTTTCTCATACTTGTCATTTGACTCCACTTTTATCATTATACAAGTCAGAAAGATGAAGTTGTGTTTCTTGGAGCTGTTGAGAGCCACAGTGAAAATGGCGTCCAATGCAGATTGTGTACCTCGGCCCTGGCTAAGAGAGATTGGGCACAGCGTGGAGGCACACGGCCAGTTCTTTGTGCCGAGCAGAGGAATGGAAAACAGATGCCGCCTAAAATGCCCTGGCATGTGGGCTGTGTATTGATTCATTAGATGATTTTTTTTCCTCTTTAAACAATGCAGCTTTATTACTCCTCAAAATATGTTCTATAAATGTACACAGGAAAGATTTAATTGTCAAATGTCAAAAAGTTTTTAATTGATCATTGTCAGAGTGCTGATTTGTTGTCCTGGTTTATGGTTAATAACTCTGAAATTACTGGGCCTATCCACATCAAACTAAAATTGGTACAATGTTCAAGGTCTTCCCTGTCAGTATATAAACAACATTTTTCATAGTGGTGGTAATTCAACCTTAAAAATATGATTGTTGTCAGTTGAAAGGACAAGATTAATCTCTAAAATAAGGATAAGGGTCAACATTTGTGGATCGTGAATTTGGATATTTCTTTCAAAAACTAATAAATCTCCCTGAGAGTTATATAAGCTGTGCCCTCTATCGGAAACATGAACTCAACCAAATTCAATGAAGAATACAAGTTATCAGTAGTTTCTAGTAATCATCAGTTAGACCATGCTAATAGAAAAGTTACTATGATTTCTATTTCATTTCAAAGACTCTTAACTTTAAATGTTAGTGTGGAGTGATTTGATTTTCCATTCCCTGGTTACAATCTGTTCTCATGCAAATTGCCGTCTTTTCGATGCAATCTTCTAAAAGACATGTTCTTCTCAATTGTTACAGCTAGTTAACAGATGTGATGATTATCCATGGAATAATCTGTCTGCTATCTGCAATGACCAATAAACACACTCTTCCTTTTTATTCTCCCAATTGGCTAAGCCTTGGTGTTCCTTACCAAACCCAACACAAGATCTGAAGATGGGTCCCCGGGCACTGCACTGCGGTCGCCCACAGCTCCAGACGGGTTGCAAGGGTGACATTAAAGAATAGGTCATATGCAAAGGACAAATTTCCCTTCCAAGAAAAATGTTGTCAAATCATCTGCCTTATAGTCTGTGGTCTTTTTTGTATATGGATTTGGCATGAATTCTGCACCACCCTGCGTGGTTTGAAAAAAACATAACATCCTTTTAAATTTTTACACAAAGAAAAATAAAATCCAATTCTAATCTACATCTTTGTTGTATCAGTTAATTTATCCAGACTTGGGCCCTCTTGTCGTTCAAAACAAATAAATAAACAAAACATGCTTGGTTTGTATTGTTCCTCTTCCTCTCCAAA